>OZ005658.1:260054130-260654130 GCA_963930645.1 Salticus scenicus | reverse complement strand
TTTTTCTTGCTTTTTCGTCCTTGTTTGTTTTTCTGGTTTTTACGACCAATAAGGTTTTGGTACTTGTTCTTGTTCATTGTTCTTGAAAAAAAAATTGTAAAAAAAAAAATTAAAAATTTGAAAAACTTAAAAAAAAAAAAAATTGAAACTACTTACCTTGTTTTACTCACCTTTTTGTTTTCTACTTACCTTATTTGTTTTCACTCACCTTTTTTTTTGGTCTTGTTCTTGTTGGTTATACTAAAATTACTTAACTTCTAAAACACTAACCGAGCTGAAAACGGTGGAGATGTGGCGCTGGTTATTGGGTTGGCGATTTGGTGAGGGTCTCACGGGGTACCCCGTCAAAATAGCCCAAGACAAAATAGCCCCGACAAAAGAACCCCGACAAAAGAGCCTTGACAACAAAACAGCCCCGACAAAATAGCCTCGACAAAACGGCCCCGACAAAAGAGCCCCGACAAAATAGCCCCCGACAAAATAGCCCCCGACAAAATAGCCCCGACAAAACAGACCCAGGACAAAATAGCCCCAGTCAAAATAGCCCCGACAAAATAGCCCCAGGACAAAATAGCCCCAAGACAAAATAGCCCCCGACAAAACAGCCCCGACAAAATAGCCCCCGACAAAACAGCCCCGACAAAATAGCCCCCGACAAAATAGCTCCAGGACAAAACAGCCCCGACAAAATAGCCCCCGACGAAATAGCTCCCGACAACATAGCCCCCGACAAAATAGCCCCAGGACAAAACAGCCCGACAAAATAGCCCCCGACAAAATACCTCCCGACAACATAGCCCCCGACAAAATAGCCCCAGGACAAAACAGCCTCGACGAAATAGCCCAAGACAGAATTGCCTCTGCAAAATAGCCCCAGACAAAATAGCCCCCACAAAACAGCCTCGACAAAATAGCCCCAACAAAATAGCGTGGAAGCATTTATATGATTTAAGAGAAAATTTATTTAATTAACTTCTCGACAAGCTAGATATTTAGAATAGCTCAAAATACGATGACAATGCATTTTTTTAATACTTTTAGCCAATTTTTTCGGGTCCCCGCTGCCTTCGGTAGCGTTTTTATGATTCAATAATCATATAACTTCCTGACTTAACCCTCTGTAACTCATGACATTTAATATTTTTGTGTTTATTTGTTTCGTAATAATTGGAAAAAAATAAAATACACGTGTTTCAGGTTTTTTTTTTTTTTTTTTTTTCTCATAAATTTCGAAAAAACAAACAAAAACACCTACAGGCAACAAACACTTTTTAGCATAAAATCCTATAAAATACGTGAAATTGGGTCAAAATCAATATTATACAATGAATTTGAAACACTTACCTCTTCACTGTTTCAATATAAAACACAAAACACACGAAAAACTATTTTTTATTATTTTTTGAATCAGAGCCGGTCCGCACTTGTCGTTAGTTACCCACTGTCGAGTAATGAACTTCAACTTACGACATACGGCGCCATCCAGTTGTGTTTCTAGATACTAGATTCTCTAACTGTGAGTGTATACGACAGGCTACAGTGCGTGATTACGTTGTAGAACCGATTCTTTGAATTTGAACCACGATCGAACGGTATGTTGCCTACAGTCTACAGTATGGTACAGAGGGTTAAAGGTCTGCATGGGCCGGGTTCGGGGCGAATTTTTCAATTTGCGCTCGGGCCGAGCTCGTGCTCACTTATTTTGTGTATACTCGTGCCGGGCCGGCGTGGATGATATTTATTCCGGTCCGTGTCAGCCCGAATCTTTTTTTAGTTTCCTCGTTAATCAAGGAAAATGAAAAAGATAAAATATTTCTTCAGTCATTTATTTTACATAATTTCACAGGCTTGTGTAGCACATAAAATTTTATTTTGTTAAAAAATGTCTATAACTTCAATTAAAATGAATATCAATGTGCCTGTTTGAGATTTCATTTTCCGCAGATATTTTTAGCATGCCTCGAAATTAATATATTTTATTTCATGTAATATTAGATGGTTTCTTATTCAAAATAGTATGCATGTCATTATTAGTTTGCACACATGTGCAAACAAAAGAAATTAAATATGTTACTGTGTATAAGGCTTTGTGTCCTACGGTCTGAAGATTTTAGGTTGTATAAAGGCAGTAAAAATCATTCCACTGTAACTTTTTCGCGAAAGCTCCTTTTTCTTATCTCCTGTGCACTAGATGAAAGTAACACCATTTCTAGCATGTGCAAAAGCATCTTTTCTATTGAATATGGTTGGATTAGCATTAAAGTTTTGTTTATCGGATCACATGAAAAATTCAGATACATTACGGTATATAAGAGGAAATGGTTGAAAATACATTTTTAGTAGTATTAATTATTTTAAATACTGCCCTATATTGTTTGATGAATGTTAATATTTTCGACTCGATTTTCTGTCGACGTTTGAGTCTTTTGTACGTCTGTAATAATGAATTTCTGTTTATATATAATTATCTTGTAAAAGTTCAGCAGCTTTGTTAAAGGACATTCTGTTAATTGGCTATATAAAATCTTTACAGAACACATACTAAAAATTTTTTTCATAGAAAAACATGCATTTTTTTTTTTTTTTTTTTTTTACATATTTTTGAAACGGGCCGGGAGGGGCTTGGGCCTCAAAATTTCAGCCCGTGCAGACCTCTATCTTGACTAGCTAGAAATTTGAAACTTTTAGAAAAGCTCAGAACACGAGGACAATGCATTTTTTTTTATTACTTTCAGCCAATTATTATGGGTCCCCGCTGCCTTCGGTATCGTTTAAACATACCTGGTAACTTTAATAATTTATTCAGGAGTACTGTCAGGAGTACTCCGCCCTTTTTTCACACCAGTATGATTGTAGAGAAATTTTCTCCAATATATAATTACGATGAAATAAGAAGAAAAGTGCTTTTAAAATATACTGGTATGAATAAAGGGCGAGGTTAACAGTACTCCGGAATAAATTATAAAAGTTACCAGGTACAGTCGGTAACAAAAGTCTCCGAACACTAGCAAAAAATCCTATGTAAAAAAAGTAAAGTTAATACTGTTTTGTTAAATAAATCCTTGTCGAATCATGTTCTTAGACTGACTAAGAACAGGATTCGACAAGGATTTATTTAACAAAACTGTATTAAGTGTACTTTTTTTATATAGGAATTTTTGCTAGTGTTCGGAGACTTTTGTTACCGACTGTATGTTTATATGATTCAACAGAAAAATTTAAAAACATGGTATATAAAAAGTTCTTTTTATCTTGTAATTATTTATTGTAAAACATAATGTATTTTCATAAATTGTAAATGATAATTTTTTTTTAATGTGGATTTGTTATTTTCTTTTATATACCTAAATAGGGAATGAAATATTCCTGAAAATTTTTGATTTAAGGTTTTCTATGAATTTGCACATTTCGAGATATCTGTCTGTGTGTGTCAGCAAAAGTTCTGGTCGCTGTAACTAAATCAATAAGCAGAATTTAACAATACTTGATTTTTTTTTTTTTTTCATCTTGAGTTAAATTTGTTCTGATTAACTTTTGTGATACATCGCCAAACAGGTGAGCTTTCATCCAGCGATTAAACCTCTTTATTCTAAAGCCGTGGCGAACTCCCATTTGGGGCCTACTGTCCCTTAATCTATCCTCCAAATAACTTTACACTTTCATAATTAAGAAAAAAAAATGCATAATTTTGTTTTAAGATAAAAATGATTTAATTAGCAACCACTTCAACTTTATGTGTACATCGACGGCAGACGTCACTGTTATGCTTCACTGAAATAATGTAATCTTGTGTAATTTTAAGCAACAACAACAACAACAACGAAAAAAAAAAAAGGACTGAAAGGTGGTGTATTTACGTCGTAAATTTTGTTTAAATTTGTGTTTATATCTGCCGAAAGGTAGCGCTGATGCTGATATGCTGTCATTTTCTTTGTTTATGAAAAAGTTTATCTTAAAATATAACGGTTATAACTGCATCATTTTTTAAATTCTGTGACGATTACACGAAATGTTGTTTGTTATCGGTCGGAAGGTAGCGTTTTTATGTTGTAAATTTCTCTGAATTTTCCTTGCCCATGAAATACTACACATCAAAATCTATTGCTTATAAGTGCACCATTTTTTTCCTACTGATGTTTAAGTTTTTGTGTGTATAGGCCGATAGGTGGCGCTAATACGCTGTATTTATCTTTGATTCTGAAAAAACTATATGACACACTTCCGGTTATCCAATTTTTACCAAAAGTTCGAAAAATCATATGTACACCAGACCTGCCTCAATTCTGAAGTTTCGTAGTTCTATCTCTTTTTTTTTTTTTTTTTTTTTTGTTTGACGTATGTTAGTCAGAAGATTTTCAATGTACACAGAAAGATACATACAAATTTTGTCGGCGGCTGTTTTGTCGGGGGCTATTTTGTCGGGGCTATTTTGTCGGGGCTGTTATGTCGGGGCTGTTTTGTCGGGGCTATTTTGTCGGAGCTGTTTTGTCGGGGCTTTTTTGTCGGGGCTGTTTTGTCGGGGGGCTATTTTGTCTGGGGCTATTTTGTCGGAGGCTATTTTGTCGGGGCTATTTTGTCGGGGGCTAATTTGTCGGGGCTGTTTTGTCGGGGCTATTTTGTCTTGGGGCTGTTTTGTCTGGGGCTATTTTGTCTGGAGCTATTTTGTCGGGGCTGTTTTGTCGGGGCTGTACTGTCGGAGCTGTTTTGTCGGGGATCTTTTGTCCTTTGGGCTCATTTGTCGGAGCTATTTTGACGGGGCTTTTTTGTCGGGGCCGTTTTGTCTTGGGCTTATTTGACGGGTCACGGTCTCACGGTAGTCTAGCCTTGGGAGCACACTAGGAGACTGGTGCCCTTGGTGAAGGTGAGACAACGGTGACTACTCGAACGAGAAACACCGGACTAACATGACTACCACATGTGATTCCCAATCTGGGTCGACGGTCTGGTAGCTGGTGAGTGGTTATGGGTGTCCCAGGGAACGATTCTGAAAACCCTTTGCTTTCCGTCCGTTCAAGAAATGGGCTGACTTGTGGGACTAAGGAAACCCTCGACCCTTTTTATTTAATTTAAATATGGCGACAGACAAAGGAAATTCGAATAATGCGTCTGGCTCGGGCCAAGCTATTAAAAATTCAAATGAGAAATCTTGGGCTGAAAGAATGGAAGAGTTTTCTTCCACGCTTAATGAGAGTAATGTGTTTATAAATTGCGAAGCTAGATTTTTTGTAGTAAAGAGTAATGAAGGAGATTTCTTTAAGACTTCTCCTTTTCTAATTCAGAAGTCAATTCAATCAATTATGGGGGATCCAAAATCTGTTAAAAAGCTTAGATCAGGTGAACTGCTAATTAAGGTCAACAATAACAAGCAAGCTAATAACCTAAAAAAATGTACCCAATTTGCCAATATACCAGTCACAACATTGAACATCTTTCGTGGTGTGATTTCTGAACCAGACCTACAACATATTCCAGAAAGTGAAATACTCGATAATTTGAAAGACCAAAAAGTTATTGCCGTTAAACGAATTTCAATCTTTCGTGATAAGAAGCCTGTTCCCACAAAACACACCATTTTGACAATAGATTCTCCTAAACTTCCACAATCAATCAAAGCTGGTTACCTTGAATGCCCTATAAAGCCATACATCCCTAACCCTCTAAGATGTTTCAATTGCCAACGTTTTGGCCACTCAAAGACCTCTTGCCGTGGTAAACTAACATGTGCCCGTTGCAGTGCAACTGGCCATGACAGTGAAAATTGTGAAGCGCCTGTCTGTTGTGTTAATTGCAAAAAGGATCACCCATCTTACTCAAAATCTTGTGAAAAATGGAAAACTGAAAAGGAGATACAAACTATTAAAACAAAACAAAACATCATATCCCGAAGCACGGAAAATTATGGAATCAAGGACACCCATTCTTGGAAAATCATATGCTGCTGCCATAGTTACCAAAAAAACATATCAGTCTATTGCAATCCAAACTGACATTGTTCATAGTACTAGCTCTCCAGTTGTAACTGAATTAAAGAATTCCCCAAACTTACAATCCAATCCAAATCAGGATTCTAGCTCTTCACATTCATCTTCATCCAAATCAAGAAACTTAAATAAAATGCCACAAACTACTAAAACCTTATTGTCTGAAAAATGTCTTAACTCTACCTCTCTAAAATATTCAAATTCACCCTCTCATCTCAATATCAAGAAAAAGAAACTAACAAAATTGCCCACTCCCACTACAAATAAAAATAATAAAGTCAACGTTCCGAAACAAGATGATATGATCAGCCTCCATCCTTCTGATAAGGAGGACGGAATGTCTACTGCATCAGAGGACAATGACGTAGATGTTATAATCTAAAAAAAAAAAAATGACCAATTTCATTTCATGGAATTGCCGGGGTTTTATTAATAAACGTGATGAAATCAGAGATATCATCTCTGATCATCGACCTATATGCTTTGCTTTCCAAGAAACATACTTAAGACAACACGATAAAGTCAAACTTCGTGGCTATACCTGTTTCAGGAAAGATTTTACACAGTCTGACCGAGCTACAGGTGGGGTAGCCCTTCTGATTTCTAATAATGTACCACACTCCCATATACCTTTAAATACGAACATTCAAGCTGTTGCCATTCAATTACA
This sequence comes from Salticus scenicus, assembly GCA_963930645.1. Lineage (NCBI taxonomy): Eukaryota > Metazoa > Arthropoda > Arachnida > Araneae > Salticidae > Salticus > Salticus scenicus. The sequence continues at coordinate 260,647,479 of OZ005658.1, read as the reverse complement.
CCCTCATCTATTAATGACCATTTGCACTCTCTATCTTCCACCAAATGCATCCATAAACCAGCATGACCTCAATAGCCTTATTTCTCAACTTCCAACTCCATTCTTAATTTTTGGAGATTTCAATGGACATAATTTGCTGTGGGGAAGCCCTAATAATAACCCCCGTGGTCAAATCATTGAAAATATTATTTCTGACAATTCTTTGTGTATCTTAAATAATAGGGACAATAGCTACTTTCACGAACCTTCTAGGACTTTCCATGCCATTGACCTTGCCATCTGCTCTCCCAATCTATATCCATATTTTAATTTTTTTGTGAGTAACGATCTACATAGTAGTGACCACTTTCCTTTATTTTTATCTTTATATAATTTTAATGAACGTCATCCAGGTAATCCACATTATATATATGACAAGGCCAACTGGACTGCTTTCACTATCAATGCAACTGTAACCCATGATATGATTGAAGGTGATATCAACAAAGCAATCACTGATGTCACTAATTGTATAATAAATGCAGCTAATCTTACTATTCCAAAATCTTCTGGGCGTCTCCATAAACATTCAAAGCCATGGTGGTATGATGAATGCAGTATTGCAAAAAGACAGCAGCAAAAAGCATGGGGAATTTTTAGGAGGTACCCAACTACTGCTAATTTATATTGCATTCAAAAAAGCAAGGGCAGCTGCACGGAGAATTCGCAGAAAATCCCAAAAGGATTCCTGGATTAAATATGTGTCCAGCATTACCTCCAATATAAGCAGCAAACAGCTTTGGCATCGCGTAAAAAAAGCAATGGGAATTTACTCTAATCATAGTATTTCTTTTTTGAAGGATAATGGCCAAACGATCACTTCAATAAAAAATATTGCAGATACCATTGGTAGAACTTTATCTAATGTCTCTAGTTTGAACTCCTACAGTGACTTTTCTATCTTATAAATACAATTCTGAACGCTCAAATATAAATTTTAGGTCCAGCTCATCACACGATTACAATAGCCCATTTACTAAAAATGAATTAAACATTAGTTTGAAACATAGTCATAACTCTGCCCCTGGTCCTGATGGCATTACTTACCTCATGATCAAACACTTATCGATACAGTCTCTTAAAAATCTCCTTCATCTTTATAATAGAATCTGGACTGAAAATACCTTTCCTATTGCTTGGCATGATGCTATTATCATTCCTTTTCCTAAGCCCGGCAAAGATGCAACCGATCCAAAAAACTACAGGCCAATTGCTTTGACTAGCTGCTTATGTAAACTGCTCGAGAAAATGGTAAATACTAGGCTGATTTATATTCTTGAAAAGAAAAGGTTAATATCCCCATGGCAAAGTGGTTTTAGGCGTGGCCGCTCTACTATTGACAATGTTTTACTTCTAGAGACAAATATTCGGAAAGCTAATGTTAGATGTAACCATTTGGTGTCAATCTTTTTTGATATGGAAAAGGCATATGACAGGACATGGCGCCATGGCATTTTGAAGGATCTATTTAATTTGGACTTTCGTGGTAACCTTCCCATTTTTATTAAAAATTTTTTGAGAGTCAGATGCTTCCAAGTTCGAATTGGTTCAGTTTATTCAGACTTTTACTTTCAGGACGAAGGTGTACCTCAAGGCAGTGTCTTGAGTGTTACACTCTTCTCATTAAAAATCAATGATATTTTAAAACAACTTCCACAAACTGTTCACGGCTGTCTATACGTTGAGGACCTGCAGATTTCTTGTCGGGGAAATGATATGTGTTTCATTGAATAAAAACATTCTTAACCCTCCGTCAGGCGCAATATTGAACCCGACAAGTTCGGGCGCAATGTGCTTCTCAGGCGCACAGAAAATAATCGCTAATTTATAAGCAATAATTTAATTTTTAGTATTCTACAAGTAATCAGTTATTACTATAGGAATATTTAGAAAAAAAATATATGAAATTTATTTAAAAAAAGAACCTATTTTATGTTTAGAAACCATTACAAGAAATTTTCAGATTTTGACTAATGTGTCTTATTATAAGTGTAACAAATGCAAAAATTTGATAAATTATAATAATTAATTTTAATTTTAGTATTCTAAAAGTAATCAGTTATTACTACAGAACTATTTAGAAAGAAAAAATATGAAGTTTATTAAAAGATAAAGAACACGTTTTATGTTTAGAAAACATTACAAGAAATTTTTAGATTTAGATTATTATCAGGTACAAAAATTTGGTAAAATTTATACAGTGTCGTGGAAAGTTCAGAAATCGATATTTACTTTGAGTTTAAGTTACACAGCAGAAGAAGGGCATTGACAAATAGCACAGCACGTTCCGCAGATCATATTAGCGTGAGTGAGGCAGATTGCATTGTGACATTTTTTACACTCGTAGTTTGTCATTCTTCTGAAGCCTGTTTCCGCTGTGCAGGTTGAGCATCTACGTCTTTTCCGAGTTTGAGATGTTGAGTCCTCTGAAATATCTTTTGTAGGTTGGTATTTTTTCAGTCTCATCTGAAGACTGGTAGGGATTCCAACAGTCTTCATACTTCTTCGACTTAGCTCTCCAAGTACCAGTTGGTGTGCTAGTGTTTTTAGGAACGACCTTCTGCGGCATGGTTCTAGTTGATTTCCAAGATAAATCACTTGCGAATTAATACCACTTATATTCAGCATTGTGAAAAATATGACCATTGGCCAGCGCTTGACATTTCGGCTCACGCTGTAAGTGGCGCACATTTGATCTGCAGTATCAACGCCACTTTTAGTAGAATTATAGAATGTGATCATCACTGGTTTCTTTTGTTCTCCAGTTGTAGGATCGATTGCATTATCATCATGAAGCGAAGACACTAGAATTACGTTCTTGTTTGCTTTCGGTACATAGGACACTAATGTCTTCCCATCAAGAAAGCCAAACATACTAGTGTATTGTTTTCTTCCTTTAACAGAAACAAATTCATGTGGCAACTGTCTTTTATTTTTTCGCACAGTTCCAACATATGATAACCTCTTCATTTTTAAATCATCAATTAGATCCATATCTGTAAACCAATTATCAGCGGTAATATTGCGTCCAGACCCAAATAAAGGCTTAGCCATCCTTTTTACCACTTCACTTGGTTTGTTGCTCACACAGAATGGACCTTCAGGCTGTTTCCCAGCGTAGATTTCCATGTTGAGAGTATAAAACATCTTTGCATCTACAAGAGCAAAACATTTTATTCCATACTTGCTCGGTTTTGATGGTATATATTGCCGAAAGGGACACTTTCCTCGAAAACCTGGAAGCATTTCATCGATTGTGATGTTTTCCCCGACGCTATAGCTCTTCTGACAATTTTCTACAAATTTTTCGAACACTTCACGAATCGGAGCAAGACGATCGATTTTTTTTCGTTCTACTCTGGTAGTAAGATCATCAAAGCGGAGGCAGCGGATCAGAGTTTTGAACCGTTTAATATTCATCACAAGACTAAATTTTTCAACTCCATCACCATCTGTCCCCCAAAGTTCTTCCAAACTCTGACGATTTCCTCTGAGAGCTCCTGCTAGATACAACAAACCAATAAAAGCTCTTACTTCAATGACGTCTGTAGAAGTAATGTCCCTTTCTCTGGAAAATTTGGGCTTGATAGATTCTATATACTGATTTGTATATCTTACAATTGTATTCAAAATGTCATCAGTGAATAAATTATTCCAACAGTCAACGGCAGTTTTCGCATTCCTGCCGTTTCCTATAACACCAGGAAGGTGAGTTATAATATTGTGAGCTCTCTTACGCACAGTTCTTTTTGGCGGATTTTTCGCCCATTTGGAAGTTTTATCTTTTCCCCAAAAAAAGTTGGACTCTGATTCTGGTTCATTTTCACCCTCAGTAACCTCACCATCTTGCTCTGTGTCTGAATTATCTTTACGCTCTTCTACTTCATCCAGAGAATCGATGTCACTCTCTTCACCCAAATCCTCGTTCACAGCTGGGTCGTCCTCGTCGACATCTTCTTCCAACAAACGCCTCACTTCTTCCAGATCCTCCGGTTTAGACAAATCGAAGAATTTGCGCGCCATTTCAGTGAAATTCTGGAAGATATCAAAGAAAATACATTCATAAACACATGTTCGGTCGCAATGCGCCTATGAGGCCGGGATGAAATATACACATATTTACGAAAAAATACGACAAATTTTACATGATATAGTTATGAAATGAATAACAGAAACAACTCTGATATTAAAAAACAGATATTACTAACCTTTGTATGTGCAACGAATTCGGGCGCAAATGTGCCTCAGAGGCCAGAATTACGCTAACAGCTTTTCACGAAGCGCGCGAATGAACTAAACAGGTTGGCTTCACACATCCGGTAAAGATAGGCGACTACTAGGAGACACAGATTTCTACCCCTCCTGTGAGTGGAGGCGGGAATGAAAACATCAGAGGTGTGCCTGTCAGGCCAGTTGCGCCCGACGGAGGGTTAAATGGACTAATAAAAATGGTTTTACTTTTTCCAGCGACAAAACACAGTGTGTGCATTTTTGCCGCAAACGTGGTCTTCATCCTGATCCACATATCTTTGTTAATGACATACCTATTTCTGTAATTGACTCTGCCCGTTTTTTGGGTGTAATTTTTGACAAAAAACTCAATTTTAAAGACCATATTTCTTATTTAAAGACAAAATGTGAAAAAACTTTAACTATTTTAAAAGTACTTGCAAACACATCTTGGGGTGCTGATCTCATTTCTCTACTAAAAATCTACCGTTCCTTAATACGATCAAAATTAGACTATGCCTGTGAAATTTATGGGTCTGCTCCAAACTCTTACCTTAAAAAACTTGACACAGTTCATCACTGTGGGCTCAGGATCTGCGCAGGGGCCTTTCGAACTTCTCCAGTCGTCAGTTTATATGCTGACTGCGTAGAGCCTTCCCTTACTAATATTAGACAGCAGTTATCTTTACAACTGTACCATAGGATACTTTCTCATCCTAATCATCCAATTCATCCTCATATCAATAACAGTAATGAAAATCTCTTTTTAAACCGTCCATCTTGCATCCCACATTTTGGTCTCAGAATCAAGAATAATCTTGCCGGCATCCCTCATCTTCATTCCAAAATTCGTCCTAGTGGGTTTTTAAATATGACTCCATGGAACTTCCAGGGTATTTCATGTCTTCATCCTTTCAAAGGTTTTGACAAAGGTAACACTGATGCCTCTATCTTTCAGACCCTCTACAAAGCTCATCGGAGCAATTTATAAAGACTATACCAAAATTTTTACTGACGGTTCTAAAACAAGCAATAGGGTTGGTTGTGCGATTATCTCTGACAATACTACTCTAAGCTATGAACTTCCAAACGCTTTTTCTATTTTCTCTGCAGAGTTTCTAGCTATTGAGGTTGCCCTTAATTTTATTTCATCTCATCCAAATCGTAAATTCATTATATATACAGACTCAAAGAGTATTCTTGATTCTCTTTCATCTACCCCCCCAGGGGGGTACCTTCTTCAGGTATTCAGGGGGAGTCACGCACCCCGGGCCCGAGTGATCTTTTTTTTTTTACCTTCCTCTCTTTTATTTCTTTCTTTTTTGGTTTATTTTATTTATTTATTTTATTTTATTTTTATTTTATTTTATTTATTTTTTTTCCTCGTCCTTGTTAGTATTTTTGGTTTTTACTGCCAATAAGGTTTTGGTACTTGTTCTTGTTTATTGTTCTTTAAAAAAAAAAAATGGAAAAAAATTAAAAATTTTGAAAAACTTAAAAAAAAAAGAAACTACTTACCTTGTTTAACTCACCTTTTTGGTTTCTACTTACCTTGTTTATTTTCACTCACCTTTTTTTTTTTGACCTTGTTCTTGTTGGTTATACTAAAAATTCTTAACTTCTAAAAAATTAACCAAGCTGAGACTGGTGTAGGTGTGGCGCTGGCTATTGGGTTGGCGATTTGGTGAGGGTCTCACGGTAGTCTAGCCTTGGGATCACACTGGGAGACTGGTGCCCTTGGTGAAGGTGAGACAACGGTGACTACTCGAACGAGAAACACCGGACTAACACGACTACCACATGTGATTCCCAATCTGGGTCGACGGTCTGGTAGCTGGTGAGTGGTTATGGGTGTCCCAGGGAGCGATTCTGAAAACCCTTTGCTTTCCGTCCATTCAAGAAATGGGCTGACTTGTGGGACTAAGGAAACCCTCGAACCTTTTTATTTAAGTTACTTATGGCTACAACTAAAGGAAGTGAGATTAATGCGTCTGGCTCGGGCCAAGCGAATTCTAAATCTTGGGGCGATAGAGTGGAAGACTTTTCTTCTTCCTTGAATGAAAATAATATTTTCATTAGCAGTGAGAACACTGATGCTAGGTTCTTTGTTATTAAAAGGAATGATGGTGATTTCAATAAAACATCACCTTTTTTAATTCAAAAAGCAATACAATCCATAATAGGTGAAGCGAAATCTGTCAAAAAACTGAAATCTGGGGAACTGCTTATTGAAGTTATGAATGCCAAACAAGGAACTAATTTAAAGAAAAGCACTTTATTTGCAAATATACCTGTAACCGTGAGTACCCACAGAACACTAAATAGTAGCCGTGGTGTAATTTCAGAACCAGACTTGCAATATATCCCTGAATCTGAAATCCTAGAAAACTTAAAAGATCAAAAAGTTACAGCTGTTCGACGCATCTACATTTTCAGAGATAGTAATAAAATTCCCACTAAACATATAATCCTTACTATAGATTCACCTACTCTCCCACGATCAATAAAAGCTGGTTACCTTGACTGCCCTCTCAGACCATATGTTCCTAATCCACTCCGATGTTTCAACTGCCAAAGATTCGGTCATTCAAAAACGGCCTGTCGTGGAAATCTAACATGTGCCCGCTGCAGTGCTGTGGGGCATGATAATCAAAACTGTCAAGCTACTATATGCTGTGTTAATTGTAAGAAAGACCACCCATCCTACTCAAAATCTTGTGAGAAATGGAAAACTGAAAAGGAAATTCAGACTGTCAAAATAAAGCACAATATATCATATCCTGAAGCACGGAAAATAGTTGATTCCAGGACGCCTACCATTGGTAAATCTTATGCAGCTGTTACATCTTCAAAGAAAGTATATCAAACTACAGCAACTCAAACAGATGTCCCTATTAAAAGCAGTTCTCCAGTAGAATCAAATAATAAAAATGTTCAGAATGTCCAAACTAAGTCTAGTCAGATAACTCTGACTTCTAATCAAAAACCCGCATACCCAAGAAAAAGCTTGCAATCTTTGAAAAAACCCATACAAACAAAATCTTACAAAAATAATAGTTCTGACAGTTTAAAACATTTAAAATCGTCTTCACAGAGTAACATAGTTAAAAAGAAAAAGATTTCTTCCATATCTACTATTAATTTGTCTGCAAAGAAAAAAGATAATCCAGATCAACAAGATGATTGTATTGGTCTCCACCCTTCTGACGTAGAAGCGTATATGTCTACTGCTTCAGAAGAAAGTGACGTAGATGTTCTAATCTAATCTCTATAATTTTATCCTAATTTATGACTAATTTCATTTCCTGGAATTGCCGAGGTCTTCTTGCTAAACGAGATGATATAAAAGACATTACTTCTGATCATCGACCAATTTGTTTCGCTCTCCAGGAAACATATCTTAAACAAAGCGATAATTTCAATTTTCGTGGCTACAACTGCATTAGAAATGATTCACTGCAAACTAACAAAGCGGCAGGAGGTGTAGCACTCCTTATTTCTAACAATATCCCACATGCAAACATCTCTCTGAATACCAACATCCAAGCTGTTGCTGTTCAGATTAACATACACCTGTTGATTACTGTGTGCACACTCTATCTACCACCAAAATTATCTTTACAAAAACACGACCTGAATAATTTAATCTCACAACTTCCTACACCATTTCTGATTCTCGGTGACTTTAATGGACATAACCCTCTTTGGGGAAGTCCAGACCTTAATATTCGTGGAAAAATTATTGAAGAATTTATTACAGACAACTGCTTGTGCATCTTAAATAACGGAGACAATACTTACTTCCATGAACCTACCAGAACATTCCATGCAATAGACCTTGCCCTCTGCTCACCTATTCTTTACCCATATTTTAATTTCTTTGTTAGCAGTGACTTATACAATAGTGACCACTTCCCATTGTTTTTATCTTTTTATGATTTTAATCAAACTCTTCTTCGTAATCCTCATTTTATTTATGACAAAGCTGACTGGGCCGCTTTTTCTTTAAATGCAACAATCACAAGTGATAAAATTCAGGGTGACATTAATAGAGCAGTGAGTGAAGTTACCAATATCATTATTAGTTCAGCAAATCTATGTATTCCTAAATCTTCTGGTCATCCTATTAAACACTCAAAACCGTGGTGGAATGAGGATTGCAAAATAGCTAAAAAGCTTCAACAAAAAGCATGGGGGATATTTCGCAGATATCCGACCACATCGAATTACATAGCATTCAAGCAGTCGAGGGCCAATGCACGTAAAATTCGGAGAAAGTCTCAGAGAGAATCATGGATCAGATATGTGTCCAGTATAACTTCAAATATTAGCAGCAAGCAGTTATGGCAACGTGTAAAGAAAACTATGGGTATCCAATCAAATAGCTGTATCACTTTTCTAAAAATTAATAATCAGACCATTACCTCAACCAAAAATATTGCAGACACCATTGCTAGTACTTTATCTAGCACCTCAAATTCAAATTCCTATTCTGAACCATTTCTGTCATACAAACATAAAGTTGAACGTTCTACTATCAACTTTAGTTCTAACTCATCCGAAGATTACAATAGGCCTTTTACTGAAAACGAATTAACCAATAGTCTGAAGAGTACTTGTACCTCTGCTCCTGGGCCTGATGGCATTACCTACCCCATGATTAAACATTTATCAAAATATTCCCTTAAAAACCTGCTTAAACTTTATAATAGAATCTGGTCGGAACATGTGTTTCCTATTGCGTGGCATGATGCTATCGTTATTCCGTTCCCCAAACCTGGTAAGGATGCTTCTGATCCAAAAAACTATCGGCCAATTGCCTTGACAAGCTGCCTGTGCAAACTGCTAGAGAAAATGGTCAATAATCGTCTTATTTTCATTCTTGAGAAAGAAAAGTTGATTTCTCCATGGCAAAGTGGGTTTCGAAAAGGCCGTTCGACAATTGACAACATCCTTTTTCTGGAGACGAATATTCGCAATTCTATTATTAGACGTAGCCACCTGGTATCAGTATTTTTTGATATTGAAAAAGCTTATGACAAAACCTGGCGTTATGGTATTTTACAAGATCTCTTTAATTTAGACTTTCGAGGAAACCTTCCTATTTTTATTCAAAACTTTCTAAAAGTTAGACGATTCCGTGTTCGCATTGGTTCGGTGTATTCAAATTTTTACTTTCAGGAGGAGGGTGTACCTCAAGGCAGTGTCTTGAGTGTCACACTCTTCTCACTAAAGATAAATGATATTCTTAAACAATTACCACCTACTGTACAAGGCACTTTGTATGTTGACGACCTGCAGGTTTCTTGCAAGGGAAATGACATGCGCTTCATTGAACGCCAATTACAACTTGCTATCAATCGCATTACAAAATGGACAAAAGTAAATGGCTTTACATTTTCTACTGACAAAACACAATGTGTGCATTTTTGTCGTAAACGTGCTCTCCATCCTGACCCAGAGATTTTTATGAACGGAAATCTTATTTCTGTAGTAGACACTGCTCGTTTCTTGGGTGTAATTTTTGACAAAAAACTTAATTTTATGCCACATATTTTACATTTACGGACAAAATGTGATAAAACATTAAACATTTTAAAAGTACTTTCCAACACTGCTTGGGGTGCTGATCGTACGTCTATGCTTAAAATTTATCGAGCTCTGATCCGTTCCAAAATAGATTATGCTTGTGAGGTTTATGGCTCTACTTGCACATCTTATCTGAAAAAGCTGGACACAGTGCACAATACTGCTCTGCGAATTTGTTCTGGTGCCTTTCGCACCTCTCCTGTTGTCAGCCTATATGCTGACTGTGTGGAACCTCCTTTATCTCATATCAGACAACAACGTTCTTTGGAGTTGTATTACCGCATCCTTTCACACTCTCATCATCCGCTTCATCCTTATATAGGCAGCATAGATCATCAACTCTTTCAGAATCGCCCCTCATGCATTCCTCATTTTGGACTGAGAATTAAAAACATTGTTTCAGGCACATCTCATAGTGATACCAGTATTCGCCCTCGCTCTTTTTTCTATAGGACTCCTTGGAACTCAAATAGCATCACTTGCATACACCTTTTTAAAGGTTTCGACAAATCATGTACTGATGCATCTGTATTTCAGACACTTTTCACATCTCATCGCTATACATATAGGGACTATATTGATATTTACACAGATGGTTCAAAGGCAGATCATCTTGTTGGCTGTGGCGTTGTCTCAAATAATATTATTTATAGCTATCGTCTTCCTAGCTCATTTTCCATTTTTTCTGCTGAGTTCTGTGCTGTTGAAATTGCTCTCAAATTCATTTCATCTCATAGTCATAAAAAATTCATTATCTACACTGACTCAAAGAGTGTCTTGGATTCCTTGAAATCCAGCTCTTGCTCACCTTCTTTTACTTCTGTTTTTAAAATGCATAACGACCTTTTAAGAAAGGGATATAACATTTTATTTTGCTGGGTTCCTAGCCATGTTGGTATTAAGGGTAATGAAGAGGCAGATAAGGCAGCAAAACAGGCTTTGACTCCTTTCAATTGTGCAGTTCCTTATGAAGATTTAAAACATACTCTAAGAAGTTTTCTAAGAAATATATGGCAACGAGAGTGGGAATGTGAAAATAATAATAAATTACGAGAAATTAAACCAAATATTGCAATCTGGCCGACTTTTACACCACGGAAATATGATGTTATCATTACCAGACTTAGAATTGGGCATTCAAGATTGACACACAAGCATTTACTTCTTGCAGAACATGAACCTTCTTGTCCCAAATGTCATTTTAGCCAGCTTACCATACGCCACATTCTGACCAACTGCCCTTGTCTCCGTCATTTGTATCGCCGTTACTTTGGAACTTCCTTACCTAATCTCATGATCCTTTTGGGAAAAAATCCACACACTGAATTAATTAACTTTTTAAAAGACTCAGGCTTTTACAGTCATATCTAACTTTTATTTATTTATATTTCATTCTTGTGTCATCCTATTCTAAAGTGACCATTTTCTTGACAATCTGGATGGGAGCCCCCATCCAGATGCTTTTTACTATTTTAACTTAGTTGCCTTAATTAATAACGGTTGGCGCAGAATGTCCTAATTTGGACCTTGCGCCACAAAAAACCATTAACCAACCAACCAACCAACCTTTCATCTACCTCTTGTAATCCATCTTTCACTTCAATTTTAAAAACTTACCACGACCTTCTGAAAAAGGGATTTGACATCTTGTTTTGCTGGGTTCCTGGTCATGTTGGCATCAAGGGCAATGAAGCAGCAGACAAAGCCGCAAGGCAGGCTTCTATTATATTAAACTGTCCTATACCTTATGATGACATCAAGCACACACTAAAAAGTATTTTCAGAAATAATTGGCAAATAGAGTGGAATAATCAGCAAAATAATAAATTACTTGAAATAAAACCTCAAATTGCAGTCTGGCCTACACTGAGTCCTAGAAAACATGTCATAATTACTCGTTTAAGAATTGGGCATTCAAGGATCACGCATAAATACTTACTACTTGGACACCAGGAACCTGACTGTCCGAAATGTCATTTCTGTGTGCTTACCATTCGCCATCTGCTCACTGACTGTCCTTGTCTTCGTCATCTGTATAGGCATTATTTTAATTCATCTTCACCCAATCTGACAAGCCTTTTAGGTGCAAATCCTCATCATCAGTTGACAAATTTTTTAAAGGAGGCTGGCTTTTACTTTGACATCCGATTTTATTGTTTACAATGTTCATCCTATTTTACATCTGTTTTTTATTGTATACTGTTTTTATTATTTTTGATTTTATCTTGTATGTAGTTTTGCTTCTTTTTTCTACTGTGTTTTCTTAATGACTTTCTGGATGGGTAAACCCATCCAGAGGCTCCTTTCTTCTTTTACCTTTTTGTTTGGCGCATCATGTCCTACTTTGGATCTTGTGCCAGAAAAAGTCATTCAACCAACCAACCAACCAAGACAGTGTCTTGAGTGTTACTCTTCTGTTTAAAAATCAATGATATATCAAAACAACTTCCACAAACTGTTCACGGCTGTCTATACGTAGACGACCTGCAGATTTCTTACCAGGGAAATATGTGCTTCATTGAACGACAGTTACAACTTGCTGTTAAAAATATTCTTAAATGGACTAATAAAAATGGTTTTACTTTTTCCAGTGACAAAGCATAGTGTGTGCATTTTTGCCACAAACGTGGTCTTCATCCTGATCCACAAATATTTATTAATGACATACCTATTTCGGTAGTTGACTCTGCCTGTTTTTTGGGTGTAATTTTTGACAAAAAACTCAATTTTAAAGAACATATTTCTTATTTTAAGACGAAATGTGAAAAAATTTAAAATATTTTAAAAGTACTTGCAAACTCATCGTGGGGTGCTGATCACATTTCTTTACTAAAAATCTACCGCTCTTATTCATTCAAAATTAGACTATGCCTGTGAAATTTATGGGTCTGCTCCTAATTCTTACCTTAGAAAACTTGACACAGTTCATCACACTGCACTTGGGATCTGCTGAAGTGCCTTTCGGAGATCTCCATCGTCAGTTTATATACTGACTGTGTAGAGCCTTCCCTTACTAATATTAGACAGCAGTTATCTTTACAACTGTACCATAGGATACTTTCTCATTCTAATCATCCTATTTATCCTCATATCAATAATAGTAATGACAATCTTTTTTTAAACCGTATATCTTTTATTCCACATTTTGGTCTCAGAATCAAGAATAATCTTGCCAGCACCCCTCATCTTACCACAAAAATTCGTCCTAGAGGTCTTTTAAATATGACTCCATGGAACTTCCAGGGTATTTCATCTCTTCATCCTTTCAAAGGTTTTGACAAATGTAACAGTGATCTTTCAGACCCTCTACGAAGCTCATCAGAGCAATTATAAAGACTATATCGAAATTTTTACTGACGGTTCTAAAGCAAGCAATAAGGTTGGTTGTGCAACAATCTCTGACAATACTGCTCTAAGCTATGAACTTCCTAACGTTTTTTCTGTTTTCTTTGCAGAGTTTTTAGGTATTGAGTTTCCACATAATTTTATTTCATCTCATCGAAATTGTAAACTCATTATATATATACAGATTCAAAGAGTGTTCTTGATTTTCTTTTATCTACCTCTTGTAATCCATCTTTCACTTCAATTTTAAAAACTTACAACGACCTTCTAAAAAGGGATTTGACATCTTGTTTTGCTGGGTTCCTGGTCATGTTGGCATCAAAGGCAATGAAGCAGCATACAAAGCCGCAAGGCTGGCTTCTATTATTTTAAACTGTCCTATACCTTATGATGACATTAAGCACACACTAAAAAGCATTTTCAGAAATAATTGGCAAATAGAGTGGAATAATCAACAAAATAATAAATTACTTGAAATAAAACCCCAAATTGCAGTCTGGCTTACACTATGTCATAATTACTTGTCTAAGAGCATTCAAGGCTTACGCATAAATACTTACTACTTGGACAACAGGTACCTGTCCGAAATGTCATTTCTGTGTGCTTACAATTCGCCATTTGCTCACTGACTGTATAGACATTATTTTAATTCTTCTTCACCCAATCTGACGCCCCCAGGGGGGTACCTTCTTCAGGTATTCAGGGGGAGTCACGCACCCCGGGCCCGAGTGATCTTTCTTTCTCTTTTTTTTTTTTTTGTTCTTCTCCCTTCCTTTTATTTCTTTTAATTTTGTTTGAATTTTTCTTTATTATTATTATTATTATTATTATTATTATTATTTTTTTTTTTTTTTTTTCTTATAAGTTTTTGGCATTTTTTCTTGTTTGTATTTTTGAATTTTACGGCCAACAAGGGTTTGGTTCTTTTGTTTATTGTTAATGAAAAAAAAAAAAAATTTGGAAAAAAAATAAAAAATTTGAAAAACTTACAAAAAAATGAAACTTTACGTACCTTGTTTTACTCACCTTTTTGGTTTCTACTTACCTTGTTTATTTTCACTCACCTTTATTTTTTGGTCTTGTTCTTGTGTTGTTTATACTAATATTACTTAACTTCTAAAACATTAACCAAGCTGAAAACGGTGTAGTTGTGGCGCTGGTTATTGGGTTGGAGATTTGATGAGGGTCTCACGGTAGTCTAGCCTTGGGAGCACACTGGGAGACTGGTGCCCTTGGTGAAGGTGAGACAATGGTGACTACTCGAACGAGAAACACCGGACTAACACGACTACCACGTGTGATTCCTGATCTGGGTCGACGGTCTGGTAGCTGGTGAGTGGTTATGGGTGTCCCAGGGAGCGATTCTGAAAACCCTTTGCTTTTCTGTCTGTTCAAGAAACGGGCTGACTTGTGGGACTAAGGAAACCCTCAACCCTTTTTTCTTATCTCAATATGGCGACAAATAAAGGAAATACGAATAATGCGTCTGGCTCGGGCCAAGCTTTCAAAAATTCAAATGAGAAATCTTGGGCGGAAAGAATGGAAGAGTTTTCTTCCACTCTTAACGATAATAATGTATTTCTAAATTGCGAGGCAAGATTTTTTGTGGTAAAGAGAAATGAAGGAGATTTCTTTAAGACCTCTCCATTTCTGATTCAGAAATCATTGCAATCGATAATGGGTGATCCAAAGTCTGTTAAAAAACTTAGATCAGGTGAACTACTAATTGAGGTCGAAAATAACAAGCAAGCTAATAACTTAAAAAAATGTACCCACTTTGCCAATATACCAGTCACTGTAAGTATACATAAAACATTAAATGTCTGTCGTGGTGTGATTTCTGAACCAGATCTACAATATATTCCAGAAAGTGAAATACTCGATAATTTGAAAGACCAAAAAGTTATTGCAGTTAAACGAATTTCAATCTTCCGTGATAATAAGCCTCTTCCCACCAAACACATTATTTTGACAATAGACTCACCTAAACTTCCCCAATCAATAAAAGCTGGTTACCTTGAATGCCCTATAAGGCCATACATCCCAAACCCTCTAAGATGTTTTAATTGCCAACGTTTTGGCCACTCAAAGACCTCTTGCCGTGGTAAGCTAACATGTGCCCGTTGCAGTGCAATTGGCCATGACAGTGAAAATTGTGAAGCACCTGCCTGTTGTGTTAATTGTAAAAAGGATCACCCATCTTACTCAAAATCATGTGAAAAATGGAAAACTGAGAAGGAGATTCAAACTATTAAAACAAAACAAAATATATCATATCCCGAAGCACGGAAAATTGTGGAATCAAGAACACCCATTGTTGGGAAATCATATGCTGCCGCCATAGTTACCAAAAAAACGTATCAGTCTATCGCAATCCAAACTGACACTGTTCCCAATACCAACTCTCCAGTTGTAACTGCATTAAACAAAACCCCAACCTTACAATCCAATCAAAATCAGGCTTGTAACTCTTCACAGCCATCTTCATCCAAATCAAGAAACTTAAAAAAAACGCCACAAAATTCTAAAACCTTATTGTCTGGAAAAATTCTTAATTCTGCCTCTCTAAAGCATTCTAATTCACCCTCTCGTCTCAATATCATCAAGAAAAAGAAACTAACAAAATTGCCCACTCCTACTACAAATAAAAATAATAAAGGAAATCTTCCAAAACAAGATGATACAATCAGCCTCCATCCTTCTGATGGGGAGGACGATATGTCCACTGCATCAGAGGACAATGACGTAGATGTTATAATCTAAAAAAAAAAAAAAAAGTATGACCAATTTCATTTCATGGAATTGCCGAGGTTTTATTAATAAACGAGATGAAATCAGAGATATTATCTCTGATCATCGACCTATCTGCTTTGCCTTCCAAGAAACATACATAAGACAACACGACAATGTTAAAATCCGTGGCTACCAGTGTTTCAGAAAAGATTTTACACATTCTGACAGAGCTACAGGTGGTGTAGCTCTTTTAATTTCTAATAATGTTCCACACTCTAATATCATTTTAAATACAGACATCCAGGCTATTGCTGTTCAGATCCATATACACATACTTATCACCATCTGCACTGTCTACTTACCACCAAATATGACTGTTCGACAATGTGACCTCAATAGGCTTATTTTGCAGTTACCGACTCCCTTTTTAATTCTTGGTGATTTTAATGGACACAACCAACTTTGGGGTAGTCCTGATATTAATCCTCGAGGACAAATTATTGAAGACCTAATCACTGATAATAATTTATGTATTTTAAATAACGGTGACAATACATATTTTCATGAACCTTCTAGAACTTTTCATGCAATAGACCTGGCCATTTGCTCTCCTATTCTTTATCCATATTTTAATTTCTTTGTTAGTAACGACCTTCATAATAGTGACCATTTTCCTCTATTTTTATCTTTTTATAATTTTAATGATCATCATCCTACAAATCCACATTATATTTATGACAAGGCGAACTGGGCTACTTTCACTATAAATGCAACTATCACATACGAAATGACTGAGGGTGATATCAACAGAGCAATCACTGATGTCACAAAGAGTATTATAAATGCAGCTGATATTACTATTCCAAAATCCTCTGGACGTCTCTGTAAACATTCAAAGCCATGGTGGAATGATGAATGCAATAATGCAAAAAGACAGCAACAAAAAGCTTGGGGAATTTTTAGGAGGTACCCGACTACTGCTAATTATATCGCATTCAAAAAAGCAAGGGCAGCCGCACGAAGAATCCGCAGAATCTCCCAAAAAAATTCCTGGATTAATTATGTGTCCAGCATTACCTCCAATGTAAGCAGTAAACAGCTTTGGCATCGTGTCAAGAAAGCAATGGGAATATACTCTAATCAAAGTATTTCGTTTTTAAAAGATAATGGACAAACTATAACTTCTACTAAAAATATTGCAAGCTCCATTGGTAAAACTTTATCTCACATCTCCAGTTCTAATTCCTATTCTGAACCTTTTTTGTCTCATAAACGTAATTCTGAACGTTCTTCAATTAACTTTCGCTCCCGCTCTTCACCAGACTACAATAGACCTTTTACAGAAAATGAATTAAAAAATAGTTTGAAACATTGCCCTAACTCTGCTCCCGGACCCGATGGTGTTACCTACATTATGATTAAACATTTATCAAAACAGTCTCTTAAAAACCTCCTTCATCTTTACAATAGGATCTGGACTGAAAATACTTTCCCTGTTGCTTGGCACGATGCTATTGTTATTCCTTTTCCTAAGCCAGGCAAAGATGCTACTGACCCCAATAATTACAGACCCTTTGCTCTTACAAGCTGTCTATGTAAGCTGCTAGAAAAGATGGTAAATACTAGGCTTGTTTACATTTTAGAAAAAAGTAATTTGATTTCTCCATGGCAAAGTGGTTTCCGACGAGGCCGTTCAACGGTTGACAATATTTTATTATTAGAGACAAATATCCGCAAAGCTAATGTGAGACGTAACCATTTGGTTTCAATCTTTTTCGATATAGAAAAAGCTTATGACAAGACATGGCGCTATGGTATTTTAAAAGATCTTTTTAATTTGGACTTTAGAGGAAATCTCCCCATTTTCATTCAAAACTTTTTAAGAGTCAGACGCTTTCAAGTTCGTATAGGATCAGTTTATTCAGATTTTTATTTTCAAGAGGAAGGTGTGCCTCAAGGCAGTGTTTTGAGCGTTACGCTTTTTTCTTTAAAAATAAACAATATTCTTAAACAATTGCCTCCAACTGTCCATGGGAATTTATATGTTGACGACCTGGAAATTTCTTGCCAGGGAAATGACATGCGTTTCATTGAACGTCAGTTAACCCTTGCTATAAAAAACATAATTAATTGGACAAATAAAAATGGTTTTAAATTTTCTACTGACAAAACACAATGTGTGCATTTTTGTCGTAAACGAGGTCTTCATCCTGATCCAGAGATTTTAATAAACAACAGGCCAATTTCAGTTGTTGACACTGCTCGCTTTCTGGGTGTTATTTTTGACAGAAAACTGAACTTTTTGCCACATATTTTACACTTGAGAACTAAATGTGACAGAGCACTTAATATTTTAAAAGTGCTTTCTAATACTTCTTGGGGAGCAGACCGCCCATCTTTACTTAAAATTTATCGTGCTACTATTCGCTCCAAACTTGATTATGCATGTCAGGTTTATGGTTCAGCCCCTCACTCTTATATTAAAAAACTTGACACTACACATCATAGTGCACTCAGAATTTGCTCAGGTGCTTTCTGCACGTCTCCAGTAGTTAGTTTATATGCTGACTGTGTGGAGCCTTCTCTCACTGACATCAGACAAAGACTTTCTTGTGAATTGTACTTTCGCATCCTTTCACATCCTAATCATCCACTTCATTCACTTTTAAATTGTAACGATCATAATCTTTATGTGAATCGCCCATCTTGCATCCCACATTTCGCTCTTAGAATTAAGAGCTTTCTTGCTAACACGTCTCACATTCATACCAAAATTCGTCCTCGATCACTTTTAAACATAACGCCTTGGAATTTCCAAGTTATTTCTTGTCTTCATCCATTTAAGGGGTTTGACAAATCTAACACAGATGCTTCCATTTTTCAAGCACTTTTCTCTTCTCATCGTTCTGAGTATAAGGACTATGTCGAGATTTTTACTGACGGCTCCAAGACAACTAATAAAGTCGGTTGTGGTATCATCATTGATAACACTACATTTAGCTATCAACTCCCTAATTCATTTTCCATTTTCTCTGCAGAGTTTTTTGCGATTGAGATTGCTCTTAACATTATTTCATCTCATCGGAGGAGGAAATTCATTATTTATACCGACTCGAACAGTGTTCTTGACTCTCTCTCTTCAAACTCTTGTAACCTGTCCTTCATTTCAATTCTCAAAACTTACAATGACCTTCTTAAAAAGGGATTCAACATTTTGTTTTGCTGGGTTCCTGGCCATGTTGGCATTAAAGGAAATGAAGCAGCAGACAAGGCCGCAAGGCAGGCTTCTCTACTTTTAAGCTGTCCTGTACCTTACGATGACATGAAGCACACACTTAAAAGCTATTTTAAAAATATTTGGCAAAGGGAGTGGAATAACCAAAACAATAATAAATTGCAAGAAATAAAACCTGAAATTTCAATCTGGCCAACACTCACCCCTAGAAAATATGATGTCATTATTACTAGACTAAGAATTGGGCATTCAAGACTCACACATAAATACTTATTGCTTGGAGAACAACAACCTGATTGTCCAAAATGTCATTATAGTGCACTAACCATCCGCCATATTCTCACCGACTGCCCTTGCCTTCGTCATTTGTATAGACATTATTTTAATTCATCTTCACCCAATTTGACAAGCCTTTTAGGTGCAAATTCTCATCATCACGTGACAAATTTTTTGAAAGAGGCTGGTTTTTATTTCGACATTTGATTTTATTCTTTACAATGTTCATCCCATTTTACATCTGTTTTTACTTTGAGATCTGATTTTATTGTTTACAAATTCATCCTATTTTACATCTGTTTTTTATTGTATACACTGTTTTTATTATATTTAATTTTATCTTGTATCTTGTCTTGTTTCTTTTTTGTCCTGTGACTGTTTATTGACTTTCTGGATGGGTAAACCCATCCAGAGGCTCTTTTTATTCTTTTACCTGTTTGTTTGGCGCAGCATGTCCTACTTTGGACCTTGCGCCAGAAAAAGGCATTCAACCAACCAACCAACCCAATCTGACGAGCCTTTTAGGTGCAAATCCTCATTATCACTTAACAAGCTTTTTGAAGGAGGCTGGTTTTTACTTCGACATCTGATTTTATTGTTTACAGTGTTCATCCTATTTTACATCTGTTTTTTATTGTATACACTGTTTTTATTATTTTTTATTTTATCCTGTATGTAGTTTTGCTTCTTTTTTATGACCTTCTGGATGCTACTTTTTATTCTTTTACCTGTTTGTGTGGTGCAGCATGTCCTACTGTGGACCTTGTGCCAAAAAAAAGGCACTCAACCAACCAAATAAACAAACACCGGGCTAATGAAACTAATTGTGCCACCAGGAGCAACCCCAACCATAACCTTTATTGTGTGATCGCATTAATAATTAGAATACAGCATAATTCTGCACTTTGCAGAATTAGGTTTAGAAACTGCAACTTCTGCACAATCTAACACTACCCTAGTTTTTTTTAAATTTCTAAAACAACATGGCATCTTTAAAAATGTTTTGCATGTTGTAGCCCTTTATTGTGTGATCGCATTAATAATTAGAATACAGCATAATTCTGCACTTTGCAGAATTAGGTTTAGAAACAGCAACTTCTGCACAATCTAAAACTACCCTAGTTTTTTTTAAATTTCGAAAACAACATGGCATCTTTAAAAATGTTTTGCATGTTGTAGCAGTGCATTAAAAAAGAATTGATAGTAAAACAAATGACATATGTTTTAACTTCATAAGAGTCATGATAATGTGATACTTTAAACACATGTGACGTGGTTTAAATACTTCTCTCTACTAAAGTCTCAAGTAATGTGTTGTGTACTCCAGTTAGCACGTTTACTTGAGATGGCTTCAATTTTTTCAGGAAACTGTGTGGTAAAATAAGGTCTCTTGAAGTGACTTGAGTGGCTACATCTTTAGTTTCTTTTCGTGAAATAACAGCAGTTTGCCTTTCTTCAAAGTCTGCTTCAGTTACCTGTGTTGCCATGTTCTTCCCTCTCTTGCTGTACATCGTCATTAGGGCTTCAACAGCAAGCAGTATCGGATCTACATTTTTGAAAGGGGGGTACAGACAAATAATCTGCACATCTTCTGAAGGAAAGATCAAACCACCTTTATTTTTAAATGTTACAAAATTTAGAGAATCTCGAAGATTTGGATTTATTAATGCAGTGATGCAAGTAGTGCATTTCAATCTTTTCATCAAAACTCTCAAACTATAGCCAGCCATATATGTGACTAGAACATCCTCTCAAATTTTCAACATTAAATATATAATCATGATCTTTCAGTTGAAGCTTGTTTTTGGTATAATTTTCTGTACAGATGTAGTCAAATTAATAATCTCTTCTGAGAAACGAGAGCTCGGAACATTTAAAATGGTTACATCAGATAAAAGCAAACAATTGCCAATAAATCTTTTAAATTCAGATTTTATTAACAAATAACCTCTTATATGTGCCTTTGAATTGCTGAGCACTCGGATTGTTTTTATTTCCTCCACATTGACACACAGCAGAACACAACAACTCAACATTGTCCTGATTCAATTTATATGGAGGTATGTACTGTAAGAAGGGCATTAAACTTTATATGCAAATCAAGAAACCCAGAACTTTGTGACTTGACAACTGCCATCCCATCCCTTGATATTTATGCTTAAAAAATTCTTCAATAAAATTGCCTGTTTTAATCCAAAATTTTTTGTACTTTCTGAGTTCATTATATCAAACAAATCATTGATAACCTCAGCATTACTAAATTGTATTGCTAAGCAAACCTTCAATTTTTGTCTAAAAAAAATGAGTATGTTTATGGTATAATTTATTGCATAAATGTAAACTTTCTTCTTCTCTAAGAAAATACAAAGCATTGACATATTTCCAGTCAATTATATTGTTATCCTTATCAGAAAAAGTTTTATTTGCGACAAATATTATATTATGGCATGCATTCAAAAATACAGCCACTTCATTTTCAAGATTGCATGGATGTGTAAAAAAAGTTTTCAGAAAATCAGGATCTGTATTGCACCCTAATTATTTCATGTTTGGAATTTTTCATGGTTTTCTCCTAAACTTGCATAAATACAGGCTAGGACCCCTTAGAAAGACTCCCATTGAGGGCAATTCTCCTTAAATCCTAGGACCCTAGTGCAGTCAGTCGGCCATAATTCCCACAACCTATTCCAACCCTAATTCTTTCACGATACCCAAATTAGCAGCAAACCTATCACATGTGATCAATACGACTATAGCTCCAATGTTATGAAGAACTGTTAAGTTTCGCTCAATCAGAACTTTTCTTTGAGCAGACATAAGGCTGTCAACTAAAAAATTTCCAATTGGCATTTTCCAATTGTCATTTATAGTTACAACTAAAATTACTAATGCATCCCTTGCTTTGGGTAAATTATCAGATGTTTTTGAAACACCAAAATTTACATATCCATGAAAAAACTTTCCATCAAATTCCACTTGTTTCTGAATGGCCATTTCATCGAAACTAAGTGCAAACAGGATTGGATAATTTGTGAATTTTATTTTGTCTTCAAGGCTTCTTCTGATTGTCCATCAGTATGCTGATACTACTTCAAGATTATTTGTGGATGAAGTAAGGCCAGATTAAAAATCTTATGCACATAATCGTAAGCTTTTGGGGAATAAAAGTGCAATGTAAGTATGAATGTTCTCAATTCAGGTGAAAAGAATTAAGTTGGGGAGACTTATATATGTTATTTAACTGTCTTGTAATGAATTCCTCATTAAGGCTTGACACAGTACTTAAAAGTATCCAATGTATCATGATCCATCACATTTTTACTAGCATTCAAAATTTTCAACAACTCTTGAAAGTTACGTATTTTTACAGTACGCCTCCTTACATTTTGTTGTAAGGATTTTACTTTTATTTGCAATTCATTTATTTTTCTCTTTTAAAAATTTGTTTCCTGCAAATAAGTTTGAGGAATATTTGAAATTGTAGATTTACAATAATCGTGATTAACAAAAGATTGATTTAGAGATGTTGATGATGAGAGATGTTGATCTTCCAAATTGGGTTTATCTATTTCCTTCACAAAATGTTCATTTTCGTTTAAAGTGGAGAAAATGTTTCAATATTATCTTTTCATACAGTTTGAGCAGAAAAACCAATTCCTTTGACTGGAGGTTTTCTTGGTTTATAATTATGACAGAGAAAGATGAAAATAAATCTTTTGATCTAAATATCCTATTTAAAATAAATCAAGGAAAAATATGGAATATTTAATTAAAAAAAGCTATAATAAATAAAATCAAAATTTTATATCTGAAAACAAATATTTTAACACTCTAAGGGCAAGGAAATTATGAGTGAACTACCACTGGAATTTTTGAACAAGTGAATATAGATTTCGTCCGTTCTTCCATATAAAATCATGCAGTAAATATGTTGTGTTCCTTAGCTACGGTTACTATATTCAGTACTTACATTTTTTTTGGTGCAATTGTAATGTAGGATATCCTCAGGAACTTTTTAAATTTTTGTTGCCGTTTGACAATGAATAAATGCGTTCAAGAAACAGGCTGACTTCTGGGATTAATGAAACCCTCGACCCTTTCTCTTTTTTCTACATCATGGCTGCAACTACTTTATCGCACATCTCCAGTTCTAATTCATATTCCGAACCTTTTTTGTCTCCTAAACGAACGTCAATCAATTTTCACTCCCGCTCTTCACCAGACTACAATAGATCTTTTACAGAAAATGAATTAAAAAATAGTTTGAAACTTTGCCATAACTCTGCTCCTGTACCCGATGGTGTTACCTACATTATGATTAAACATTTATCAAAACAGTCTCTTAAAAATCTCCATCTTTACAATAGGATCTGGACTGAAAATATTTTCCCTGTTGCTTGGCTCGATGCTATTGTTATTCCTTTTCCTAAACCAGGTAAAGATGCTGTTGACCGAAAAAATTACAGGCCCATTGCTCTTACAAGCTGCCTATGTAAACTACTCGAAAAAATGGTAAATACTAGATTAGTTTTTATTCTCGAAAAAAATAATTGGATTTCACCATTGCAAAGTGGTTTCCGACGAGGCCGTTCTACGGTTGCCAATATTTTATTATTAGAGACAAATATTCCCAAAGCTAATCTGAGACATAACCATTTGGTGTCAGTTTTGTTCGATATAGAAAAAGCTTATGACAAGACATGGCGGTATGGTATTTTAAAAGATCTTTTTAATTTGGACCTTCGAGAAAATCTCCCCATTTTCATTCAAAACTTTCTAAGAGTCAGACGCTTTCAAATTCGTATAGGATCAGTTTATTCAGATTTTTATTTCCAAGAGGAAGGTGTGCCTCAAGGCAGTGTCTTGAGTGTTACTCTTTTTTCTTTAAAAATTAACGATATTCTAAAACAACTGCCTCAAGTGTTTATGGAACTTTATATGTTGACGATCTGCAAATTTCTTGCCAGGGAGACATGCGCTTCATAGAACGCCAACTGCAACTTGCTATAAAAAATATCACTAAATGGACAAATGAAAATGGTTTTAAATTTTCCACTGACAAAACACAATGTGTGCATTTTTGTCGTAAACGAGGTCTTCATTGTGATCCTGAGATTCTGATTAATAACAGGCCAATTTCCGTTGTTGACACTGCTCGCTTTCAGGGTGTTATTTTTGACAGAAAATTAACTATTATTCCTCATATTTCATATTTAAGAATTAAATGTGATAAAGCACTAAACATTTTAAAAGTCCTATGTAACACTTCTTTGGGAGCAGACCATCCATCGCTACTAAAAATATATCTGGCTACTGTTCGCTCAAAACTTGATTATGCTTGCCAGGTTTATGGATCAGCACCTCACTCTTACCTTAAAAAACTTGACACACCACACCACAGTGCACTCAGAATTTGCTCAGGTGCTTTCCGCATGACTCCAGTCCTTAGTTTATATGCTGACTGTGTGGAGCCTTCTCTCACTGACGATAGACAAAGACTTTCACTTGAATTGTACTATCGCATTCTTTCACATCCCAATCATCCACTTCATTCACACTTAAATAGCATCGATCATAACCTTTATGTGAATCGACCATCTTGCATCCCTCATTTTGCTCTTAGAATTAAAAACTTTCTTGCAGGCACCTCTCATATTCATACCAAAGTTCAGCCCTGGTCTCTTTTAAACATGACGCCTTGGAATTTCCAAGCTATTTCCTGTCTTCATCCGTTAAGTGGTTTTGACAACTTAAATAAATTAAAAAACCTTTTACTACCTCGTTGTTGGCCGTTAAATCTTTCAGTCGGGATCCCGAGTCTCATCAGACGGCTTCTCTGTGAGTGATTCTGATTCTTCTGTCGGTTTCTGCCTTCTCAAAATATGGCGCCACCTTCTATTTGGAGTTACTGCGCTACTGTCATTACAAATGTTTTTATTGGTTCTTATTTCGATCGACTCGCGGAACATGGTGCAATTGTATTCTTCGTAATTAGCTATTTTAGTGGCTTGTTCGAAATTTATATCTATGTTTTCCTGATAAAAAGTTTTGGCTAACGCTGTATTTTGATTTCCAGTTTTAATGTCTCTCATATGCTCTTATTTTCTTGTTTTAATTTTTCTTTTTGTTACTCCGATATACGAGCCGGTTTGTTTTGATCAGTGTAAGGTATTTTATATATTCCAGAGGTTTCAAGGGGGGGGAATAGGATCTTTTTCGTTTCTGATAAGTTGAAATATATATTTATTACCGTAATTTCGCGCGCATAGTCTGCACCATCGTATAGTCCGCAAGTGAAGTTTTATGTAAAAATTATTTTAAATATCATCAGATTGTCCGCACTACCATATAGTCCGCGGGAGAAAAATATAACCCCAAGAAAACAACAAGTAAATCACTATTATGTAGTTTTATATAAAAATATTAAAGCATTCCCACTATTAAAATAAATAGTATAAAGAAAAGAAGTACTTGTTATTAATAAACCATATTTTAAAAATTATACATTAAAAGAAACCTTTAAAGTCGATGTTTATATTTTCTATGGGAATTCCCAGTTGAATGGTTGAGTCATTGAGTGAGTTTTACTTTCCTACTAGAAATGCAGTATGGCTGATTGTATGCGATTCAGCACTAGGAGATATATTTTTTGGAAGATTATCTCAAAGTTTGTCATTGGTATTGCTCAGCAGAAAAACTTAGACGATATTTTGCGAACATAATTTAAAAAATAACAGTACAGGAATATTCAGCAGCATGCTAGCCTAATAGTGATCTTTTGCTTTATGCTCCATGGTTTGCTACCGATACGATATACGATACGATGTTTTCTTTGTGTCTTATTCTTTTGTTTATGTTTATATTTGCTCGTCAGAATCGGAGTATTCGCATGTTTAATTCTGATTTTGAGGATTTGAACTGTGAATAACTAGCAGATAATCCGCACCACCGTATAGGAAAAAATTTGCTTTTTAAACACACATAGTCCGCGGACTATACGCACAAAATTACGGTAGGTCTTATAGGGATGTTAACTTTGCATTTATTGGCTGCGCATTTAATTTTGTTTGAGGCACTGCGATCGTATGGTATGTTATCAATGTGTTTTATTTTATTTTTAATGATTTTGTTTACAATTCTTTCTGGGTATCCTGCTGATTTCATTTTCCAGTTTTCTTAGTTTAAATTCGGCTGCAAAGCCAGAGAGGGGAGATCCCATATCCTGAAGTATCCTGATCCTGAAATAGCCCGGACCACTACTACAAACTTTTTATTGAGGGAAAATTATTTCAAATTTAACAACAAAATTTACCAACAGATGAAATGCGTCTCTATGGGATCCCCCCTCTCCGGCTTTGCAGCCGAATTTAAACTAAGAAAACTGGAAAATGAAATCCTTAATAAATTAAAAAATAAAATCTTTTTCTGGTTGGCTGTGGTGTTGTCACTGGTGACACCATTTATAGCTATCAACTCCCTAGTACTTTTTCCATTTTTTCTGCAGAGTTTTTTGCAGTTGAAGTAGCTCTAAATATTATTTCATCTCACTGCAGCAAAAAATTCATTATCTATACAGACTCAGAGTTTCTTGACTCTTTCTTCTAGCTCTTGCACTCTTGCTTTTATCTCTGTTTTAAAAACATATAACGACCTTCTGAAAAAGGGATTTCATATCTTGTTTTGTTGGGTTCCAGGCCATGTTAGCATCAAAGGCAATGAAGCAGCAGACAAAGCCGCAAGGCAGGCTTCTCTACTTTTAAACTGCCCTGTACCTTATGATGACATTTAGCACACACTAAAAAAGCATTTTCAGAAATAACTGGCAAATGGAGTGGAAAAATCAACAAAATAATAACTTGAAATACAACCTCAAATTGTAGTCTGGCCTACACTTAGTCCTAGAAAACATGTCATAATTACTCGCTTAAGAATTGGGCATTGAAGGATCACGCATAAATACTTACTCTTTCTGTGCGAAATGTCATTTCTGTGTGCTTACCATTCGCCATCTGCTCACTGACTGTCCTTGTCTTCGTCATCTGTATAGGCATTATTTTAATTCATCTTCACCCAGTCTGACAAGCCTTGTAGGTGCAAATTCTCATCACTTGACAATTTTTTTAAGGAAGCTGGCTTTTACTTCGACATCTGATTTCATTGTTTACTATGTTCATCCTATTTTACATCTGTTTTTTATTGTATATTGTTTTTATTATTTTTGATTTTATCTTGTATGTAACTTCTTTTTTCTGTGTTTTTTTAATGACACCCATCCAGAGGCTCCATTTTCTTTTACCTATTTGTTTGGCGCAGCATGTCCTACTTTGGACATTGCGCCAAAAAATGCCATTCAACCAACCACTATTAAAATTGTCATATACGCGGTGTAATGACGTGTGTCTTACTTTTGCATGTATAACATTCCTCATAAAAATAGGCCCACCAGTGACTGAGAGGTTCTGTGCTCGAAGCTGGTATTCGTGAGGCACTGGGTTCGATACCCGGTCGCTCTCTTTGGTTTATCCGTTAGATATTTTCCATGGTTTTCTCCGAAAATAGCGTAAATATGGGCTAGGACCTTTTAGAAAGACCTCACAGAGAACTCTCCTATTCAGGCCTAGAGTTCTAGTGCAGGCAATTGGCCTTAATGATAACACTACCGAACCACCTCACAAAAATATGCAAAAGTTAGTTAAATTCATTTTATGTCCTCCTGGCAAAAACGCTCCCACAATGCGACTGTTTTCTTCAATGAACAAAATGGTAGACATGTGAAAAAAAATCCCCTTTATATACCTACTTTAAAAACTTATTAACTACTAAGACTAATTTGTTATACATGTGAGAACTTTTATAAAATGTTGATAAAGAATGACCGTTCGTTAAAACAAATTGTATCATCTGCTGAATATTAATTTTATTTTTTTCATGTAACTGCATGAAAGTACCACAGAAAAAAAAAAAAAAAAAAATTCTATATTGTCCAGTGACATCTGTAAAAATTATGGATTTTTCCTCTCGTATCTGTATATTATTATTTTAAATTAAGGTGTACTAATCCAAATCCATCATTTGAGATCAAAATGTTTCCACCACTTAAGTAGTATTGGTTTTTATAATAATTTTCATTCAATTTTGAATCCTCTAAAATGACCTCTTTTTCAAAATTGAATGTCTTTTATTTTCTTATAAAATAAAAGACATTGCGTAATTTCTCCTCTTTTTCTAATAAAAAATTCTGGTCACCTTATACGTGAAAAATAGAATAAGCTAATCATATTTTGTGGCAAGTAATATTTTTTTTCTGCAAGTGCTATCTAAGTTGAAATTTCGGTCCTTGTATTAATAACTAAAACACTAACCAAGTTGAATCCGGTGTAGGTGTGATGCTAGAGCTATTGCGGCAAAAATTTTGGTGTGGGTGCCACGGTAGTCTGTATTTGATGGTTCTATGCAGTCTTTCCATCGGCATATTTGTATTTATTCCCAGACCTTTTCGCTAACAGTAAGCCTATTTCTCATATTGTTTAAAGTAATATTTTAAAATATTCTGCAAATTCTAACTCATTTGAATGTTTGAATTGTGAAATAAATTCTTAGAGCACCCTTTTGAATGCTGATGAATCTGTTTGTTGTATAATGAATCATAATTCTTTATAAACTGCTACTTGTTTTTCCC
This sequence comes from Salticus scenicus, assembly GCA_963930645.1. Taxonomy (NCBI): domain Eukaryota; kingdom Metazoa; phylum Arthropoda; class Arachnida; order Araneae; family Salticidae; genus Salticus; species Salticus scenicus. Next base: position 260,618,353 of record OZ005658.1, on the reverse strand, counting down.
TATCTTTGATATATTTTAAATTCTTTCGCCATGCCTGGTCTACATGCCAGATACACGATAATCGAAATTCTGGAGTTTTAAAAATCTTACTCCAGGCATTATAAACACATTATCCATATATGACATGAATACTTTAACTTCAATGTCTAGTCCTCGTTCTTTAACAGGGTTCCCACAGTCCTTGAAAGTCCTTAAGAAGTACTTGAATTTCATTTTCTTTTTCCAGGGCCCTTGAAAGTACTTGAATTTCATGCAAAGTCCTTGAAAATCCTTGAATTTTCCACTTCAGTAGATAGACTTAGCACGAACTCTGTCAAGGCTAAACTATCTCCATCGCACGCTGTTGTCTAATATAATGATTTTGTTATAAAATTCTTACTTCATTGTCTTCCTTTTGCATACAGTTTCAACTTATTTGTCGTTTTTGCCAATCTCATACCTGTTTCATGGACTGGTCATTAATTTTGAGCAGAAAGTGACCAGATCAAGATTCAAACCTAAAAACTTTGGAATAATCATAATGATCCCAATTCCAAATCCTGAACTAATTGTTTTTTGACTCTTGTAAAAGTTAATTTGGTCAATCCATCAAAAATGTATTGTGAAAACAGGCAAAATTATTCTAATTATAAATAATAATGTAAGTACTTACTAAAGTTTTGTGTTTATGCCCAGCATTCTGCGATTTTCCCTTATAATCCTTGAAAATTTTCAAATGGGCCTTGAAAAGTCCTTGAATTTTTTTTCTTTTTTGAGAGTGGGAACCCTGTTTAAGTTTCATTAAAACATATTCAAATGTAGTTTGTTCCTGTTTTTTTGAAAGTATATAGCACGCAGGAAAGCCTTCACATTTATCATCTATAACTGAAATAGTGCTCATAAGGAAGTCATAAGCACTAGTCCCATGAGTAGAGTCCATACACACAATGTTATTCCCAAACTTTTTGAATATTTTATTCAGGGCTGATTCATCAGTACTAGTAAAAAATCATCTTTCTCCAGTGGAATGTTTTGAGAAGTATCACCCTGTGACTTGTAACATACATATAACAGGGGAATCAGGGCCATTTACATTTTTTCACCCTTATGTCGACACTAATTGCATCATTAGTGTAATACATGTACAGTCCTGGAAAAAATGTTAAGGCCAAGCAAGAAACTTAATTTATTTCAAAGCCGCTGATATGAGTTTCAAGCAAATTTAAATGTAACACAAGAAAAGGCAATTTTAAATATATCTATAAAAATTTTCACAAAAAATCAAATTATTTCTTAGTTTAAAATTTATTTTCTTTTTTCATATGTGTAAAAAGCTAAAAAAAATATTACGGTCACATATGATATTATCAGGGGTGAAACTACGTAGCATTCAAAAACCCTGAAAAATTTTTAAACCCGACTAAACTACTATGTCAGAAATACCAAAAGAAAATTATTTGCGATGCATACAGCTGTTTCGGCAGCCTTAAGCGTACCGTCTTCAGTGCAAAAAGTACTTTTACACTGAAGACGGTATGCTCATACTTTTTGCACTGAAGACGGTATGCTTAAGGTTACCGAAACAGCTCTATGCATCGCAAATATTTTTCTTTCGGTGTTTCTGACGTAGTAGTTTATTCGGGTTTTAATAATCCAATGCCAAGTCTCCTGTTATTACCTGAAAAATGATATTTGGAGAGTTCTAATACATTATAAGGCAAATTAAACATTCAAAATAAGAAATTTCTGAAAAACAAAATAATTTACATGAAAATCAGAAACAGCAAAAATGTTCAAAAAACCTGAATAGAGTGGTACGCCCTGAAAAGTTTTCACCCCTGTATTACTTAAAAAACAATTATAATCTAAAAACTACCTTTTATTTTCAGTTAATTTAATAATTTTTGAGATTATAAAATTAAAAAAAAAACTTTTTCTCCTGACATAATCTTGAATTGTTAAGACAGCTTTGCAGACAACAATAACATACAGCAAAAAATTAATAAAAATTGAAAAAAAGCATTAAAAATTGAGCTTGGCCTTATTATTTTTTCCAGGTTCTCACATGTATAAAAAAATAACTGAATTTCCAGTAATATTTTTAGATGTATAATTAAAACTATCATATCTTGTATTGAATTTAAAATTACATAAAATTCAAATAAAGAGTTGTGAAAATAATAAAGTTTTATTCCTGGCCTTAATGTTTTTTCCAGGGCTGTATTCTTTTTTTTTTTTAAATTATATGATGTTGCGATATTTGCAGTGTCTTGCCTAGTTAACAAATGAATTCTTTCAAGTTCATTTGAAAGTGAATTTCTCACTTCATCTAAAATTGTTTGTATGGGTACATTTTGAGACAACTTTAAAGCTAATGATTTTCTTTCATTTTTTGCTTAATCAAAGTCATCCCAATTCCATTTCATGACCAAAATGTTTTTTAAATTATTTCACTTCAACATGGCCATCTGTGAATTGTTTAACAGTAACTTTGGCAGAACATTCAGCATTAATTTTGCTTGAGCCGATCAACTAACCCATACCACTGGCAGTAATATGTAGTTGTTGTCCAATCAACAGAACTCCTATTCTCTGTTCCTCTGTGTTGAACAAATTTTAAAATTTTGAAATTTTCTTCCTTTGATATCCAAATGATAAATTCTTCATTGTTTTTAAATATCAACTCTTCTTTCTCAATCTGTATGGCATGTTCCATTTCAATATGACAATTTAATTGATCAGTATGTTTCAATAAAATTACACATAATGGAAAATTTGTTTCTTTCTCTCAAATGTCGGTTTAAATTAAATTTTTTTGAAAAACATTTATCATAAAAAGTGCATATTGAATAAGGTGATCAAATTTTTCAAACCCAGTTCGAGGATAAATTCATCGCAGCACCCTTAAATTGAAGGGCCATTTGAGAACAGGTCTTTTTTTTTAAGACGAAAATATTTTGCACCAAAGCTTATCAATTTAAGGCGACCAAATGATACTTTATCAAAATCATTCTTTAAATTTTTCATAGCTAATTTAGCAAAAATGTTTTCCATAATAGCTTCTGTTTTGGTTCGACCACACGAGATTGGTTGGTTGGTTGGTTGGTTGAGTTTTATGGCGCAAGGTCCAAATTAGGACATACTGCGCCAAGCCAGTTTATTATTTTCTTTTATGGGCAAAATTAAAAGAGAAGTTCAAACAAACTTCTGGATGGGGGGCTCCCATCCAGATATCCGGGAAATAAAACAATGTTAGAATGTATGATAAATTAAAAACACATGATAAAAGTTAGATGACTTTGTAAAAGCCAGTTTCTTCTAAAAAGTTAAAAATTTTACAGTGAGGATTCTCCCCTATGAGGGTTGTCAAATTCGGTGATGATGAGTTAAAAAAGTCATCTCACACCATTCTGAGAACCAATAGGGTGATGGTTCTGACCCCACCTTCTGTTATCCCGGCAGTTTTAAATTCAGTTGTGTTTGTGCATCACTCAAGAGAGCAGCATGGGTAAGAATGGGTTTTATGTTCTGTTTTTAAAGGACTTTGTCCAGATTATGATTTGGAGAGAGAGTGCCTACTTATTGACAATAAACATATATATTATCAGCTTATATTGATACATACTCTGATTTAAAGAACCATCTATTTTTATGTCATGCTTACTTTGAAAATAAAGAATAGAATTTGGATGCACCAACAGTTTAGTTTTATTACAAATATTATTTTGTTTTGGCATTTTTCCTTTACAGCATTCTAGCAAAATTAAGTGAGTTTATTCCTCTTTTGTCTAAAGTAAATAAAAATATTTGACATTCTGACCAAAAGAACAAAAGGGTTAGCGGTCAAAATGTAATGTACGATCATGTATGCCATGAGGTTTTTGATCCTCAATAACGAACTTCTATTGATAATTAAAATTAAAAATATTAATAAAATAAATTAAAATATGAAAATATTAAAGTTAATGAAATATTTACACCACATTTGGTGCCGGTTATGTCAAATTGTGATCCGATGGAAAAAGATTGAGATCACAAACCAAAATATTCATTTAAGCTAAGCTATTAGATTATTATTATTATTATTTATTTAGATTACCAAAATATTGCAAATAGGAAAACATTAGGTTATTTAAGTGTTTATTGAATTAAACATGACTTTATATTATCTACAATCATTCTATAAGCTGCAATGTTTGAAGAATATATGCATAAAAATAAATAAAAATGGAAAATGAAAGGAATACTTGATTATTGTTCTTAAGAATGAATGATAGTGTAAAGATTGTTTATTTTGAATAAGTTATTTTATTTTTATTGCTAGAATTACTGAAATTATTTTTAAAGTCATACATAACCAATTACACTTTTTTGGTGATTGATATACCAAGTGACCTATAAGACAATTTCCTGTTTCAAAAATTGTGATATGCTGGAACTTTGTACAAATGAAAAGTTTTTTTGGTTCAATATATTTTGAATAACTTATTAAGGAAATAATAACCAACAGAACTTTGTATTGTTGGCTTTAAAAAAAAATTGTAGGTATGTCTCTCTCTCCTCAATTACTTGAATTTATTATATGCAAATAGCTATCAACACATGTAAAAAATCAAGAAATTTAAATAACAAGCTTCATACATGTGTGCTGTTTATTTTTAAACCAATATAGTAGTTTCATATATATATACAAAAAAATAATGGCTTCTAACAAAGGATTGACAAGATGTTTACCGTTCAAAACTTTAGTAACGCCATTTTCTGGAGACCCTCATTTGTTGGATTTTTTTATTGAACAAGTGAAATTTAAAATTGAGAACAGCAAATGGGAGGAATCCCATGCTTTGGCTTTTGTAAAATCAAAATTGGCAGATACTGCTCTTAAGTTTTATGTCTCCTCCCCAGCTTGCCAAAAAGCCAAAAATACTAAAGAATTATTTAATATATTTAAGAAATATTTTAAGGTAGAGTCGGAAACTTCAATAGCACAACAATTTAACGAATTTAAGTTTGAGTCCGATGTCAATATTAATATTTTTGCTAATAAGCTTGAAAATTTAGTGAGAAAACGATTTCCTGATATGGAAGAAAAAGCCCTTGAACAATTACTAATCGCAAAATTCAATGATCTCATTCCGCCCCACTTAGAATTCATCTACTATCACAAAAAGCCACAATCTTTTATCAGATGGTGGAATGTCTCGAAAAATTTCAGGAAATTTATAACTTGCAAGTAAGCCCTGTCTTACCAGGAACATCTTTTGCTTTTATTCAGAACTTCAATCATAAAACAGATATGTAAAAGGTAAAACAAATGTTTTGGCTGACTATTTTTCAAGAGAAGACTTTTCTGCATACACTCAAGATCTTACCTCAAACCCAGAATTAATTAAAGAGGCTAACAATTTACCCATTTCTTCAGATTCTCCAACAATTGAACTTCATCATATCAATGGCACACATAAATCTGATAAGTCACTCACCTCATCAGAGCCTCATCGTTCTTCCTTACCTCAGTTGTTAAGTAACGATGCTGCTCCACTCAGTCGTTCCTTAAACAGCTCTGACGCAGATAATCTTATGATGGAAATCTCAGAAGAATGTTTTTTTAAAGAGCAAAGAGAAGATGACTTTCTGCTAAAAATTATTGTCGATATCACTTCGGAGAAACCTTCTCCTAAATATAAATATTATTTTGTCCATCCGGACACTGGTCTGTTAATGATTAAACGGAAGTTTCACCAAAACCAACGTAATACTAGACAACATAAAAAAGCAGTTCTCCGGAAATTCAAAGAAAATGATATGGTCTTTATAAAAACCAAGGATACATTTAAACCAAGATTCATAGGCCCATATTCAGTTCAAAAAGTAATATCTGATGTGTTACTCTCCGTCAGAGAATTCGAAAATGAAGGGGCTGAACCATTCACTATCAACATAGACGGTGTCATCCTGGCTCACAAAAGAAAGCAACATCTCATTCCACAAACAATTCAGACAGGTCAACCAGCTGGGATCATTCAACCGCAGTCTCATTATGATCTCAGACCAAGATGCAAAACTTAATTTATTTTGTTTCCATTTTCACAAATGTTATTTTAACATAATTTTTTTAAGTTTTTTTTTTTAGGGGACTTAACTATTAGGTGTTTCGCCAAAGTTGCCTGTTGTGTAAACAAAGGTGAATCGGTACAGGTATATTTGATAAGTTGTATATTGTCCTATTATATATTGTGTAGTTATATATATATATATATATTTTTTTTTTTTTTTCCTGTGGCAAATGTTGAATATCTGCAATAACTTAATGAAGTGTGTATTGTATTTAATATGAATATAAATCTTCTGTTATGCTGATTTATTTTATATATTGTCTGATTTGTTAAATTTGATAAATATACTATAAGTAATTACTGCTCAAAATGTACAGTATGTGTGTGTTATATATATCGGAAACTTGCATATTTATATGTGTATACATAATTTTTCTTCTTTCTTTTCATATATTAATTAATACACATTGTCATGTTTATAAATATATTGGGTTATTAAATATAATTTCTGGAAGCTTCCACACCATTTTCACAGACACAAACATCACTTATACAACACAAGTACACACAACATCCACACTACTACACAATCAAATTAATACACAATCCACACATGATATGTATAATGTTTGATAAAATCCTTTGTTTATTGTGATTATTGACATTGCAGTTTTGTTTTGGTTATATCTGATAGTATGATTATTTTGAGTATTACTTGACGTTTATATAAAGTGCATTTTTGATTTTGTTTAGTAATCTAACTTGGTGGCCTCAGTAGCCACTCACATTTATTATTTCCATTTATAATATGTATATTCTTTAAATAGTAATAATAATAATGGTAATGATAAAATTTTAAAAAATCTTATTCGAATAGTATACTTAAGTGTTTGGAATGCCTTTTCCGTATCTAATGTAATATTTATCTGTAAGATTATTTTGACATTTGTATTGATACTTATTTTGATTTTTTTTTCTCCTTCATAATAATGCTTCAAGAGGTCATCTGTAAATATTTTATACTGAAATATAATAACTGATTTTGTTTTATCATAATGCGTGTATTTAATATCCAGATTATTGGTTAAATATTTTTATTGAAATTGCACACACACCAAATTTCTTTTGTCATGTAATGCAATTTTTTTTTATTCTCTTTAACTAATTATTTTTACAAATTTATAAGGAAGAAATTTTACAGCACTTAGCATGCGTTTCTCAATGTTTCTGTTTATAATGCTATTTTCTTTAAAAGGTATCAATATTTTTTTACTCATGTCACTTGTTGATAAAAGCTGTGTCTGTTTGCATTTATAAATATATTTTATTAGTTGTCTATATCCTAATAAATATTGTTATCCATAGATCTGTCACTGACCGCTTTTGTATCAATAAAATCTTTTATTTGAGAATGTCTGTAACCACAGTGCTGAAATAGTATTGTTTTTGATGAAATGGTGTATTCCTCGCCTATTTTGGTAGAATTGATCACCTACCAGGGTAGGCGTTGATATTGGATTGTTTGTCGGAATTTTATTGTTTCAGCTTTACATATCGATTTTGTATTATGTATGATTAATATTGTGGCACATGTACATTGTTCTCAAAATTTCTGAAATTTTTTTTTTATGAAATGCATGTTATTCAAGGTATTGTAAGACCTTTCATTTGCTTAAAAATTTAATTTGTTACATGCATGCCTTTAACGGCCGTTCTAACAATATTATGTAGTCAATATGGACATTTTTTTTCACATGTAAATAAAAAAAGAAAAATTGTAATCCTTCATGAAAATGTACATTCACATTTTTAGTCTTCCAAATTTTTTTAATGGGCGTTAGGGGTAATGTGATGTTAAAATTATCATTTCTTTTTAAATTTTAAATAAGATCGTTTTTCTGCACTTAAATGCATTGTTTCTCTCAGCTGGCTCAACTCACCCTGTTGTGTTTGCTTTACTGCAATACACACACAGGAGAAAAATTGGTTATTCTTTCCTAGTGGTGATGTCATCTCACACCATTCTGAGAACCAATAGGGTGATGGTTCTGACCCCACCTTCTGTTATCCCAGCAGTTTTAAATTCAGTTGTGTTTGTGCATCACTCAAGAGAGCAGCATGGGTAAGAATGGGTTTTATGTTCTGTTTTTAAAGGACTTTGTCCAGATTATGATTTGGAGAGAGAGTGCCTACTTATTGACAATAAACATATATATTATCAGCTTATATTGATACATACTCTGATTTAAAGAACCATCTATTTTTATGTCATGCTTACTTTGAAAATAAAGAATAGAATTTGGATGCACCAACAGTTTAGTTTTATTACAAATATTATTTTGTTTTGGCATTTTTCCTTTACAGCATTCTAGCAAAATTAAGTGAGTTTATTCCTCTATTGTCTAAAGTAAATAAAAATATTTGACATTCTGACCAAAAGTACAAAAGGGTTAGCAGTCAAAATATAATGTATGATCATGTATGCCATGAGGTTTTTGATCCTCAATAACGAACTTCTATTGATAATTAAAATTAAAAATATTAATAAAATAAATTAAAATATGAAAATATTAAAGTTAATGAAATATTTACACCACAAACGCAATACATTTCCTTATGTTTTAGTTGACCCTCCTTGGTTAAAACATAATCATTTAGAAATTTTTTTTATTCAGGAATTCATCAACCATGAATATTTATTTAAATCAAATTGGAGTGTAAAGGTTGATATTTTTATATATTACCAGCTATGTGAAAAATACCAGAGCCGGGAATCGAACCTGGGCACCTCTGCTTAACGCACGGATGCTCTACCACTGAGCTACCCTGGCTGACAACCAGCTAGGCATTTCTCATATAATTATTGTTGGCAAAGTCACCGAGTCTGCAAACGCAGATATATCAGGTGAGACAATAATAATCGTAGCACAACTCAATAGACCACGAAATTTCAATTTAGAAATTTTTCTTTATTCAGGAATTCATCAACCATGAATATTTATTTAAATCAAATTGGAGTGTAAAGGTTGATATTTTTATATATTACCAACTTAGTGAAAAATACCAGAGCCGGGAATCGAACCCGGGCACCTCCGCTTAACGCACGGATGCTCTACCACTGAGCTACCCTGGCTGACAACCAGCTAGGCATTTCTCACATAATTATCGTTGGCAAAGTCACCGAGTCTGCAAACGCAGATATATCAGGTGAGACAATCGTGGTCTATGGAGTTGTGCTACGACTATTATTGTCTCACCTGATATATCTACGTTTGCAGACTCAGTGACTTTGCCAAAGATAATTATGTGAGAAATGGTAGAGCATCCGTGCGTTAAGCGGAGGTGCCCGGGTTCGATTCCCGGCTCTGGTATTTTTCACATAGTTGGTAATATATAAAAATATCAACCTTTACACTCCAATTTGATTTAAATAAATATTCATGGTTGATGAATTCCTGAATAAAAAAAATTTCTAAATTGAAATTTCGTGGTCTGTGGAGTTGTGTTACGATTATTATTGTCTCACCTGATATATCTGCGTTTGCAGCGTTTATGGTAGTACTGAAAATTATTTCAACTGCCAGGTTAAACCTTGATGATTGAAAAATATTGTTTTCAAAGAATACAATATTAAAATTAATTTTGAACATTGCTGTTATATATACAAGCAGAAACATACCTTAGGAAAAAGATTATGAGAAAATTTCAAGAGATTCATTATCCTGTTTGAAAAGTAATTCTGATTTATATTGTAGCATTTTTTTTTTTTTTTTCCAGATGATGAAAATACTTTTGATATGTCAGTCATTTTCAAAAGTTGTTCACTTGGATGATGGTAAAGAAATTTTTGACATTATAGAGAAGACTTATAATCTCCAGCATAATTCTTACAGATTAAAAAAATTCGATAATGATTTTCAAGAATATGTTGACTTAGATGATGTGAGCGATATTACAAATACAGACAAAGTCAAAGTTGAAATAGTAGCTGAAGTAGAACCTACTGACACAGCTAGTTTTTTCTCATTCCTTTCTCAGAATAATGAAGATGTTAGTGTTGAAGTTGTACTTAATTTGAAGAACAAGCCATGGCCCCAAAATATTGTTTTGTCCTTTGATGATTTTTCAAGGCCATTAAAAGATGCATTAGAAGAAAAAAAAGAATTGAATTGGGAGTTTTCAAAATAACTTATTGGCCATCTTGCAACGTATGCTAACCAGTTCAATAAATACCCTAGCAAACTACAAAGACAACAGATTTGCCTATCACTTGTACAAAAATATCCCTATTTAAAAGATGATTTTCGATTAGGAATTGGATCCTTGGAAATTAAACTCCTAAACAAGTTAAAGAGATTAAGGCAAGCAGACAGTTCGTTAGAAGTGTCCAATTACAGAAAAGCTAGTCTTCAAGGAGGCAGAGTACCTAAAAAATTAAAAAAGCAAGCACAAAGGGGTGCTATGAATTGGGCCCCAGATCATTTTCCTAATGAGAATGAAGTTTTACAAGCAGTACATAATAAAGTGTTGAAAGATGAATACCTGAAGGAAGAAGAGTGTCAAGATAAAAACAAAATAAAAAGTTTGATGGCCTTAACATATTCATATCGTCGGGTTGATATCAATAATAAAATACTAATTAATGAAATGTTAGAAAAGTATCCGATTTTTTTTCAAGTGAAAGAACAATTTGATGAGTTTCATAGATTAACCTCAATAGACATCAGAAATACATTTTTAAAGAATGTGCATTCTAAAGGAGTAAAATTGTTACAAAGATTTAGACTCAAAAAATTATCTGATGATGAGAAGACATTTTTGAACAAAATAGATAGGTGCTTAGAAGATACAGATATTCACAAAAAATCTGAAGCAGAAGCATCTTATGGTATTATGATACTACCTTTTCTGTTTAAGGAGTCCATGCAGTCCTTTTTTGGAATAGTAAGTATTATATTTTAATTCATAATTTAATACGATCTTAGTAAATACACTTCTTTTGATTAAAAACCTTGAAAAAAGTTAAAACATTAATTTCAAAATTTTCCTTAACTCGAATATAATTAAAAAGGAATGGCACACATGTTAGTGAAAAAAAAAAAACCTTTTTTTTTTTTTTTTTTTTTTTCCCTTGGTTGCGGCCCTTACAAAAAGTGCAGATATGTGATATTTTTTTTCCCTTCCATTATCACAATCTTCAAAAATAAACTAAATTAATAGTTTTTTTTTTTTTTTTTTATGAAAATATACGTTAAAAATTTAGAGAATAAAAAATAACAATGTAAATAACTGTCTCCTATTCGAGTAATGTCTACCCCTAAGCTAAGAGTATTATCTGATGTGTACTGCAAAGCTGAATAAGAGTGAGGTGTGTTCATTAATACCTATTAAAACAGAGAAAATTTTGAATAAACACCATAAAATGCAAAAACTCGCAACAAAGTAAGAGGAGTTTAAAAAAAAGGGGGGGGGAATACTCAAAAAGAAAGGCGGGGTTAAAAAACAAAAAACAATCAGTAACCAATAAGTGAGGAAAAAAGGGGGTAATTTAATATACACCATAAATTGCAAAAACTTGCAATAATTGTTTTTGTTCGAAAGAAAACACGACTCTTCGTCAGGCGAATAAAGTAGGCACGAGTGCTGCAAACAAAACGGCAATAGAACTTGCCAATATGTTCGGTATTAAAGATGAATATTGTAATGAATTTATAAATAGTACTTGTTTTTATGTAACATTATGGAATTTTAAGTGTTTATTTTTCGAAGTGCGGCCTTTACAGTGGCTGCGGCGATTCTGCAAAATATATTTTTTACCGGAACCGAAATTACATCAGTGCGGCCTGTACGTGAATGCCACCTGTATGCCAGTTTTTACGGCAAATACTTTTCAGAATTGGGTGATTCATTCAAACTTTCAAATACTTTGTTCTTGAGTGGTGTTAGCCTCACCAGTAGCTAAGCAATTCTGCTCTCGAAGCTGGTATATGAGCACAGCTGGGTCATGCTTGAATAATTCTACAGGGTTGCTACGACACCTGGAAAACTCAGGGAATTTAAATCTATTAAAAAACTGGGAAAACTCAGAGAATTTTCAAAATTTATTGCAAAAACAGGGAAATTTGAAATTTTTTGGAAAAACATAGAATTTATATATATATATATATATATATATATATATATAATCAAATATTTTTAAAAATTTCAGTACTTTATAATGAATAACTTACTGTTTTTTCCCCAACTATAGTAAGTTAATAAAATTAATGTACCCTAAATATGTTTAATTGACTTGTAAACATGTTAGATTCTAATGCTGCATGATTGTGTGTCATCTATTTTACTTCTAAAAGGGACAGGAAAATCTCGGGGAATTTTTTCTCCTGATTTGTGTAGCTGTTGCTATTAAAGTTACTAAAAAGAAAAGTGCTTTAACTTTTCTCCATAGTTTGTGGCTTATAATAGAATACAATAACTACTTTTATATTGCAAAAAATAGATCAATTTCTATTTAAGCACTTTTTTCCCCCAGAAAATTTCCTTGATTTCATTAAATAAAGTAATTTTGAAAACTATTTCATGTTTTGTTATGTATAAATAAAACAATTTATTCATATTATAGGTTGACCCTGATGATGACACTCCAGCTTTGGGCTCCATTTATCCACTTATTCATGGTGAAGTCTCATTTGATGGCAATTTCGACTTAATAATAGAAGGAAGTCTAGTTACTCGAGTTAAGACTTTTATTTCGGCTGTAGCATTACTAATGTCGTATTATTATACTTTAAATATATCATATTGTAAAGATGTGACAAACACACTAACTTTTATTCAACATGTTTTTCTGTCCATACATGAAGGTAATGTACCATCTAAAGTAGCAACCTTACTTAAAAAATTATAAATGCAAAATGGTTTACAATTTTCTTTTCTGCGGTATTTTTTTTTAATTTTTTTACTTGCAGAAAGTATGAAAAACAAAATGTTTTTGTAATTTTACTTTTTTGTAACTTCCTACAATTTATATGTCTATAGCTTTTATATATATTATATATATTCATTAACTTTTATCATGTTTAAATGTTTTGAATGTAATTATAATTTTGAGTTTGCTACAACATACTTGTCTCATATTAAAAGCACTCATGGTCATAGCCGTAAGTTTCAATATATATGTGGTTTTAATGAATGTCCAGTGTTTGATAAAAATTTTGATGCTTTCAAGAAACACCTGTTTCAACACAATGAACTGTGTGCCAAATCTGTTCTTCTAAAATGTTCTACATGTGGCTTTCATTCATGTCATAAAAGAAAATTAATATCTCATTATAAGTCACATTCTGTTATTAAGTGTCCTGTAAATGATTGTAATCATACATATACTAATTTTTCATCATTTACATCTCACTTGAGTCGTTATCATCCTACTTTTCTTGCTGATGCTAGGCCTACTGATGTGTTTCAAACAGCATCACAGGAGGAATTGTCCGAAATTGCTCTGTTGCTGATTCTAATGGATCTGGTATACAACATAAAATATCAATGTTTGTCTTAAAATTACAAGAGCAATTTTCGCTTCCACTCTCAACAGTTACAGAAATAATTAATGAAATAAAAGATTTGCAAAATTATCAATTTGACTTTTTGAAAAGTAAAGTACCACTTGTAAAAAATGTTTTGAATGAATCAGAGTTTCTAAAAAATGTGCTAATTAACGAAACAGACATAGTTCTTGATTCATTAAAATCAAAACATTTTTGTAAAAAATTAATGAATACTTATGGGATTGTAACTCCTGTTGAATACAAATTAAAAAATGGGAACAGTTTTCAGTATATTCCTATAATTGATAATTTGAAAGCATTTTGTACGAACAGTGATGTTTTAGGATTTATTTCAGTACCGTCTAAAATGAAATCTTCTAGTCTTTCTGATATTCAAGATGGTAGTATGTTTCAACAGAATAGTTTATTCAAACAATTTCCTAATATTCAAATAATCTTATATTTAGATGATTTTCTTGTCACTAATCCTTTGCGAGGTAACCAGGCCAGATATAAGTTGACTGCCTTTTATTATACTCTTGCTAATTTACCACCTGTATATAGATCAACTGTTCATGATATGCAATTGGCAATATTGTGTAAATCAGCAGATGTAAAAAAATTTGGGTTCAAACCCATTTTGACACCCCTTTTGAATGATTTAAAAATTCTGGAGAATGAAGGTATAAATATTAATAGCATACCAGAAAAAGTAAAAGGTACAGTATTGTCAATCGTTGGAGATAATCTTGCACTTCATGAGATTGGGAGCTATACAACTAATTTTTCAAACCGTGTGGGTCGTATTTGTAGATTTTGTATAGCTACATATGATGATATGGTAAGTAGTTTCAGGGGAAGAGATTTTAAACGTCGTAACAAACAAATTCATGAACAACATATAAACCTCATAAAACTAGATGACAGTTATACAAAATTTAATGGCTTGAAATGTAATTCACCTATGAATGATTTAAAGTATTTCCATACCAGTACTATGCTCCCTCCCGATGCAATGCATGATTTTCTTGAGGGAATTGTTCCTTTTGAGTTAGCTTTAATAATTACTAATTTAATAAAAAGTAAATTTATTAGTTTGCCTTTATTAAACAGAAGAATTCGTACCATGAAGTTTGGTTTTAATGATAAACCTAATAAACCATATGAATTAAATGAAACATTTGCTAAAGGGATTAAAATGACTGCATCCCGTGTATGGTCCCTTCTTAGATTCATACCATTAATGATTGGAAATTTTGTCCCAGAAAATGAAATAGTATGGGAATTTCTTTTGATCTTAAAAGATATTGTCGATTTTATTTTAGCACCAGAGATAAACATTGACTTCATTTCATTCTTAAGTGACTTAATTAATCAGCATCATAATTTGTTTAAAAAAATCTTTAAGGATTCAAAATTAAAACCTAAGCACCACTTTTTAGTACATTACCCACAGCTTATTTTTGAATTTGGTTCTCTTATACGTTTATGGTCAATGAGGTTTGAAGCAAAACACTTATTTTAAGCGTGTCGCTCAGATATAAAAAAACACAAAAAATTGCACTCCAAAACTGTAAGTAAAATATATGAAATGTTTACTTTTTGTCATTTCATCCAAATAAATTGAAAATGCATGCAAATAGATATTGTGCTGCAAAGAAAAAAATTGTGAACATTTTTTCAGTTTTGATGGCGTGACGCAAAAGATAGAATAATTCATTGAAATATATATATTTCAGTACATAATATAAGCTTAATGAAAGTGATATATTTGACAGCGTATTTGAAAATTAAAAGCAATATTTCAATGTGCACATATACTTTAATATGCAAAACAAAATAATTGCAGTGAAATTTAAAAACAAATCATTTAATGTAACACCACTGCGTTACTGGAATTTCATATAATTTCTTTTAAAACACATGCTTTCATAGTAAAAGAGATGTGAATGGAAAGGTATCAATGAGTAAATGCTATATATTATTTTATGTTGAAAATAAAGTTTACACTGTAAATATAAATAAAAGGAAAAAGCAAATTCAAATAAGAAAATCTATGTATAATTTAATTAATATCAAAGCGTCACTGAAAATTTGATATCATTATTTTTAAGACCCGTATTTCCAATTCTTATAGCCATAAAGTACAGGGCTGCGTCACAAACTTTTAACCCGTTAAGGGTTTTTTGTATTGATATTACATTACAGAGATAAACTAGTTTCTAGTAATTGTTTCTAGATTTTATTCAGCAACTCAGCAACTAACACTTTTGGAAAATATTTTATTATGCACATATTTTTTTATGCACATAAAAATTAAAGTAATTGAATTGCAAATGAAAATTTTAAATTAAAAGCTTTAACTTTATGAGCAATTGCATTCAAAAGTAGTGGGGCTCTTCGCAATTAAGAAAGGGATACCTCAAACGGGAACTCCCAGAACAACTATTAAATAACAACCACTCATCTACATTGATGCACCCGACCAGAGTAAGAAGGTATTTACTTTGATTCCATTTTGAGGAAAGAAGAAAAATTAAAAAAGGAAATGTAAAAGATAGTTTAATGATATGGAAGATACAACAGCAAAAAATTTTAACGTAAAGATTTTGAAAAAGGAAGCTTTATTTATTATTGCGGAAGAATGTGTTAATCTCACTGTGGACGTATAGGTTAAATCAGGGCCCGAAATTTCAACTCACAAGGAGAGGTCACAACATGGAAAATTCAGATCGGGACGAAATTGAGCAGGATTGTAGTATACTATGAGGGTAACAACATATTAAAGCAGTAGGACCCACTATCCATAAAATTTCGAGAAAAAAGCATTTAAAGTTTCAGTAATCTTTAAATACAAGTTATTTCGCAACCGAGTAAGCGTCTCAGTGGTGTGATCCTAAAGCACGTGGGTTCGAGGCTACCTGCAAGGCTTTTTTTTTTTTTTTTTTTTTTTTTTTTTTTATAACTTTTTATGTAATCTTAACTTTTTATTTATTTTACTATATTTTACAATTCTATTCAAAATTTGAAAATCTTAATAAAATTTTTTTGTGTATAAAATAACTTTTTCTATTTTTAATATTTATAACTTAAAAATACATTAAATTTATATAACTTAAAAAATAAATTTTAGTTTTATTTTAACTGTAAAATAAGGTAAAACTAAAGAAACTGTTTTAAATATTTTATTTTATTTTAGGTATATTTAATTTTATTAAAAAAAAAAAAAAATACAGAGAAATGGTGATTTTAATTGCATATATAATTACTATCCAAATTAAATAATTATTTCTCCAATCAATACAGTTTCTTGAAAAATTATAGTATAGGATTACAATGCTATTAAATTATTACAGGTAAAGAAATGTTATCTTTAAATGTAGATTTTAAATGTTAATGAACATCGTTTCTTTTTCGATAAATAACGACTTCCCCCCCCCCTTTTTTTTTTATCTTTCTGTGCACAAAATAAAATTCCACTTGTCCTTTATTATTAACAAGCTAGAAGTGTTTACGTAATTTATACACATTCAAACCAAATCAGGAAGCTCAAACCAAGATTTAAGTACACCTGCTAACTATTTTACGCTTTGTTTACAGCTTGCTTATTTTTTAATTATTTAAATATTTTTCTGTTTTTCTTTGCGTCTTATTTAAAGTTTTGTAAAACTAAACTTTATTTTTTAAGTTATAGAAATTTATTGTATTTTTAAGTTATAAATATTAAAAATAGAAAAAAATTAAACGACAAATTAAAATTTATATTAAAATTTATTTTTTATTTTTTTCGTAATAGGAAAATCGTTTCAGTATTTAGATACTTCTCTCTTTTTTTTTTTTTTTCCTGTTTAGTAGGAATGTTTAAATTTTTTAACTATAGCTGTAGTTTAGAAGGTATTTGGGTCTTGTATCTGTAAAGTAGGAAAATTTAAATTATAAAATTAATTTTATATTTCTAAGGAATTAATAGGTGGGTGGTAATGAGTTTTTTAAAGAAGTGAAATTCTTTTCAATTTTACTTCATGTCGTTCCTGTTTAGTAGGAACGTTGTAAAAATATAGTTTTTTTTTTTTTTTTTTCCTCATAATGAATGTACATAGCGTTTTCAATAAAGTGAAAAAAGCTAGCAAAAAGCTGATTAAATCCGAGAGAAATGTCCAATTTCTAAAAGATTGTAAATATTTCAAAATAACACCCAATTTCATGAAAATAAGAAATAAGACACTATTAAAAAGTTACAAAATGATATAATAAAATTTGAAAGAAGATTACTCAATAAAATTATTAGAAATAGAAAATCCTACATGTATAAATGTAAAGAAATTTATAATAGTTTATATAATAACCTAAAGGACTGTTGTGGAGAAGAGGAATGGACTATTTTATCAGAAAAAATTAAAATATATAATGAAATAGAAAGAAATTCAACCATCAAAAGGCAGAATAATAAATTGTATAATTGGATACGTAAAAACAATATTAAACCCCTCACTCAAAATGATTATCCATACATTAATTTATCAGACCTGAAATTAAATAGCCACCAAGATAGCTTATTAAAAATGGGACAAAAGTTTATCTTAGACCAGCCTATCAAAATCAACCAGAAAAATAGCAATATTAAATAGACAGGAATACATAAATAAAATGGAAGAAACCATAAATGAAATAGGTACAGAAAAAATAAGCAATTTAAGCAACCCCATTAACAAAATAGTTGAAAAAACACAAAAAATAATAAAAGAAGGAACCTGGCCTAATAACAAACCACCTACAATAAATAATTTTGCACCAAATACACCAAGAATTTTTGGCAGATATAAAGATCACAAGAACCCCCCCAAAATTAGACCAGTTGTTAACAAAAGCGAAGGACCCACTTACACAATGGAAAAATATATGGCTGAAATTTATAAAAACTTACTTCCCCCCTCACAGCATAGTCTAAACTCCACCGAAGATTTTATAAGTAAAATTTATGATATTGAAATACAGGAAAATTTTAAATTTGTAAGTTTTGATGTAGTAAACCTTTATCCGTCAATAGATATAAAAAATGTTACTGAATTAATAAAAGAAAAAATAGATGAACATTATACAAACCCATCAATAGCCCAAACTTTAAACATAGCAACCAATTTTTTGTTGAATGAAAATTACTTTACTTTTAACGAAAAATATTACAAACAAATCAAAGGAGTCCCAATGGGGTCTCCCATATCGGGTTTTCTTGCAGAATTTAAACTACGTAAAATAGAAAATAATTTTGATAAAAAACTTAAAGACATTTTTTTTTATTGGTTTCGTTATGTTGATGACGTTTTTGCAATAATAGACCAAAAAACAGATCCCATAGAAATTCTAAATGTTTTAAATAAAATAGATCCAAATATTAAATTCACCTTAGAAGAAGAGAACAATAAACAGCTAAATTTTCTAGACGTCAATATCACTCGCCATGCTAATAAAATAACCACACAAGTTTATAGAAAACCCAATAGCAGTAACAAAATAATCCATAAAAATAGTAAAACCCCTTTTAAATATAAGATCAATGCTATCCAATCCCACATCAACCGAGCAATAGTAATTTGTAAAGACAATAAAATTTTAAAAAACGAAATAAAAAATATAAAACAATTCACACAAAAAGCAGGATACTCTAACAAATTAATAGATAAATTATTTAAAAAACGATTAAAAACTCTTAATGAAATCAACAATTTTCAAAAACCAAAGCTTAAATATACTACCTCCATACCTTATGACCGTGGAATATCTAATAAAATCAAGAAAATTGCAACAAAACATAATATAAATGTACCCATAAAGCCTAACCCTAACATTTTTCAATTAATAAGAAGTGACAAGGATAAAACTAAACCTTAAGAAACTGCAGGAATATATAGAATACCATACACTAACGAACAAGATAAAGAAAAGTGTTATATAGGAAAAACAAAAAGAAAAATAAAGACCCGTATCAAAGAACATAAACACGATATAAAAACAGGTAAATTAACCACAGCCTTAACCCAAGTAAACAAAAACGAAGAAATTAATATTAAATTTGATGAAGTAAAAAAGTTGGCCAACTACCACAACCACGGATACGCAGCGATCAGGGAGCCAATGGCGTAAAATCTTTAAAAGAACAAGAAAACAGGAAGACCACAGTTTCGAACACCAAACAAGGTAGTGACCAAAGATGTAACGTGAAGATAAGTAAAAGGTTGTATATCTTAATGGTTTTGTTAATTAAATTGCTTCATGGATAAAATATTTCAAGTATAGAAAAAGTTATTTTATACTCAAGAAAATTAAATAATTTTTTATTAAAATTTTCAAATTTTGAATTGAATTGAAAAATAAAGTAAAATAAATAAAAAGTTAAGATTACATAAAAAGTTAAAGGAAAAAAAAAAAAAAAATAGTCCCGTAGGTAGCCTCGAACCCAAGTCATCTGGGTGGGAGACTCGCGCTTTAAGATCACACCACTGAGGCACTTGCTCGTTTGCGAAATAACTTGGCATTTAAAGATTACAGAAACTTTAAATGCTTTTTTCTCGAAATTTTGTGGATAGTGGGTCCTACTGCTTTAATATGTTGTTACCCTCATAGTATACTACAATCCTGCACAATTTCGTCCCGATCTGAATTTTCCATGTCGTGACCTCTCCTTGTCAGATTACACTTGCCGAAGAAAAAGTTTTACTCGCCACAAAATAGAGTTGTCATTTTTTTTCTTTTTTGAGTTTTTTTTTTCTTTTTCCTAACTAAAAATCATAATATACTAGCAAAAAACCGTGCGAAATGTTCGCACTTTATTTCTTTTCTTATTTACCTTTAAAATTTTAAACACATAAATATTATACCAATTTCACCACCTAATTAAAATTTTAATTTACCAGAAGCCAAATTATTATTAGAACCAAATAAATATTGTGCAATAGTGAAATCAGAATCATTCAGAGAAAAGTTTCAAAATAAAATTCATGGTTGACGACCCAGTTTTCAGGGATTACAGTTTTAGTAAAGAACCCCCATGACGCCTTTTAAAATTTTATCGTCAAGAGTGCAATGACATTTTACCTATTTTGGCATATATGAAAGGATAAAATAAGCAAGATTCTAAATTAATATTTAAATTAATATTAAATGATATCTGAATAGTATTAGCTCAGAATAAATCTTAATTTTGAGAACAACTTTGTGAAAGTTCTATTTTAGCGCCCCAGTAAAGTTAGTTTTTCAGCAAAACACATCGTAGCACGGGAATCGCGATTAGAAGAAGTTTCATAATCAAAATTATGCAATAGTTGAAATTAGCGGCAATGCATTGCGAAATACGAAGTCCTAGATATCCGGGTCAGCCAATGAAAGGATGTGGGTTGGATTTTGGCTGACCTAGTTATCCAATAAGAATAGTTTCGGTTCCCGCCGAAATATCCATATAAAAACGGGAGCACACGAAAATCGGGGGCTCTTTCCATGAAAGCTTTTGATTAAATAGTCGACGACAAAAACAAGTTTAAGTTGACGGTCCCAGGAGGGGAATTGATTCGCGGTTCCGCCGTTAATGGAACAATTTCGGCCCGACTCGGCTACGGATCTGTACAGCGTGCTCAAAATGATGTGACTGTTAATAAAGTGTAATATGACTGTCTTCAAATAAACGACTGCATCATCAGTTGTGGAGTATTTCTTTGAGTGAACTCTCTTAATATGGAGTGACTGGAATACATCAGCCTACAAGAAAGGGCTACGTTACAACGAATATGAAAGGATAAAATAAGCAAGATTCTAAATTAATATTTAAATTAATATTAAATGATATCTTAATAGTATTAGCTCAGAATAAATCTAGCATAAACGTTAACTGATCCCAAAACTCTCTGCAATTCCTTGACATTTTTTGGCGGTTTCAAATTTTTTATTACTTCAATGTTTGGATTATCAGGGGTAATTAGGCCATTAGTTATTTCGTATCCTAAAAAGTTAATATTTGTTTTGGCGAAATTGCATTTTGATAGTTTTAATTTTAAGTTTTCTTTAACACATATATCAAAAAGTTGTTGTAGGTGTTGGAAGTGTTCATCTTCTGACTGTGAAAATACATTTATATCATCGAAATAATTACAGGCAAAGTCTATTTTGTATTTATTTAGAATCCTTCTAATGGTTCGATTGAAGATAGCAGGGTCATTTTTAAGCCCAAAGGGAAGGTATTTCCACTCATATAATCCGAAAGTTGTAGCAAAAGCCAATTTTTCAGTATCTTTTGGGTGGATAGGAATGTGCCAATATCCACTTGCCAAGTCAAGAGTGGAAAAAATTTTTGCTTTAGCTAGTTTATCTAACAAAGTATCTATTCTGGGAAGTGGTTCTGCATCTGTTTTAGTGATCGAATTGAGTTTACGGAAGTCAATACATAATCGCGTCTTTTTGCCTTCTTCCCGTTTATACACCAAAGTTACCGGTGCGGAATAAGGCGAACAACTTTCTTTTATAATACCGGCCTGTAATAAATTTTGAACTTGGGTTTTAATTTCTTCTTCTTCCTTAGGGGAAGTTCTATATGCTCTGAGTGAAATAGGTAAATCTGAAGTTAAACGAATCCTTTGTGGTTCCATATGAATTCTTCCCACATCATATTTAGATTTTGCAAAAATTTGGACATATTTTGATAATAAAGTAGGAAGTTTTCCTTTTCTAGCAGACTGAGGATTTACGTGGTTCTCAGTGGCTTGAGTGTACTGGAACTCCCTTACTCTATTCTTTGTTGGAATATTAAAATTTTTCTTTTGAGTATTGGTATTTTCCCTTTTAGAAGTTATATGTAAAGTTTGTGTACATTTAGATATATTTTTTAACAATGGAAGAATGGTATTATTTTGTTTTACCAGCTTTTTAGCACAATCAATAGTCAATTGAAACAGACAACAATGTGATAAGCTAAGGAGAGCATAAGGTAAGTTATTATATAATATAAACATTTCTATATTTTTTGTAATAT
The DNA here is from genome assembly GCA_963930645.1 of Salticus scenicus. Classification (NCBI taxonomy): domain Eukaryota; kingdom Metazoa; phylum Arthropoda; class Arachnida; order Araneae; family Salticidae; genus Salticus; species Salticus scenicus. Next base: position 260,595,755 of record OZ005658.1, on the reverse strand, counting down.
TACCAATTTGTAATTTAAAGTAACATTTTTCTCGAATTGTCAACATCCCCTGTGTTTGAATGACGTGTAATGGTGAGACCTTTTTTGTTTGAAGTTTAAATTTATGGACAAAATGTTGAGGAATAATGCTTAAGCTGCTGCCCGTATCGAAGATTAAAGGAATGGTAGAATACGATTCTGGATGTTTAACACCTTGATTAGTTTGCTTGTTTTTTCTTTGGATATCCTTGTATATAATGCGACCGGTCGCTGCAAATTGTCAATAGGTGTTATTTGTTCCTTCTGTTATATTATCTACCACTGGTGACTCTTCTGTGACATGAGTTGGATTTTCTTGTCTAAAAGGGCATTCACTATGCCAATGAAAAGCATTAGGAATGTTGCGTTTTGAACAATGTTTACATGGGAGAGGAGGCAAAGTGCCTTGAAAGTGAATGTGTGTATTTGGGTTTGAAAAATGGGGTCTGGGCCCTCTTAGATTGGGTCGAGTATTGTTTGTGAAATTTGGTCTGTTTTGATTAGGGTATCCCATATGTGGTCTCTGCACATTAGGAAACCGGTAACTCCAGGGTTGTGGTCGGGGAGCATATTGAACTGGGTTTCTATTTTCCCTGTCTTGTGGATAGGTGAACCTTTGAAATTGACCTGGCAACTTGTTTGGAAGGGGATCAGCAGATTTTTCAGATATCTGCAGTTTGTTTAATTTGTGGACAAGATCCCTCCATTCGTTTAATGTTTTTGGCGCATTAGCCACAACAAGTTGTCTTAAAGTCAGTGGCAATCCGTCGGTTAATCCTTCCATGAGGAACTTGGGCTCTAAGCCTAGTGCTCGCCCTACTCAGAGTTTTTTCTGATAATACTCCATGACATTTTCACCTGCCTTAAGGGGGTTCGGGGCCCATTTTAAAAAAATTTTTACTAATTAACCCACTGATTTGAAATTTTTTTTGGTAATTAACCATGCAATGACTACACAAAAAAACCACATAAAATTTTTCTCAAACTTTAAAAAAAATTTAAAATTTAAATTTTTTTAAAAAAAGTGAGGTATTTTAAAATCGATATAACTCAAAATATTATAAACGGAATTAAAAAAAATTTTCACGTAGTTGAAGAGAAATATATTATCTTTAATTTGTCTTCGGCATTAAAAAAAATTTTCTTAAAAAAAAAAAGATAAAAATTTTTTTTAAAAAAATTGACAAATTTTCAACGTAATTTTTTTTTAAAGTCGCATATTTTCAAAAATAATAATTTTTTTAAAATTTATCGAAGACAAATTAAAGTAAAATATTTGAAAATGCCAAGTTTAAAATTTAAAGGCTCTATCTTTATTGGTTTTTAAGTTATATCAATTTGAAAATGAAAAATGGTGAAAAAACGCATCATGGAGAAAAATGTATTTAAAGTTACAACAACATAATCACTGCTTATAAAATCTTTAAATACCTCTTAGAAACTCCCTGATGCATAAATAACACAATTTAGAACTCTATCCTTTAATTTTAGCTTAATTTTAGCTATTTTTACTATTTTTTTAATGTGCATTTGAATGTTTCCATAGACTCAAATAATGTTTTTCGAACCTGACGAGTCGTTATACGACTTAGCGAAGAATGATTTTTTTAAATTACTAATAAACTTTTTACTAATTAAACCCACTGATTTGAAATTTTTTTTGGTAATTAACCATGCAATGACTAAACAAAAAACCACATAAAAATTTTCTCAAACTTTAAAAAAAATTTAAAATTTAAATTTTTTTAAAAAAAGTGAGGTATTTTAAAATTGATATAACTCAAAATATTATAAACGGAATTAAAAATTTTTTTCATGTAGTTGAAGAGAAATATATTATTTTTAATTTGTCTTCGGCATTAAAAAAAATTTTCTTAAAAAAAAAAAAGATAAAAATTTTTTAACAAAAAATTGACAAATTTTCAACGTAATTTTTTTTAGTCGCATATTTTCAAAAATAATAATTTTTTTTAAATTTACCAAAGACAAATTAAAGTAAAATATTTGAAAATGCCAAGTTTAAAATTTCAAGGCTCTATCTTTATTGGTTTTTGAGTTACAGTCAACTCCCGTTAATCCGCAAATACCTCTAATCCGCAATGGATTTTTTAATGTAAACAAACAAATTTACAGCTAAGATTCTGAACGAACTAGAAACTTTTCTCTTTTTTTAATTCAAATTTTAAATTAATCTTTGCTTTCGGAAATTAATCTGCAAATTTAATTTTTTTAAGGGTTTAAAATTGGGGAGAATTGCATGAGTTTTCTTTCAAAACATTCTATTTCTGAAAAAGAAATTGCATTTTTACACAATTAGCAAGCGAAAGTTTCTGAAAAAAAAATTATATATATATATATATATATATATTTCCAGTACTATTACATCAATGTTTAACAAATTTAAAAAGTAATCAATAAGGAATTTCCATTTCTGCACTTGAAATATAGTTTTTTTGTATTTTTTAACCAAATATGTATGCTTATATTTTATTGCTATACATTATTTGAGTATGCCTAAATTATTTAGCTTCATTATAATTGATAAGTTGAGTTAATATTGAAAAAATATTTTATTTTAAAACTTATTAGATATCTTTTCATTTTAGTGTCTATTCATATATGATTAAATTAATCATAACTCACTCTAAATTTGGAAAAGAAAAATGTAAACAAAGAAAATAACCTGTAATCCGCAAAATCCTATAATCCGCACCTTTGGACAAAACTTTTGCGGATTAATGAGAGTTGACTGTATATCAATTTGAAAATGAAAAATGGTGAAAAAACGCATCATGGAAACTAAACCCTTGCTAAATGCATTTATCAACTTTTGATTTTTGAATAGCATGAATGCGAAAATTAAAATTGTTGAAAAGAAGCGGTATAGATAAAAACACATTATAAATGAAAAAACAATATTAATATATGTTTAAATACCTCTTAAAAACCTCCAGATGCATAAGTAACGCCTTCCTTCAGCTTATTTTTTTGGTTGATTGTAATTTTTGCTAGTTCAACTTTTTTTCTATAAGATTTAAAAGCTTCTGTTGACTTGAACAACGCCTTTCTAACATGGCGAGTCCTTATGCGTTTCAAGGAAGTTAAGGATGAATTGCCAGGTGATAAATGGCATGTTTTTAAGGCATTTATTGAAGATACCCTCATTCCATAATTGAAATCTGATATGCCCCTAGCTGCAGCAATATCTACTCGAGTTTTAGAAGTGTTAAACACTTTGGGGCAACGACTCTAAATCATGTTGTGCAAAGACTCGTTCCTATTTTGTGTTTCCCCTTTTGCACATTTTTGCAATAATACTTCTGAAGCCAATCTTTGAAAAATTGGCATCATTTTGGCAACAATTTCTTCTCTTAGAGGGGTTTTAACACTGGTTTTGTGTGCTGGAGGCTTTAGCTTCATCGAAATCGCACGATTATAAAAGCACCATGAATTTTCTCCAGGAGGACAGGTCGAATGCTTCGGCTTTTTATCTGTTGAACTGCAGTGCTGTAAGATGGCATAAATATCTTTTTTCATGGCAATTATGTTGCCTTTATTGCGTACTATCGAGTTACGATAATAGCGCGTAATTTTTTTTATTGTGCTTTCTGACAAGCTTCCATGTTTTTTCCCTCCGAGTGTAACACCCTTTGCTTTCTCAACCTCAACAAGTTTACGCAGTGCAGCTCCCATTCTTTTGCCAACATGATTTATGCATTCTGTTTTAGTAATGAGAGTTTCTTTTCCGTATACATTCAAATCTTGCAGGTCTTTGAAAGTTTTCGAATCGCCATCTGCTATTAATTCTGTGTAGCGGAACCCAAGACTTTCGGAACGAAGCCACATCCGTTTTGCCATCTCGCTTTCCATTCCACCAGATGTTCCGTCGTAATTTTTATCACAAATTCGAGCATGTCCTTCATACCATATATGAAATTCCGGAGACTCTTTTCCAAGACTTTTTGCTGCCTGGATACAGTGGTAGCAGATTTTAGATAAAACTTCATAATCAATTACAAAACCAGAGAGGACATCAATCACACAACCAACTGCATAATTTGAAGTATGGCCGCGCTTATGCCATGTTGCATCATAGCTGACTGCAATATCTGAAATACATGTACTATTCGAACCAAGGTGAAATTGTTTTACTTTTTCTCGAATGCTTTTTAACTGTTCACATGTACTTTTTACGGTTGAAGAATGCAAATATTTTAAATGTTTAGTAAAAACTTTTGAATCCATACACGGTAAGTTCATGTTATAAGTTAACTTTTCTAATGCTGCGTGTCCTTTCCCCATCTCTGTAACTGCAACTACAGCTCTGCGGTTAATATCAAAAGAATTTTCGTTTCCTGAAACTTTATCTGAAGAACAAAATAAGAACTCAAAACTGCAATTTTTGCAAATAACTTTGAGATTTTGAGCAAATCCATTGCATTTACCAACCTGTACAATTAATGTTAGTTGATAACATTTTTGACAACAGCACTTTGATATTACTGATTGAAAAATAGCTTGTTTTATGATGATGTAATTTTCTTCCTGACCTTCCAAGTTATTTTTTACAGGCGAGGGCATTTTTCTTCCATCTAAACGCTTTATTATTTCCAGATTTACTTTTTCAGGGGATGAAACTGATGGATTGCTTCTCTTTTTTTTCATTGCTTCAGACTTCTGAAGAGCAGATTTTCGTTTCCTGCCCATATTACAAATGTTCTTTCAAAATTTCTCAAGAAAAAAAGATATAAAAACTTAAAATACACTCCGAATTAATTTCGAAATAAGTACAAAATTCCTTACTCTTGTAAACAAAGCATTATCAATATATTTGTATCGTATTCATATCATATCAAAACGAAATATAACTTTTGAACAAGCCAGAATCACAATAATCAAGCAATCACTTTAAAATAATAATAAATCAATGTAAAAAAGTGTATAATCAATAGTAATAAATCATGTCAATGGTAAAAAAAATATTTCAAAGTAAAAATCATTACGATAATCAAATCCCAGCACGTTGTAAACAAACCCACGCCGGCACTAAACTACGAAGTTATTTCACTTCACTTCTTCTCAAAGTAGAAGTAGAAGTGTATAAATTTAAAATATAAACATATGAAATTAATCAGCGTTCAATTTAATTAATAATTGAAATATATTTCTCGAAAAAATGCGGTTAAAAATGTTTGTTTATGTTTAGCGCGGCGTTTGTTTTCAAACAGAAGGTGGGTGTTACCATAGCAACAGCTCTTTGAAACTGGAGTTGGAAAAACAGCTCAAAGCAAAATAATTATATCTTCCGTTCTAATGAAGATAGAAACATGATCTAAACGGCATTTTAAGCAGAAAAGATCATAGAATTTTTTAATAAAAAAAAAAAAAAAATCGAATTTTTGAAGATTTTTGAGCCCTGGACCCCCTTAAAGCGAATGCTCGAGAAATCTGTTAACGATGTTTCACCTGGTGTCGTGAATTCCTCTGTAAAAATTTCAACCAATTCCTCCCAATGAAGCATGTTTAAACTGTTGTTTATATACACTGTGAGGACTTTACCCTTCAAAAATCTTTGTATATTACGGACTCGCCAAACCTCATCTTTTCCATTCTCCTCACACCAGGCTTGAAAATACATTAGCCAGGACGTCCACATCATGCCGTTTTCAGGGCAAAAAGCAATGAGGACATCGTCCTCTCTTACAGTGGGAGATTTAGTTATATTTACAGATTTCTTTACATCATTGGCACTACTCATTGCCTTTACTAGTGTGTTTGGGGAGGCCAGTTTACTCACATTAAGTAGGTTATTTTCTAAATTGGTGTCCACAAGTAAATTTTCCTCTGTACCCTTAGAGGGTGTCAATAAACATGTTGAGGTGTCACTTTCGGACATATTTAACTTTATTTCACAATTCAAAATTTTGGAAACAGGTAATTTATTTAATTTTGCTAATTAAGTTCGGTATTTATTACTTATCACAGCTTTACCAAAGTATTCAATAAATTAAATATCACAATCAATATAAATAGTCTATTTTTTTTTTTTATCACAGTTATTATATCACCTAAATAAATCCAAATAATAACTAAACATAAAATAAACAAATAAATCACATTTATTGACGTTCAAAATAAATACTTCTGAAATTGTTTTGTCTAAATTCATCTAATAAATCCTACTAATAAATAAATATAAACAACATATAACGAATAAATAAATCAAATTTATTATCAACATAAATACTTCTGGCTACTCTTTGTCTATAGTAATAAATAGCACACCACAAAATTCTTATTTCTGAAAACAAGGAATCCAATTTTTCAAAAAAAATTTAATTTTCTATATAAATATTTATGAAAATTTTATTTTTAAATCTCTTAACATAAAATATAATAACCAATTAAGAATTTATTTTATTTCTTTATCTTATTTTATTTTATTTTTTATAATTTATTTTTTTTATTTATTTAATTATTTATTTATTTATTTTATTTTATTTATTTTTTTTTTTTTTTTAAATCAAATTTCAAAAATTTTAATTTTCTATATAAGTATTTATGAAAAGCTCTAAATTTAACATATGAAATATAATACTTTTGCAAACTTATTATTATTATTTTAAATCTGACAACAAGTAATTTAGCTTAAAACATTTTCAATTCAAATCATAAAATATATCGCGAAAATAAACGATGTCAAACATTATCATAGTTCATTTTTATTAACAACTTAAGATAAATATAAAGTCACTAAAAAATCATCCTAAATATAAATAAAATGAAACTCACTCACCCCTTTTGTTGACCCACACTGTGATGAAAACACAATAATAAATTAAAAAAAAAAATAAAAAACCTATTTTTACTTCCTGTGGAGCAAGAAAATTTTATTCACAACTTCTGGACTAACACATAAAAAAGCAGGTGTTTCTGTTGGGACTCATCCGGAAGAGGCCATCTGTCTGTTATCTCACAGCACTTGAAACACGGCACTTAAGAGAGCAATCAAAAAAATCTTGGATCAAAACTGGCGTAAGTCACACGCATTTCAGAACGCAATCGGAACCATTTGAAGCAAAGTGACGCAAGTCAATTCCTTCTTTTTCTTAAAGGCACTGTCTGGCATCTTTCACACAAAACTGGTGTAAGTCAGTATTTTTTTTTTCTTTCTACTATCCTTTGAGTACAGATGATGTTACTAATGTTGCTTGCTTTTTAAGGGCACTATTTCTTTCTGACATCGTCCGGTTTGATTTAGAAACTTCCGGTCCGGTTTTGGAAAGTTCCGGTCCGTTTTTGGAAAAATTTCCGGTTTCCATTCAAATAATTAAAACTAATATAAGGTGCTGACCACAACTTATTTCATGCTGACTTGTTGGTTTTCCCTTACAGGACTATCCTGATCGGCTTCGTTGTTTCGCTAGATAGTAGATAGGGACAGATATGGGAATCTCGTTAATCCATTCATGCGCGTCACTAATTAGATGACGAGGCATTTAACTATTTTTTTTTTTAATACATTCGGCACACCAGTCAGGCCTCTACACAACACAAATACATTAGCTCGGATCCCCTCACCCGATCCCCTGCTTCGGACGAAACGTTGTCATACTTTGATGCATCCTCCACGCCTGGACACCATAAAGCAGGGTGTTAGCAGAAATCGCTCTGAAATCTCTTTTGGACAAGCACTTGAACATCAACGCATCCTTGGCCGAGGAAGGAGCAATACAGCCCCGCCAATTAATCGTGAATGAGGAAAAGTTCACTTTAGGTCTCAAATCTACTAAATTAGAAGTAATTGCATTTTTATACTTGGAAACTTTATAACTATGGGCATTTTCCAACGGGTACTGGTCATTTATTACTTGGATGTGGGTAACTAAAATCTCGCTCTCTTTATAGGCTACAATGTCCGGCTTGAAAGTTCTCCCATCAGAAGTTTTGAATTTTTCCTCCACGTGGCACGTCCACCCTCTATGAGACATGGAACGTACCACGTGGTGAACAATCTTATTATGCCTTATCCTAGCTTCGTGGGTGGAGTAACATTTCTGAAGCATGTGGTTTAATGTCTCCGGTTCCTCACACCCCCTCCTGCAGGTATTGGGGCCTCCCCGTCCCCTAGAGGACCTCGATAGGCACGGGAGGCAGTTAAGCCGAAGCTTAACGGCGTCGATGAAGTTGCTGCCCTTCAGGAACAAAGTCCCGTCGGACAGCCACCTCGACGCCGCAGGCACCCCAGCAGCCTGCCTCAACCCACGTCCATCACAGCTTTCATACCAGGACTTTTTAAACATGTTGAGGATCTTTGTTTTACTGGTGACAAGGTCGGGACCACAACGCAGCAGAGACAACAGCCTCGCTGACCGGTCACCGAACCTCCTAAACATCTGCACGGGAACATTCCACCTCATGCAGGGAATCCCAAGACCTCCATCATTAACCGAAGTATAGAGGGCGGAATTGGGAACATCTTTAGGCAGGTGGAGACAATCACGTACAAACTTCCTAATATGTAAGTCGATTTTCCTCAGATAGCCCAGATGGATTTTTGAGGAGACTATAAAATATACTTTATTTTCAGAAAATGTCTGATACATATAAAAGAGACAGAGTCGAGATACAGAATGAGATAATAAATAATGATGATACAATAAAAAACATAAGCAGACCCACAGGTCAATATGAAAGTTAAAAGATAAAATATTAAAATATACATTAATATACAAGTAAAATTGACAGACAAATATGTCAATGAAAAGTTAAAAAGTAAAACATTAAAGATAAAAAAAAAAAAAAGGAAAATAAAAACACAAAATACACATTCACCAGAAAAAAAAAAAAAAAAATGCCAGGATGATCCGAACCAGAGAAAAGAAACAAAAATCAGTGGGTAGCCTTATAAAAATAACGAAAACCAATGACACTCCCTAACATAGCTCTGCAGGAAATAATTTTGATGTCCCCTTTCGAAATGATCTTGTTATCCAGTAAATCAACCACTGACTTCGGGGACCAAAGGCCTTTATAGTTGAGCGTACAGGTACCAAAATGAATTTCCTGGACACCATAAGTTTCCTTAATCTTTTGATGTAGGTCCAGGTTGCCGGCATAATAGTCAAGCTTGGACTTGTGATAAGTATTCATATTATTGTTGTCATTGCCGACAACCTGGACATCAATCACGTAGGCCTGGAGATCCTCTATTATTAGAAGGTCAGGCTTCCTAAGCCCCTGGTTCGTTTTAATGTGAGGTTCGATAACAACTGTTTTTCCTCTATTTTTATTCTTATCAGCCAGGTACTTCATTATTTTGTTGTGTCTATCCAGGCGGTTTTTGGGACTAAAATGGCACCCTTGTATCACATGGTAGGTAGTCTCGCTTTTATCACAACCTTTACTGCAGATTCTATTAGAAGGACGACCTCTCGTACTTCTTACTTTGGAAGGGAGTGCATTGATTCTTAACTTAATAATATTGATATAATCCTGACCGCTCAAAAATTTATTAAACGAATTTATCCAACTGTTTTGATTATTTACTTTTCCAGAAACACTGAGGTCTTTACCATCGTTAGAGTGGTAAAGGGCTTTGCGATGGAATTTATTGATATCGTTGAGTCCCCCAATGCCGCCGTCGAGAAGAGTTAAACAATGAGCCATCTCACGATTGATGAACTCGAGAAAAATCTCGGAACTACCGCCAATATTGCAGCCAAAACTACTCAATCTGTTCTTTCTTAAAAGAGGGAAACGGAGTCTAAAATCGAGAATTCCAAGTCCACCATCTTTAATAGAGGTATGGTAGAAAGAAGTTGGCACATCCATAGGTAGATGTAAAACATTCCGTACAAAGTTCCTGGACTGCTTATCAAGGTTCTTCAGATAGCCGGCCGAAAATCTGTAGAATGGCGCACCAGAGAAAAGTCTAGGGAGCACCACGTTTCGAAAAGACCAGATTCTCTGCTGAGGTTTCATGGGGGCTTTAATCAGTTTCTGACAATATATTTTCAGCTGTTTTTGAAAGTCCGGCAAGAAGACACCTCCCGAGTTGAAGTCCACACCCATATATTTAAAGACATTCCTATTGAAGGCACCGATAGAAGCAATTATCTTATTATTGAATGTGAAAGGTCGATCGTCAGGGACAACCCTAGACATTCCCCCGATGCGCCGAAGACAGAGTACTCTACATTTTTCAAAGTTCAAGTGCAAATCAGCTTTTTTAGCATGTTCGGTAAAACCCTGTAAAAGAGACAGCAGACCACATTTCGTACTAGCCATCAAACATATGTCGTCTGCATAGGCGATGTGGTTAATTTTTTCGCTACCATCGTCATTCACTGGAACACCAACAACTTGGTTGAGTTTAATCAGAATACTCTCGACGACGGCATTGAAGAGAATAGGAGACATCGGATCACCCTGACGAACACCACAAGACGGAAAAATAATATCCAGGATTCTTCCCTTCCACATTAACAGATTTGTAGAATTATAATAAAAATTTTTTAGATAAGATATTAAAGATCTAGGTAAACCTCTCTCAGCGAGAGCCGACCACATAAATTCCCGACCAACGGAATCAAACGCTTTACGAATATCCACAAAACATAAGTTGAGGTTCTTAATTTTTCTTTTCGAGTTCTCAATTAAGGAGTTAATGGCGTAAATCGCTGAACCTGTACCATCAAAATTTCGGAATCCAAACTGTTGAGGATGATCATTGACATTCTCAAATCTCTTTGCAATAATTTTATGAAAAAGTCTACACAAGATTGATGACATGGAGATTGGCCTAAATTTGGAAGGGTGATTTGAATCCGATTCTTCAGGAAGCAAAACAGTTTTTGCAATGCAAAACACCTCGGGAATCCTTTTACAAAGGATAAAGAAGTTCAATATATAAGCTAAAAGAGTTCTGGGGATCGCGCCCAACATTTGAACAGTCAATTTATCCGGACCAGCCGCTTTAGAAGGTTCAGGGAAATTTCTGTTAATATCATCAATAGTTATCGGGCTCCAAATCTCATCATCAAGTTCAAAGTCAGAAAAGCCCGGTGACTTGTTTCTATCAGTAGGACTAAAGATCTTTTTCCAGAACTGTTTGATCTCCAAAGGAGGCACAGAACCAGCAGAATTCTCACCATCCAAAATATTTGAAATGGCTAATTTACGATTCACTTTAAACAAAAATTGAAATCTATTAAAATTTCTTCGTTTAATCCATTTTCTAGATTTATTTCTTTCATCTTCCTCATCGTTTTTGGGAGTTTTGTTGAAATCAAACTTCTTAATATGGGGAAATTTATCAGCGTGGTCAGCCCCCACCGAGATATGGTTTAAACTGAAAATATCAAGAATCAAACTAGTAAGCCTTTCCACACATTCCCCCCAGGGGGGTACCTTCTTCAGGTATTCAGGGGGAGTCACGCCCCCCGGGCCCGAGTGATCTTTTTTTCTCTTTTTTTTTTTTTTTTTTTTTTTTTTTTAAACCTTCTTTTCTTTTCTTTTTTTCTTTTTCTAAGTTTTTGGCATTTTTCTTGCGTTTTCGTCCTTGTTTATGTTTTTGGTTTTTGCTGCCAATAAGGTTTTGGTACTTGTTCTTGTTCATTGTTCTTGAAAAAAAAAGTAAAAAAAAAAATAAAAAATTTGAAAAACTTAAAAAAAAAAAAAAATGCAACAACTTACCTTGTTTTACTCACCTTTTTGTGTTCTACTTACCTTATTTGTTTTCTCTCACCTTTATCTTTTGGTCTTGTTCTTGTTGAATTTACTAAAATTACTTAACTTCTAAAACATTAACCAAGCTGTAAACGGTGTAGGTGTGGCGCTGGTTATTGGGTTGGCGATTTGGTGAGGGTCTCATGGTAGTCCAGCCTTGGGAGCACACTGGGAGACTGGTGCCCTTGGTGAAGGTGAGACAACGGTGACTACTCGAACGAGAAACACCGGACTAACACGACTACCCCATGTGATTCCCGATCTGGGTCGACGGTCTGGTAGCTGGTGAGTGGTTATGGGTGTCCCAGGGAGCGATTCTGAAAACCCTTTGCTTTTCCGTCTGTTCAAGAAACTGGCTGACTTGTGGGACTAAGGAAACCCTCGACCCTTTTTTCTTATCTCAATATGGCGACAAACAAAGGAAATACGAATAATGCGCTTGGCTCGGGCCTATCCCTCAATGCTAACTCCAATAATACTGCATGGGCAGATAGAATGGAAGAATTCTCTTCCACCTTACCTGAAAAAGTAATTTCCGCATACGACGAGGCAAGATTTTTTGTAATCAAGCGTAATGAAGGTGACTTTTTTAAAACGTCACCATTTCTTATTCATAAAGCTATTCAATCAGTTGTGGGTGAACCAAAGTCAATTAAGAAAATCAAATCAGGAGAACTTTTAATCGAAGTAGAAAACATCAAGCAAGCAAGTAACCTCAAAAAATGCACACTTTTTGCTGATATTCCCGTTACTGTTACTACTCACCGAACATTAAATACCAATCGTGGAGTTATTTCAGAGCCTGACCTTCAATACATACCAGAAGCAGAAATACTTGAGAATTTAAAAGATCAGAAAGTTACAGCAGTAAGGCGCATTTCAATTTTCCGTGAAAATAAACAAATCCCAACTAAGCACATAATACTTACTTTTGATTCTTCGAAACTCCCACGCTCTATAAAAGCTGGATACCTGGAATGCCCTTTAAGACCTTACATCCCAAATCCTCTGCGCTGCTTCAAATGCCAACGTTTTGGTCACTCAAAAAATTCTTGCCGTGGTAATCTCACGTGTGCCCGGTGTGGGGTAGTGGGCCATGATAATGAAAACTGTGAAGCTCCCGTATGTTGTGTAAACTGTAAAAAAGACCACCCATCTTATGCTAAAATATGTGAAAAATGGAAATTCGAAAAAGAGATTCAAACTGTGCGTACCAAAGAAAATATATCATATTTTGAAGCCAGGAAAATTGTTTAAGCCAGAACACCCACAATTGGAAAATCCTTTGCTGCTGCTGTTGCTTCTATTAAAATTCCCAAAAACTACAAAACAATCTCCACACAAACAGATAGTAATACTAAGAGCATCCCCCCTGTAGAAACCAAAAATAATTTGCAAAAAGATCAAGAAAAGCCTACTCAAACACCTAATTTATCACAACAAACACCTAATTCTTCTAAGCCAACATATCCTAGAAAAAGCTCACAAATTCTGAAAAAACCCATGTCTCATAAAAATCGCAGCTCTGAACCTCTAAAGCATGGAAATTCTCAACACAACTTGGTTAAAAGGAAAAAAATACCTAAGCTAACAGAGTCTATAAAATCAAAAGAAAATAATATAGCTAAACAAGCGGACTCAATAAGCCTTCATCCTTCTGATGGAGAAGGTATGTCTACTGCATCAGAAGATGACGACGTAGATGTGTTAATCTAAAAACCAAATCATAATGACTAATTTCATTTGCTGGAATTGCAGAGGTTTTAACAATAAACGGGATGAAATAAAAGACATTGTCTTTGATCATCGACCAATTTGCTTTGCTTTCCAAGAAACGTATCTAAAGCAAAATCATAATATTAAAATTCGTGGCTACAACTGTCTAAGGAAAGATTACATTCAGTCTGACAGAGCTACAGGTGGTGTGGCTCTATTAATCTCCAATAATGTTCCTCACACAAATATACCTTTAAACACAAATATTCAAGCCATAGCTGCCCAAATCCACATCAATATGCTAATAACCATCTGTACTGTCTATTTAACACCTAATATCTCTGTACGAAAACAAGATCTGAATAATTTAATTTTGCAACTCCCTACCCCATTCTTAATTTTCGGTGATTTCAATAGACATAACCCGCTTTGGGGGAGCCCCGATGTTAATTCCCGTGGACAAGTCATTGAAGACTTCATCAATGATAATTCCTTATGTCTCTTAAACAATGGGGACAATACTTATTTCCACGAACCATCTAGGACTTTTCACGCAATAGACCTCGCAATCTGTTCTCCAATTCTTTACCCATATTTTAATTTTTTTGTTTCTGACAATCTGCATAACAGTGATCATTTTCCTTTATTTCTATCTCTCTATAATTTCAATCAAGTTAATCATAGTAATCCTCATTACATTTATGACAAAGCCAATTGGACTACTTTCTCTTATAATGCCTCCATTACTTCTACCATGATTGAGGGTGATATTACCAGTGCAGTTTCAAATGTCAGCCATTGTATCATTAATGCAGCTAACATTTCGATTCCAAAATCATCTGGATATTCTTTTAAACACTCTCGACCTTGGTGGAATGAAGACTGTAAAATTGCAAAAAGGCGCCAACAAAAAGCGTGGGGGATTTTTCGGAGATATCCCACTACAGCAAATTATATTGCATATAAACAAGTTAGAGCAAGTGCACGAAGGATTCAAAGAAAATCCCAAAAGGAATCATGGATTAACTATGTATCCAGCATTACCTCGAATACCAGTAACAAACAATTGTGGCATCGTGTCAAGAAGGCCATGGGTATATATTCTAATGACAGTATCTCTTTTCTTAAAGATAATGGTCAGACAATCACTTCCACCCAAAACATTGCAAACACTATTGGTAAAACTTTATCCCACATTTCTAGCTCAAACTCATACTCGGAGCCCTTTCTATCATACAAACTACGTTCTGAATGCACTACAATTAATTTCAGATCTCGCTCATTATATGAATACAATAGCCCATTTACAGAAAATGAACTGAACAATAGCCTGAAAAACACTCATAACTCCGCTCCCGGTCCTGATGGTATCAGTTACCTTATGATCAAACATCTTTCCAAAGCTTCCCTCAAAAATCTACTTCATCTCTTCAATAGAATCTGGACCGAAAATATCTTCCCCATTGCTTGGCACGATGCTATTGTTATACCCTTCCCAAAACCTGGTAAAGATACTACTGACCCAAAAAATTATAGACCTATTGCCCTCACTAGCTGCCTTTGTAAATTGCTTGAGAAAATGATAAATACTAGACTTGTTTTCTATCTTGAAAAAAATAATCTAATTTCTCCATGGCAAAGTGGTTTTAGACAAGGCCGTTCTACTATTGACAATATTCTCTTGCTTGAGACTAATATACGGAATGCTATTGTTAGACGTAACCATTTGGTGTCAGTTTTCTTCGACATTGAAAAAGCGTATGACAAAACCTGGCGTTATGGCATTTTAAGGGACATTTTTAATTTGGGTTTAAGGGGCAATCTTCCTATATTCATTGAGAATTTTTTAAAGGTGAGACGCTTTCAAGTTCGAATTAGATCAGTATACTCAGACTTTTACTTCCAGGAAGAGGGTGTTCCTCAAGGTAGTGTCTTAAGTGTAACACTGTTCTCTATAAAAATTAATAATATACTAAAACAACTACCTCAAAATGTTCATGGGAACCTGTATGTTGACGACCTGCAGATTTCTTGCCAGGGAAATGATATGCGTTTTATTGAGCGCCAGCTTCAACTAGCCATCAATAATATTACCAAATGGACAGATAAAAATGGTTTCACTTTCTCAATTGACAAAACACATTGTGTGCATTTTTGCCGCAGACGAGGTCTTCCTCCCTATCCAGAGATTTTTATTAACAATAGAATTATATCTGTAGTTGACACTGCCCGCTTTTTAGGCGTTATCTTTGACAAAAAACTGAATTTTATGCCACATATTTTTAATTTAAGGACAAAATGTGATAAAACATTAAATCTTTTAAAGGTACTTTCAAATACCTGTTGGGGAGCAGATCGCAGTTCTTTACTGAAAATCTACCGTGCTGTTATCCGTTCTAAATTAGATTATGCCTGTCAAGTTTATGGCTCAGCTCCCATTTCCTATCTTAAGAAATTAGACACAGTACATCATAGTGCGCTTAGATTTTGTTCAGGGGCTTTCCGCACTTCTCCAATCCTTAGTCTTTATGCTGACTGTGTGGAGCCTTCTCTTGCCAATATTAGACAACAACTATCGTTGGATCTCTACTATCGCATTCGTTCACATCCTAATCATCCACTTCATCCCCATTTAAATAACAACAATGAAAATCTTTTTCTGATTCGTCCATCTTGCATTCCACATTCTGGTCTTCGGATTAAAAACTTTCTTGCTGGCACCCCTCATCTTCACACAAAAGTTCGTCCTCGTTCCTTTTTAAATGTGACTCCTTGGAACTTCCAGGTTATTTCTCACCTTCATCCTTTTAGTGGTTTTAGAAAATCTGACACAGATGCTACAATTTTTGGGGCACTTTATGCTGCTCATCGAAGCGTTTATCAAGATTATATTGAGATTTTTACTGATGGCTCTAAGACTTGCAATCAGGTTGGTTGTGGTGTTGTTTCAGGTGAAACCATTTTTAGTTATTGACTTCCTTGCTCATTCTCCATTTTCTCTGCAGAGTTTTTTGCAGTTGAAGTTGCACTTAATTTTATTTCGTCTCATCCCAACAGGAAATTCATCATTTACACTGACTCTAAGAGTGTCCTAGATTCTCTTTCTTCTAGTGCTTGTGCGCTTTCTTTTATGTCAGTTTTAAAAACTTATAATGATCTTTTAAGAAAAGGCTTTGACATATTATTCTGTTGGGTTCCTGGTCACGTTGGCATCAAGGGCAATGAATTAGCAGATAAAGCAGCAAGACAGGCATTGATTGATATTAACTGTCCAGTTCCATATGAGGATGTTAAGCACTCCTTTAAAGTTTTCTTAAAAAATATGTGGCAAAGAGAGTGGAATTGTCAGACAAATAATAAATTACAGGGAATCAAACCACACATTTCAGTCTGGCCGACACATACTCTTACAAGTAAACCTTCTCTCCTTTGATACCGGTTTTCCGGAAACCTATATATTTTCTGAAAGCTTATGTCACAAGTAGAAAAACTGTAAAATCTTAGGGGCAGAGGGATAAGCGTTTGGGAGCTATAGGACCCACAAAGTATCAGTAAAGTGTTAGAAACATGACACCAAAAGTCGATAAAATGCTCGTTTCACGAATTTATATGAACAAATAATATGATAAGTAGGTGGAGATCTCAAAATAAAGGAAGAAACAACTCGTTGAAATGAAAAAATATACGTTGGGATGTTGAAAATGTGTCTTGTGTTATTGACTTCAAACAAAATCTATTACAAGAGAAAAGAAGTGCGAAATTTATCAAATAAATAGTGAAACGGGCAGAAAGACAGTTCACAATGGGCACATTTTACAAAAGCGATAGCCGCACACTTTGCACACTCATCATTCGTCAACGAATTGAAGCAGTAATCCATTGGCGTAATCCACATTCCAGATTCGTCGTCCAAGTATCCGCACTTATAAAAAGCATACTTAATCAAGTTCTTTAAACGACGAGCATTGAACTTACACAGGGAAAATGACTGCAGGGCCGGAAAACTATCGCGATGCCAGATGTGCTCCTCTCTCTCGATAATGATTGTGTCTGTTATGTATCGAACAAAAGATTTGTAGTGCCTGATAAAAATGAATATCCAGAGGCTGGATCTTTCCTCTACATCCTTAGGTACCAGCTATCTTTGTAGGACTTTACTATCAGGTACTTCAAAAGCATCAATGTATGATCTTTGCTAGAACACCACGAATCCCCTAAAAGCAGAATTTTCTTCCTGTCATCAGGCATACTTGGCCAAAATACGTCACGATAGAAGTGGAGGACGACGACTGTTGAGACGAGCATTGCTGTTCCTTATCGACACCGTCATCTCCAAAGTCCATTTCCTCGTCCCATTCTTCTACATTGCCTCCAGCAAATCCTAATGTCTGGATCTCTTCCACAATTTCCATATCATTTTCCAGAACGGTAGTTATGTGTTTTATTATCTCCGATTCCTGGATGTTTGGAGACCGATTGCTTGTTCCGAAATGCGAGACCAAGGCAGCCACAACGACTTTAGGATCGATCTACAATGTAAGAAGAAGACTACAATACGTTAGTACTTCACAGCAACATACGGGACCATAAGAAATAGAGACGTCATTATGGGAATATGTCCATCTGTACACTTAACTGATACTTTGTGGGTCCTGTAGCTCCTAAACGCTTGTTCGTCTGCCCCTAAGATTTCGCAGTTTTTCTACTTATGACATAAGCTTTCAGAAAATATATGGGTTTCCGGTAAACCGGTATCAAAGGAGAGAAGGTTTACTTGTTAGGAGTTATGATGTGATAATCACTCGTCTCAGGATTGGGCATTCGAGACTTACACACAAACATTTACTTCTTGGAGAACAGGAACCTACCTGCCCCAAATGCCACTTCAGCTTACTAACCATTAGCCATATCCTCACCGATTGCTCTAGCCTTCGTCATCTGTATAGGCACTATTTTAATTCATCATCACCAAATTTGACTAACCTGTTGGGTATTAATCCTCATTATCATCTGACCAACTTTTTAAAAGAGGCAGGTTTTTACTACGATATATGATTTTATTATTTACTTTATCATTCTTCATCGCTGATTTTATCATTTACACTGCCATTTTCTACATCTCATTTTATTATATACATTGGTTATAATCTTTACATATTGTTTTATCTTATACACTGTTTACTCTATTTTTTATTATATTTATCTATTATTATATACATCTTTTCTATTCTTTTTCTTTTTTAGACTATGGATGGGATCCCCCATCCAGAGTATAAAGTTTGGCGCAGCATATCCAATTCTGGATCTTGTGCCACAAAAAACCAACCAACCTTTCCACACATTCATCTGAAGAAAACCTGGAATTAAAATCAACAATTAATGAATCAAAAATATCATAAAAGTTCTTAAAAGAGCTAGCTCTAGGCAAAGAGCTAAGATAATTAACAATATTTACACAATAACTATTTACATTTAAATTTTGATCATTTTGTTCTACAAAGTCGGTTTCAGAATTTCCAACCACATGATCGTTGTTAAGGTGTTGTAATGAATCATCGACATTAACGTCAGAAACATTATAAGAGTCAATATGAGAGTTCATTACAAAGTCTTGCGCCTTGAGATCAGCGTTAGGTAGAGATTCAAAGTCAGTTACAACATCAGTTCGAACATTAGTATCAATATTGATTGAGTCAAAATTTGAATTACCGAGGGAAGAATTTAACTCTCTAGATAAACCAGGAACAGGGGATGAAGAATGCACAGAGTTAATGAATAAAGAAGAACAAGAGCCGAATAATTCTTTTACACCAGTAATCGTAATTTCAGAATTAGAGATCTGGGAATCGATTTGGTCTCCAAGAGGATCTTTAGCAGGACTGAACTCATCACTATTTGAACTAGAATGACTTTCCACTATCAAGGAGTTGTTGATACAGTTTTCCTGATAAACGTTCCATTCCTTCTCCAAAACATTTCTGAGAATATCTTTATATCTGCTTGTCTTTCTGATACAGGAAATCTTGTTTTGGGATCTGTGTGGAAAATTCCGAAGGAGCTCAAGGTTAATAGATTTAACTTCATTAGTGAGCCCATCAGTTAAAATTAGTTCTTGAAGAGCCAACAAGGAAAGTTCCTCTTCCTCCCAGATAGTATTTCGAGAATTGGAATAGCGATGATTGATTTCTAAGAGGTATTCCTCCAGGTGTTTATGTCTCTTATGTTGACTCATTCCAATTTTAGAGCCAAAAGTCCTGTCACAAAAGAGGCATCTGAACACTTTGTCGGCAAGAGAATTAGCTTGAAAAGAGGCAGAAAGCCTATTCAAGGAGTCATCAAGATCTTCATCAATTATGGACTGAGATAGTCTTCTCAATTCATCAATTTCAGCCTCAATTTTGTTGCAGCAGTCAACTGAGCCAAGCTCGGAATCTGCAACACAAGAAGAAAAATTACTTAAATTAGTAATAGGCTGAGAAAAAAAGTCAGCCTCATATTTAGAGAAAATCCTCTTGTACGAATCTCTCCTTCTTACATTAGAGATCACCGTCATAGGAAGTTTAAGGATCTCAGCAATTTTAACATTAACCTTAAGTTTTGGATCACAAAGACGTACACATAATTCAAGTTTACTTAAATAAACATAGTTTTCATCAGACCAATTATTAAAATTAAATGGATGAAAAAGCGAAATGTGGTCAAAAAAGACATGCAGGTCGTAGTAAGTATTGCAAGCCCCGAACGGGCAGTTAAAAGATGACAAAGATGAAGTAAAGAGAGTCATAGTTACTCCCTTAAGAGAGTCATAGTTACTCCCGCCGTTTACTCCCGTTTACTCTCATAGTTACTCTCGCCGCCCATAGTTACTATAATATATATTTATTAATCATAAAATATACATGAGCAAGTTTCACCACATGGTGGGTACCGCTAGACCCTTACACTTCGACACCTCATGGCACACGCCAGTCGGATTTTTGACGACGCTTCAAACTTTTCGTTGTCATACACTGATGAGTTCGCCATATTCTGTGATTACAAGAAAGAATTCTAACTGAAATAATTTTAAAGTCAGCTTTGGAAAGTGCATGGTTAACTAAGTCTTTAAATGTTTCTTTGGCTGCAGCACCACGCCAGTTGTAGGTAACAGAAGTAAGCACAGCACCTTTAGGCCGAAGCGGAGAAATCTGATTTAAAATGTCTCCCGTTTACTCTCATAGTTACTCCCGCCGCCCATAGTTACTCCCTTAAGAGAGTCATAGTTACTCCCGCCGTTTACCCGCGCTTGGATGAATTTCTTCACTCCATATTAAGAGAGTTCACTCAAAGAAATACTCCACAATTGATGATGCAGTCGTTTATTTGAAGACAGTCATATTACACTTTATTAACAGTCACATCATTTTGAGCACGCTGTACAGATCCGTAGCCGAGTCGGGCCGAAATTGTTCCATTAACGGCGGAACCGCAAATCAATTCCCCTCCTGGGACCGTCAACTTAAACTTGTTTTTGTCGTCGACTATTTAATCAAAAGCTTTCATGGAAAGAGCCCCCGATTTTCGTGTGCTCCCGTTTTTATATGGATATTTCGGCGGGAACCGAAACTATTCTTATTGGATAACTAGGTCAGCCAAAATCCAACCCACATCCTTTCATTGGCTGACCCGGATATCTAGGACTTCGTATTCGCAATGCATTGCCGCTAATTTCAACTATTGCATAATTTTGATTATGAAACTTCTTCTAATCGCGATTCCCGCGCTACGATGTGTTTTGCTGAAAAACTAACTTTACTGGGGCGCTAAAATAGAACTTTCACAAAGTTGTTCTCAAAATTAAGATTTATTCTGAGCTAATACTATTAAGATATTTAATATTAATTTAAATATTAATTTAGAATCTTGCTTATTTTATCCTTTCATATATATATATTTTTTCAAATAATAATAATAATAAATAATAATAATAATTCTATTTTGATTATATTGGGTTGTTCGGAAAGTCATTTCGTTTTTCTGAGCAGAGGACTTAATTGTATTTTTTTCACACCTTCTTCACATTTAAAAGTTGCATTGACATTACATATTGTGACAGCTGATATAGCAAGGCTCCCTTGTGAAAAAGGTCGTTTTATTCTGCTTAATAGTTTTTGATTGGTGCCCTATCAAATAAAGAAAATCAGAAGCGACATTTTCGGCATATTTTGTTTTTGCTATCAAAAATGCGAAAATACTATTCAAACAAGGAAAAAAAGTATACGATGTGTGCACAGAAAATTTATTTAAAGAACGCTATTGTCAAAACTGGTTTACCAAATTTTGTTCTGGCAATTTTGAGTTGAAGATACATAATGTTCTAGAAAACCAGTTTGTGCTAATGAAGACAAAATAAAGTATTGATTTATGAAAAACTGCCAAATAACAACTCGTGAGATCGCTAAGAAACCAATCAAAGTGGGGAATATATAATTCATTAAAATATTTATACAATATAAGAAAATAATAGTCTTTCATTTTCGAAGGAAAAAACGAAATTACTTTCCGAACAACCCAATAAAAATCACAGGTGTATAATATCAATTTGTAAGTTGTGAAGTATAGGAAATATAAGCTTGATTTTAAATTATTGAATTTTAATGCAGGTTTTGGGTCGACAAAATTATCTGTTGCAGGTTCCCGTAAATTTTTGGGTTGATTATTATTATTACTATTTATTATTACTAGTTGATTGTTGGGTAAAACACAACCCGTGCAGTCTAGATTAGATTTTATTAGCATAGCTAAATAATAAAATTTATTATTTAAAAATATTATCTTTCATGATAATGCAGATGATTTTCATATTAGAGAAGTATAACACTAAATATCCAAAAAAAAAAAAGTCAATTTTGTTCTCATTACATATTAAAAAAAAAAAATGAAACAAATTGATAATTTTATTTTAAATTATCACATTCGTTTTAAAGGTATTGGCAAGCAGTTTTGAAAGATACCCATCATGAAAATTTACTCCCCTTGAGGGGGGAGGCGGGGCTCCTACATACACAATTTTTTTCCCCAGTTGGCTATCTCTATTATAAATAATTCTTTTAAATTTCATAATGATTATTAAAAAATAATTCTCTTTATGCACATTTACGCAAAATTTTGTTCTATATCACCATGTTAAAAATGTAGAAAAAGCAGAATGTCAATGCAAGCTTTTAGACAATTTTTAACAAAAATTGATAGACATTAATTTATGTCAATGTGTAACTATATACCAATTTGTATGAAATTCTATGCAGTAGTACTTGAGATACAGTTGCCGCGAAATTTTGTCACACACAGACAGACAGACATTTTCTAAAAATGGCCAAATTGTGATCTACAGCTTAAAACATGTAAATCCCACAAAAACCCGAGGTCGAAAATTTTTACAAATCCAATAATTTCTTCTATTGAATATATAGAAAGTAAAAATTTGATAATCTGTCAGCGATGCATTTACCAGTGTTTCGATCATATAATTTTTTTTCAGGGGAGAGATATAAAGAAGATTAAGGAATAATATAAGTTTAAACTTGTATGATGTGTCCACCACATGACTTTCTTCTATATAAATTCACACAAAATTTATCCAATATAACTTATTTATTAAATTATCAAATTATTTTCCATTATAAATGAAGATGACTTATCTGATAGTATTAATATGCTGAAAGATGTCAAGTTTTTGCAAATCAGAAGAAATTATTTTTGTTTTGTTTTCTTTCATTAAAAGTTTAAAAAAATTATAACTTTGTTTTAAATTATCACAGATCTATAGTTCAACCATTCATTTTAAAGATATTGACAAGATCTTTCGAAAGATACCCATATTGAAAATGTACTCCCTCCCCCCCCCACAAGGTGAGGATGTGTTGCTCCCATATGCACAATTTTTTTTTTCTAGTTAACTACTACTACTATCAATAATTTATATGAATTTTACAATCACGCAATTAAAATAATTTTCATTGTGTGCAGAAGGTGAGACAACGGTGACTACTCGAACGAGAAACACCGGACTAACACAACTGCCACATGTGGTGCCTGAACTGGGTTGGCGACCTGGTAGCTGGTGAGTTGTTATGGGTGTCCCAGAGAGGATTCTTAAAAACCCTTTGCGTTTGTGTGTTGGAAGAAACACTCACCCCTTCTTTTCCTTTTCTCTTATTTATTATGGCTACAAACGTGGGTATAGCGAATAATGCGTCTGGCTCGGGCCAAACTAGTGAAAATTCAAAAGCGAAAACTTGGGCAGATAGAATGGAAGAGTTTTCTTCCACTCTGACTGAGAACAATGTGTTCATGAATTGTGAAGCTTGTTTTTTCGTTGTGAAAAGAAAGGAAGGCGATTTCTTTAAGACTTCTCCTTTTCTAATTCAGAAGTCATTGCAATCAATAATGGGTGATCTCAAATCTGTTAAAAAGCTCAAATCTGGTGAACTACTAATTGAAGTCGAAAACAACAAGCAAGCTACTAACCTAAAAAAAATGTACTCAATTCGCCAATATACCAGTCACTGTAAGTATACACAGAACACTGAATACCTGTTGTGGTGTGGTTCCTGAACCAGATCTACAATATATTCCAGAAAGTGAAATACTCGAGAATTTAAAAGACCAAAGAGTTATTGCAGTTAACCCTAGCGTCAATGACCAGGTACCCGGGTACCTTTTTGCGTGAATCATCGTAATTTTAGTCATTTCTAATTAAGACTCGGCAAAATCGCTTTTAATCCTCGTTATTTACATGAATCTGAACTGAAACATACAATTGCAACCTTTTTTGGGAAAATTTATTATTGGGTTTTTTTGCATTAAACTTTCTTATACGATTACTCAATATCCAGGTACCCAGGTACCCATTATTGTTTCTCATCTACATGTAAAATCTATCTGATTTTTATTATGAAAAATATAATAAAGCGTAATAATAATTATTTATAATAATAATAATAATTATTAT
Source organism: Salticus scenicus (assembly GCA_963930645.1). Classification (NCBI taxonomy): domain Eukaryota; kingdom Metazoa; phylum Arthropoda; class Arachnida; order Araneae; family Salticidae; genus Salticus; species Salticus scenicus. The sequence continues at coordinate 260,571,298 of OZ005658.1, read as the reverse complement.
TATTATTATTATTATTATTAGTAGTAGTAGTAGTATCTTGACAAATAAAATTACAGGAAAAAAATAGTTTTCAACACATATTATTATTCTTTATTACTATTATTATCCGGAAAAATATAATTACTGATAAAAATTAAGTGTCAACACATGATTTACATTGGCATATTGTAATACAATGTTCATCACAAACTGGATTTCCGCGCGTTTTACACGATTTTCTCGTTTTTCTGCGAAGTTTTTCCGGAGCAAAAAGACATGCTTGGCAAACTCCAACAACTGGCTTTCTACCTGTTGAATCACGTGCCTGAGAATCTGTAGTAGTACTGGAGCTGGACGGCATCTCAACTCGGTTTGAGGTTTTCAAAATGCTTTCTACTCCTGATCTGGGGCTCTATTCTCGTCTAGTTGCCTATTAACCACCACTTGTAACCGTTAACGACAGTTTTTAACTACTGTTCTACCCACCGTAATAACTATCTTCCGGTTAAGTGCTATTCTGGTCTGTCGTTGTTATCTTGAGTGGGAGAAGAAACGCTCGCTTTCAAGGGTGACATTTTAAACCAATCAGTTGCAAGGGGTCATTCGTAATCCGTTTTGGGAGGGGAATTTTGTGAATAGCGATGATGACAACCTGTTTTCAGTGGTGGAAAATGTGAAATGTCCCTTTAACTGAGCAAACTAAAACATTATACAGACGCGCCCATTTTCATTGTGATAAACGACGATCTTTCGGCTGAACAACTGCCTCCTAGCTACCGGTAACTTAACAACTGTAAACAAATTTCGATGCAACTGGAAGAGAATAGCAAATCGTCGTTGTATCGCTTCACAACAACCGATTTCCGCGTAACGACTAGACGAGAATAGAGCCCCTGGTTGGAAAATGTTGCATGCTCTGAATATTTGTTGACCGTTTCTGAATTGTTGGAAGACATAAGCTTTCACCTAACTGACGCAAAAAAGAACGGCGGTCGTTCTTTTTATGGCTGCGCATATCGACATTAGCTATATATATAATATAAGCAGCTAGAGCAGATATGTCCAAAATGTTGAAAAAAAGTGCAAGTGGCCATCTTTTCGTTTGTCTCTGAGATGTATACTTTCGAAGCATCTGATCCATCGTGTCAACACTAGACTTTGTTTTGTTGTAAAACGTAATGGTTTCTGGCTTTTGGCAGGCCCCAGAGGTGCTTCTATTATGATGTAAAGTAGAAAGTAATAGTAGAGTATATAGAGTATATATATATATATATATATATATATATATAAACGAAGTGATTGCAATAGGCCGCTTTCTATCGAAATCAACCTAAAATAATAAAATAGCATTTAATTTTTAGCTGATATAGAAATTTAAGTCTAAAACTTACGAAAATGCATTACATTGCATACTGCCTTGCAGATAATTCTTCCATTTCTTCTTAGTAAAGTTGTGATAAAACGTAATTACTTATTCATTATGAAACACCAAAAACCTGCAATCAATTGTAATGACAATACTATCAAAACTGTCCGTTTCTTGCACACAAACTAAAATGAAACGCGCGTAAAACGTGGGGAAAATAACGAGCCTTTTTGTTCTTTCCGTAAAATCAGGGTAGATACATTTCACAAGGAGGGGGATAATAAAGAACACTTCCATTTACATATAAGGGGTGGTAGAAGGAAAACTGATTTCCTCTTTACTCTTTCGAAATTCAATGCGAGTACCGCGGTACCCGGTCATTGAGAATAAGGGAAACGTTTGGTCATTGACGCTAGGGTTAAACGAATTTCAATCTTCCGTGATAATAAGCCGGTTTCCACAAAACACATCATTTTGACAATAGACTCCCCTAAACTCCCACAATATATAAAAGCTGGTTATCTTGAATGCCCTATCAGACAATATATTCCAAATCCTCTACGTTGTATCAACTGTCAAAGATTTGGCCATTCCAAAACCTCAGTTGTATTAATTGTAAAGGAGATCATCACCCATCTTACTCAAAAGCATGTGAAAAATGGAAATTGGAAAAAAGAAATACAAACTACTAAAACAAAACAGAATATATCATACCCAGAAGCTAGGAAAATCGTTGAATCTAGAACCCCTACTGTCGGAAAATCATATGCTGCTGTTACGTCTATCAAAAAAACACTTAAAACTATAGCTACACAAACAGAATTCAAAAACAATACCTGCCTCCCAAGTGAAACCATACAAATCAGTTCTTCAAACCCACCAACAAAACCTAGTCAATCTTCCACCTCCACACAGCCCTTACTCTCTAAACCACCTACCTCCAAGAAATCCCCACAAATTGCTAAAAACATATTGTCTGACAGAGGACATACCTCTGGCTCTCTAAAACATTCTAACTCATCTTCCTGTCACAATATTATTAAAAAAAAGAAAATTCTAAAATTACCTGCCACTAACTTAAATAAGACATCTAAAATAACTCCTGTAAAACAAAATGACATAATCAGTCTCCATCCGTGTGATGCTGAGGATAATATGTCCACTGCATCAGAAGATAATGACGTGGATGTTCTCATCTAAAAATACAACAAATCATGACTAATTTCATTTCTTGGAATTGCCGAGGTTTTATAAATAAACGAGATGAAATCAGAGAAATAATTTCTGATCATCGACCAATTTGTTTTGCTCTTCAAGTGACTTATTTAAGACAACGTGATAATACTAAATTTCGTGGCTATAACTGTTTCAGAAAAGATTTTACCCAATCTGACAGAGCTAAAGGTGGTGTAGCTCTTCTAATTTCTAATTATGCTCCTCACACTAATATCACTTTAAATACTGATCTCCAAGCTGTTGCCGTTCAGCTCCATATCCACATGCTTATCACTGTCTGCACTATTTATTTACCACCAAATATGACTCCTTATCCTCGTGATCTTAATAACCTTATTTTACAGCTGCCGACCCCATATGTAATTCTTGGTGATTTAAATGGACACAGTCCACTCTGGGGTAGTCCAGACATAAATCCACGTGGACAAATTATTGAAGATTTTATCACAGACAATAACTTATGTATTCTAAATAATGGAGAAAATACATATTTCCATGAACCTTCCAGGACATTTCATGCAATAGATCTAGCAATCTGTTCTCCCAATCTGTATCCATATTTTAATTTCTTTGTGAGTAACGATCTACATAGTAGTGACCACTTTCCTCTCTTTTTATCTTTTTATAACTTTAGTGAGAATCGTCCAGGAAATCCACATTTTATTTATGACCGAGCTGATTGGACTACCTTTACCATTAATGCTGCCATTACACATGAAATGGTTCAGGGTGATATCAATAAGGCAGTAACTAATGTCACTAGCTGCATTATAAAGGCTGCTATATCTCTATTCCACAATCTTCAGGCCGTCTCTCTAAACATTGTAAGCCCTGGTGGAATGAAGAGTGCAAGATTGCGAAGAAGAAGCAACAGAAAGCATGGGGAATATTTAGGCGGTACCCAACTACATAGCATTTAAACAAGCAAGGGCAAGTGCACGGAGGATATGCAGGAAATCTCAAAAAGATTCCTGGGTTAATTATGTTTCTAGCATTACCTCCAACATTAGCAGCAAACAATTATGGCATCGTGTCAAGAAAGCAATGGGTATTTATACTAATCACAGTATATCTTTTTTTAAAAAGTTAATGGACAAACTATCACTTCATCCAAAAATATTGCAGACACCATTGGTGGAACCTTGTCTCACATATCTAGCTCAAATTCCTATTCTAATCCATTTCTGTCGTATAAACAAAATTGTGAACGTTCAACAATAAACTTTAGATCCCGCTCATCACTTGATTACAATAGTCCTTTCACAGAAAATGAACTAAACAATAGCCTGAAACATAGTCATAACTCTGCTCCTGGACCTGATGGTATTACTTACCTTAAAGAACATTACTTATTTACCTTACATAAGTCGCAGCGTGTCAGAAAAACAATGGGAATTCAAACTAATCACAGTATTTCTTTCCTTAAACTTAATGGTCAGACTATTACCTCTATAAAAAATATTGCAAATACCATTGGCAGTTGTTTCTCTAGTACATCAAACTCAAATTCCTATTCTGAACCATTTCTTTCATATAAAAATAGAACTGAACGCTCTATTATCAACTTTAATTCTAACTCTTTTGAAGATTACAATAAGCCTTTTACTGAAAATGAATTAACCAATAGTCTGAAGAATACTCACTCCTCTGCTCCTGGGCCTGACGGCATAACATACACCATGATTAAACACTTATCCAGATATTCCCTTAAAAATCTGCTTAAACTTTATAATAGAATCTGGTCGGAGCATGTTTTTCCCATTGCCTGGCGCGATGCTATCGTTATACCATTTCCCAAACCTGGTAAAGATGCATCTGATCCAAAGAACTATCGACCAATCGCCTTAACTAGCTGCCTGTGTAAACTTTTAGAGAAAATGATCAACAACCGACTTGTTTTTATGTTAGAGAAGAATAATTTAATTTCACCATGGCAAAGTGGATTTCGTAAAGGTCGTTCGACAATCGACAATATTCTTTTATTAGAGACGAATATTCGTAATTCTATTGTTAGACGTAGCCATCTGGTGTCAGTTTTCTTTGATATCGAAAAAGCATATGACAAAACCTGGCGTTACGGTATTTTAAGAGATCTTTTTAATTTAGATTTTAGAGGAAACCTTCCTATTTTTATTCAAAACTTTCTAAATGTCAGACGTTTCCGTGTTCACATTGGTTCAACTTACTCAGATTTTTATTTTCAGGAAGAAGGTGTACCTCAAGGCAGTGTCTTGAGTGTCACACTTTTCTCATTAAAAATTAATGATATTCTAAAACAGTTGCCACCTAATGTACAGGGCAGTCTTTATGTTGATGACCTACAAATTTCTTGCAAGGGAAAGGACATGCGTTTTATCGAACGTCAATTACAACTTGCTATAAATCGCATTACAAAATGGACAAAAGAAAATGGCTTTACGATTTCTAATGACAAAACACAGTGTGTGCATTTTTGTCGTAAACGTGGTCTTCATCCTGACCCAGAGATTTTTATGAATGGTAACAAAATTTCTGTTGTTGACACAGCTCGTTTTTGGGTGTTCTTTTTGATAAAAAACTTACTTTTATTCCACATATTTTATATTTACGGACAAAATGTGATAAATCATTAAATATTTTAAAAGTTCTTTCAAACACTTCCTGGGGTGCTGATCGTACTTCTCTCCTGAAAGTTTACCGTGCTCTTATACGCTCCAAGTTAGATTATGCATGCCAAGTTTATGGCTCTACTTGTGTTTCTTATCTGAAAAAACTTGACACGGTGCACCATTCTGCTCTCAGAATTTGTTCCGGTGCTTTCTGTACATCTCCCGTTCAGAGTTTATATGTTGACTGTGTGGAACCTTCCCTCACTAACATCAGACAAAAGCTCTCCTTGGAGTTGTATTATCGCATACTTTCTCATTCTCATCACCCACTTCAACCTCATATTGGCAGCATAGATCATTCTCTTTTTCAAAATCGCCCTTCTTGCATCCCACCATTTGGTCTGAGAATAAAAAACATTCTTTCCGGTACATCACTCAGTGACATTAATGTTCGCCCTCGCTCCTTTTCATATATGACTCCTTGGCATTCCAAGACTGTCACTCTCATTCACCTGTTCAATGGTTTCGACAAATCCAGTACTGATGCAACCGTTTTTCAGACACTTTTTGCATATCATCGCCAGACATACAATGACTACATTGATATTTATACAGATGGGTCAAAAATGAGTGGACTTGTTGGCTGTGGTGTCGTTCTGGATAACACTGTTATTAGCTATCGCCTCCCGAGTACATTTTCCATTTTTTCAGCAGAGTTCATTGCTGTTGATGTTGCTCTCAGACTCATTTCATCCCATAGTCATATAAAATTCATCATCTATACTGACTCAAAGAGTGTCTTGGATTCCTTGACTTCTAGCTCTTGCTCTTCCTCTTTTACTTCAGTTTTAAAAATTCATAACGAACTTCTTAGAAAGGGATACAAAATTTTATTTTGCTGGGTTCCTTCTCACGTTGGCATTAAAGGTAATGAAGCTGCAGATAGAGCTGCAAAGCAGGGATTGACTCCTCTTGAATGTCCAATTCCATATGAAGATATAAAACTTGCATTAAGAAGTTCTTTAAGAAATATCTGGCAACGAGAGTGGGAATGGGAAATTAATAATAAATTACAGGGGATTAAATCAAACATTGAAATATGGCCTACATTAACTCCACGAAAACATGATGTTATTATTACTAGACTTAGAATTGGGCATTCAAGATTTACACACCGGCATTTACTCCTAGGGGAAAGTGAACCTTCTTGTCCCAAATGTCAATTTAGTCAGTTTACCATTCGCCATATCTTGACCGACTGTCCTTGTCTCCGTCATCTTTATCGGCAGTTTTTTAAATCATCCTCACCAAATTTGACAAGCCTTCTGGGTAGCAATCCCCATTCAGAACTGATAAATTTTTTAAAACATTCGGGTATTTATTGTGAAATTTGATTTTACTCTATCTTTTATCTTGTGCTGTTTGGTTTTAATTGTTATGTAGCTGCTTTAATTTTGTAAAGTATCTTTTTCCTTGACTTTGTGGATGGGGGGTAATCCCCCCATCCATGTGCTTACCTTTGGATATTTTTTTTTTTAGCATCTCTGTTTGGCGCAGTATGTCCTTCCTGGGACGTTGCGCCATAAAAAGACACCAACCAACCAACCTTACATAAGTCCTAGTTACCTTCACAATACGCATTTCAAGTGCCAGCGCACTCGTCTTCAGGTGAAATGTGACACCTCTTTCTACTGTTGTCGTCGGGAATCATCGGCATTGTTTCTTCATTTCTCTTCGTCTTGGTGGATTGCTTGATTAATTGGCTCCATTCTTTTGGGATTCTTGCATGTTCGCGATCGTTGACTGCCATGGGGTTAGTAATGATCTCTAGAGCTTCTTGCTATTACTTACCTTATGGTCAAACATTTGTCTAAAGCATCACGTAATTCCCGCTTCATCTTTACAATAGAATCTGGACTGAACATATTTTTCCTGCTGCTTGGCACGATGCTGTTGTCATTCCTCTTCCTAAACCCGGCAAAGATACTACAGACCCCAAAAATTATAGGCCCATTGCCCTCACAAGCTGTCTGTGTAAGCTGCTAGAAAAGATGGTCAATACTAGGCTTGTTTATATTTTAGAAAAGAATAATTTGATTGCACCATGGCAGAGTAGTTTCAGATGGGGCCGTTCAACAGTTGACAATATTTTATTACTGGAGACTAGCATTCGTAGAGCTAATGTGAGACGTAACCATTTAGTGTCAGTTTTTTTCGACATGGAGAAAGCTTATGACAAGACTTGGCGGTATGGTATTTTAAGAGATCTTTTTAATTTGGACTTTAGAGGAAATCTCCCTATTTTTATTCAAAACTTTTTAAGAGTCAGACGCTTTCAAATTCGCATTGGGTCAGTTTCTTCAGATTTTTATTTCCAGGAGGAAGGTGTGCCTCAAGGCAGTGTTTTGAGCGTTACACTTTTTTCTTTAAAAATAAATGATATTTTAAAACAATTGCCTCCAAGTATCCATGGTAGCTTATATGTTGACAACCTGCAAATTTCTTGCCAAGGAAATGACATGCGCTTCATAGAACGCCAATTACAACTCGCTATAAACAATATCATTAAATGGACTAATAACAGGGTTGATACTCAAATCTGGAAAAAAAAATCCCTGTGTTTTCCCTGTAGGTGCACGCGCCGTCCATGCAAGTATACTTGTCGTTCTCAGGTAAGGTACAAGTACAACATACACATGTACGTACATTAAATATTCCCTCATTCTTATCACTGGAATAAATATGGGGGGGGGGAGAAGCAATCAACATTTCAATAATATTACTTATATATAGGCATAATATTTAAGAAATATACGGTATAATGTACAAAAATTCTTTCTTATTCAGTTACCTAGATCTTATTAAAATAGAAAATGCATAAATAAAGAAAACTGTTTTTAATCACTTACCTGTTGTATTAAAATTTAAATCTACACACACACTAAAAAATTTCATTTCTTGATAGTATTAATGATAAAACAGTCATTCTTAAATTAATGAAATTTAAAATGAACAAGTAGAAAGAAAAATAAGTTCACATATTTTGATGAATGATAAAATTTTATTTATATAAATTCAATAAATTGTATGAATTGGAAAAAATGTTTAATCTTTTTTTTTTGCAAGTTCACATATCTCTGCATCAATTTGTGCAACTTCTGCAGACTTTTCGTTTATCAGTTTCATTTTTTTTTTTTCTGTAACAACTTAATTTGCTGAGATACTTTGCGCTTGTTTGTCTCTACTTCTTTTTCTTTTTTTTTCTTCATCTTTCTGCTTCTCTAAAGCTTCATGATACCTCATACGTGCAAGTCTTGCATGCTGAATTAGCTCCTTTGATAATGGGACTTCTAAGACACCTCCGTAAAAGTGTATGGCATCATAGACAGTTCTAAGACCAATTAAAGAATCTTCTTTAAGATTTTCAACTATCATATCCTTGTTCACACTAAATCCACTTTCTACAGCTGCATTGCCATGTGACAATATCAAAACTATTTTTATGACTCCCATAAATCAGGACATTCTTCTGACTTTAAAATACTGCAATAAAAATCATCTAAATGAATTTCTTCATTAAATGAATCAAGTGGTTCTTTATAATCCCTTTCAGTTTTTCCAAAAAAGTATCAAATTGAATCTTTGCATGTTCTGAACATGTAGGCGAAATTTTCTCATTAGAATAGAGGAGCTGAAGCAAATCAACCATTCGCTTTTTGCATAATACTGGATTGTTTTTCAACAAACTTGGATTTAGACATGATGCAGCTTTCAAAACAGCAAAGCTCTTGGACATACGTTCAAATATTTTTTTTTTGTGGTATTCTTCACAAACAAAAAGCATTCTGCTAAAAAATTTCTTTGTTCAGATTCAGACGCTTTACTAATATTCAAGTAGCTTGCTGTCACAATTCCAATGTCTGTGTTTTTTCTCAATTTCAGGTTATTAGGATCCTCAAAATCAATGGAAAATAATGCTTCTAATGTTTTTGCTTCTTCTATTTTGGTATCTTTAACAATATTTTGCATAAGCTGCTTAAGAAGAATGAAGATATTTTCATGCAGAAAAGGGACCATGGGTTTAGGTGACTGGAATTTTTAAAGAAATGGATGAATAATGTTGGCAATATATGAAAAGAAACTTATTTTAGCAACAGCCAATTTATCATGACAAGCACTGATAACATTGTCACAAGTGACAGATGCTGGTAAAGTATTTTCATTTGATGCTATATATTTTTTTATATTGGGAAAAACTTTTATAGCACGCTCGCAAACATCCACATTCTCAACCCAGCGAACACTACAAAACTTCAAAGGAAATTCTGAAGTTTCTGTGGTTTCTACAAAATTAGCACGCCTAGCTGGGCTGTCTTGAAATAGGCCATATAGAGATCGAAGTGTAACATCTATTTTCCAATCTGTAGACTTATGTCCAAACTGGAAAGCTCTATGTATTATGTGAAGTCCACAAGTTCCTAAATCAAGAATTTTGGAACCATTTTCAGAGAGTAATTCCTCTTTTACATGTCTTAAAAATTTCAAATTAACATTTGGACCATCCATGCTAATTTGCAATAATAATTGCACATCCAAATCTGAAATTACAACTTTAAAGTTCTCAAAAAGTTCTATGGCGGTCGTGCGTCTCAAAAATACAGATTTTAAATATCTTGATGACACCCTTTTTGTTGCATCACACCAGTATCTAATAATTACATCCATTTGGCATTTTTGTGCAATTCGATTAGGGCTTCATCAAAGCACACTACATACTTTTGGTTTTCTAAAGACTTAAGCAGGGATTTTTGAAAACATGGAGCTAATCCATAGCAAATAAGATAGGCCATTTTGGAACGTCCTAATGTGCACTTACTTGCTATAGCACTATCGGTAAACATATGAGAAAGTATTTCTGCTACGTTATCGAATGCATTAAATGACGAATGAGATTCTACAAGCTTCAGTGCCCATATAATTTCGGCTTTAAATGTATTTTCCTTCACTAAAAAGTTTTATAAAGGTTGACTTGAGGTTGATGCTTTGGGGATACCCGCATTGTCATTTCCTTCCGAATTTCCAGCACTATGTACGATGAAGTCGTTTAGTGATGACGATTTCACGAAATTGTCAATTAATGTTTTGTGTCTTTCGCTATTTTTTGCATGACTCGTAAGAGCTTGCTTTCCCATATTACTTAAGCTAAATTTTTTCTTGCAAAATGAGCAATACGCTGAGTAGGGATCATTCGGAATTTCTTTTACCCAAACAGCAAAGTCCGGATTAATATTTTTATCAGACCAATCCGAATTGTATATCGACTTTGAAAGACTCATTGTTAAATATTATCTTCAACTCAAACGCGAATTACAAGAAACATACGGCATAAAAACATACAAAAAATGATGAAATCTTTAGAGCAAAACACGTTGTTTCTTAACATCCACTGAATAAACATCACTTTGAAACGTTGCCATTATTCCGAGAGAAATTGTCTTTGTGGAAGTCGAAGTTTTTACTCCTCCCTCAGAATTATGTACGAACGCAAACCCAGAACGCTCCTCCCACAATGATCGTACTTGCTTCACGTAGTTCTTCACGCACGCTCAGTAGCAGCAGCGCGGGAGTTGTCGGATCGAAAGAACAAGAAACGATTCTCCACTGTGGAACGGTCTAAACAGAGGAAAAAGGGTGCACATAGAAACGGATGTGCTTTCGCTACGCAATAGCGTTATTGTTTTAGCGGTAAAAATACAATTTTTTTTCTTGCGAAGATTAAAGATCAGAATTTTTTGGGTGAGAAAAGCTAAGAAATGAAAAATTCCCTGTATTTTCCCGGTTTTTAAGGAAAATTTCGAAATTCCCTGTGTTTTCCCTGTATTTTAGGTGAATTTTGAAATTCCCTGTGTTTTCCCGGTGGTGTAGCAACCCTGAATAAAAATGGTTTTAAATTCTCTACTGACAAAACACAATGTGTGCATTTTTTACGTAAACGAGGTCTTCATCCAGATCCTCAGATTTTCATGAATAACAGGCCAATTTCAGTTGTTGACACTGCCCGATTTCTGGGTGTTATGTTTGACAGAAAATTGACATTTATTCCACATATTTCATATTTAAGAACTAAATGTGATAAAGCACTAAATATTTTAAAAGTCCTTTCTAATACTTCTTGGGGAGCAGACCATCCATCGTTACTCAAAATATATTGTGCTACTATTTGCTCCAAACTTGATTATGCTTGCAAGGCTTATGGATCAGCAGCTCATTCTTACCTTAAAAAACTTGACACAACACACCACAGTGCACTTAGAATTTGCTCAGGAGCTTTCCGCACTAGTCCAATTTTTAGTTTATATGCTGACTGTGTGGAGCCTTCTCTCCCTGACATTAGAGAAGGACTCTCACTTGAATTGTACTATCGCATCCTTTCACATCCTAATCATCCAATTCACTCACATTTAAATAGCAACAATCATAATCTTTATATGAATCGGCCATCTTGCATCCCTCATTTTGCTCTTAGGATTAAAAATTTTCTTGCGGGCACTTCTCATATTCATACCAAAGTTCGTCCCCGGTCTTTTTTAATCATGACGCCATGGAATTTCCAAGTTATTTCTTGTCTTCATCCATTTAAGGGGTTTGACAAATCTAACACAGATGCTTCCATTTTTCAAGCACTTTTCTCATCTCATCGCTCTGACTATAAGGACTGTGTTGAGATTTTTACTGATGGCTCCAAAACAAGTAACAAAGAATGTTGTGGTGTTGTCACTGGCAACACCACGTATAGCAATAAACTCCCAAGCTCTTTTTCCATCTTTTCTGCAGAGTTTTTTGCTGTTCAGGTAGCTCTAAACATTATATCCTCCCACCGCAAGAAGAAATTTATCATTTATACTGACTCAAAGAGTGTTCTTGACTCTTTCTTCTAACTCTTGCACTCTTTCTTTTATCTCTGTTTTAAAAACATGTAACGACCTTCTGAGGAAGGGATTTCATATTTTATTTTGATGGGTTCCAGGCCATGTTGGTATCAAAGGCAATGAAGCTGCAGACAAAGCCGCAAGGCAGGCTTCTGTTATTTTAAACTGTCCTATTCCTTACGAAGGCGTTAAGCATACACTTAAAAACTTTCTCAGCGATATTTGGCAAAGGGAGTGAAATAATCAAAATAATAATAAATTACATGAAATTAAAACTCAAATTGGAATGTTGCCTACGCTCTCTCATAGAAAATATGACGTTATTATTACTCGTCTGAGAATTGGGCATTCAAGAGTTACTCATAAACACTTACTATTAGAACAACAAAAGCCTACATGTCCCAGATGTCATTTTAGTGACCTTACCATTCGCCATATTCTCACCGACTGTCCTTGTCTTCGTCATCTGTATGGATAGCATTTTAATTCATCTTCACCAAATTTGACTAGCCTTCTAGGTATGAATCCTCATCATCAACTGACAATTTTTTTAAAAGAAGCTGGTTTTTATTACGACATCTAATTTTATTATTTACACTGTTCACCTGTTTTTATTATATACACTCTTCATAACTTTTTACATCTTTTTATCAGATACACTGTTTACTCTCTTTTCTGTTATTTTTAAACATTTGTCTTTTTTATATTTTAACATTTTACATATTCTTGTTTTAACTTTATATGTGTTTTTTTTTTTTTACTGACCACCCATCCAGAAGCTAACCTTTTTCTTTCTTCTATACTTCTGTTTGGCACAGTATGTCCCATTGTGGACCTTGCGCCATTAAATGGGAACCAACCAACCTCATTGTGTACATTTATACAAAATTTTGTCCTATACTGCCATGTTAAAAATTTAGAAAAGATGCAATCACAGCACCAACTGTTGTGCAATTGTTCCACAAATCTAATCAGCACCAGTTTTTGTCAGGGTCTAACTAAATACCAAGTTTGATTAAATTTTGTTCATTCACATTTTCTAAAAACAGTCAAATCATGTTCAGGACATTCCAAAACGTGTAAATCTATCAAAAACTGGAGTTCGAAAATGTTCACGAATCCAATACTTTCTCTATATATACGTATAGAAGAAAGTAAAAAGTATGTTGCGGCCAAAAAATTTTTTAAATATAAATTCATGTAATTTAGATGAAAAGAGTCACCGCTATTTTTACTATGCAAAAACAAAGGGAAAAAAAATATTAAAACTTTTTCACTTTTAATTAAAAATAAATAAAAGGTTGATGTAGACGACGCATGACTTCTTCATACACTGTGGCCACGACAAGATTTTCTTCTATATTTTCCTGCACAAATTCACTAAGTGTGAATAATTTATTAAAACTATTATTTATTAAAATTATTTCACATGATGAATACAAATCATATTTATCTTAAGAAAAACTAACATTAAGTATCCAAAGAAAGACAGGTTTATCGTCTATAAATAACAGCTTAAAAAATGCGTTTTTAAAATGGTTATCTCACATATCTAGTTTTGCACAGTTTTATGCCATAAATGTTGAGATATAGCTGTACTGTTATCAATGAAATTAACAGTATAGCAGTGCCACCTATTGGTCGATAAGCATATAAATTGAGTCAGCATAATGTCTCATAATGACTTTCTTACACATCAAGTGTTATTTGACCCCCAGGGGGGTACCTTCTTCAGGTATTCAGGGGGAGTCACGCCCCCCGGGCCCCAGTGATCTTTTTTTTCTCCTCTTCCTTGTTTTTTTTTTTTTTTTTAAACCGTCTACCTTCTTTTCTTTTTCTTTTTTTTTTTTTTTTTCACTTTTATTTTATTTTATTTTATTTTACTTTACTTATTTATTTATTCTTTTTTTATTTATTTTTTATTTATTTATTTATTTTTTTTTTTGCTGCCATTAAGGTTTTGGTACTTGTTCTTGTTCATTGTTCTTGAAAAAAAAAAATTGTAAAAAAAAAATTAAAAATTTGAAAAACTTAAAAAAAAAAAATTTTTGAAACTACTTACCTTGTTTTACTCACCTTTTTGTTTTCTACTTACCTTATTTGTTTCCACTCACCTTTTTTTTTGGTCTTGTTCTTGTTGATGATACTAAAATTACTTAACTGCTAAATTATTAACCAAGCTGAAAACGGTGGAGATGTGGCGCTGGTTATTGGGTTGGCGATTTGGTGAGGGTCTCACGGTAGTCTAGCCTTGGGAGCACACTGGGAGACTGGTGCCCTTGGTGAAGTGAGACAACGGTGACTACTCGAACGAGAAACACCGGACTAACACGACTACCACATGTGATTCCCAATCTGGGTCGACGGTCTGGTAGCTGGTGAGTGGTTATGGGTGTCCCAGGGAGCGATTCTGAAAACCCTTTGCTTTCCGTCCGTTCAAGAAATGGGCTGACTTGTGGGACTAAGGAAACCCTCGCCCCTTTTTATTTAATTTAATTATGGCGACAAACAAAGGAAATTCGAATAATGCGTCTGGCTCGGGCCAAGCTATTAAAAATTCAAATGAGAAATCTTGGGCTGAAAGAATGGAAGAGTTTTCTTCCACTCTTAACGAAAATAATGTATTTGTTAATTGCGAGGCAAGATTTTTTGTGGTAAAGAGAAATGAAGGAGATTTCTTTAAGACCTCTCCATTTCTGATTCAGAAATCATTGCAATCGATAATGGGTGATCCAAAGTCTGTTAAAAAACTTAGATCAGGTGAACTACTAATTGAGGTCGAAAATAACAAGCAAGCTAATAACTTAAAAAAATGTACCCACTTTGCCAATATACCAGTCACTGTAAGTATACATAGAACATTAAATGTCTGTCGTGGTGTGATTTCTGAACCAGATCTACAATATATTCCAGAAAGTGAAATACTCGATAATTTGAAAGACCAAAAAGTTATTGCAGTTAAACGAATTTCAATCTTCCGTGATAATAAGCCTCTTCCCACCAAACACATTATTTTGACAATAGACTCACCTAAACTTCCCCAATCAATCAAAGCTGGTTCCCTTGAATGCCCTATAAGGCCATACATCCCTAACCCTCTAAGATGTTTTAATTGCCAACGTTTTGGCCACTCAAAGACCTCTTGCCGTGGTAAGCTAACATGTGCCCGTTGCAGTGCAATTGGCCATGACAGTGAAAATTGTGAAGCCCCTGCGTGTTGTGTTAATTGCAAAAAGGATCACCCATCTTACTCAAAATCATGTGAAAAATGGAAAACTGAAAAGGAGATACAAACCATTAAAACAAAACAAAACATATCATATCCCGAAGCACGGAAAATTGTGGAATCAAGAACACCCATTGTTGGAAAGTCATATGCTGCCGCCATAGTTACCAAAAAAACATATCAGTCTATCGCAATCCAAACTGACACTGTTCATAATACGAGCTCTCCAGTTGTAACTGCATTAAAGAATTCCCCAAGCTTACAATCCAATCCAAAACAGGCTTCTAACTCTTCACAGTCATCTTCATCCAAATCAAGAAACTTAAAGAAAATGCCACAAACTCCTAAAACCTTATTGTCTGAAAAAAGTCTTAACTCTATCTCTCTAAAACATTCAAATTCACCCTCTCGCCTAAATATCAAGAAAAAGAAACTAACAAAATTGCCAACTCCAACTACAAATAAAAATAATAAAGTAAACATTCCAAAACAAGATGATTTGATCAGCCTCCATCCTTCTGATGGAGAGGACGGAATGTCTACTGCATCAGAGGACAATGACGTAGATGTTATAATCTAAAAAAAAAAAAAAAATAATGACCAATTTCATTTCATGGAATTGCCGGGGTTTTATTAATAAACGTGATGAAATCAGAGATATTATCTCTGATCATCGACCTATATGCTTTGCTTTCCAAGAAACATACTTAAGACAACACGATAAAGTCAAAATTCATGGCTATACCTGTTTCAGGAAAGATTTTACACAGTCTGACCGAGCTACAGGTGGGGTAGCCCTTCTGATTTCTAATAATGTACCACACTCCAATATACCTTTAAATACGAACATTCAAGCTGTTGCCATTCAATTACACTCTCATCTATTAATGACCATTTGCACTCTCTATCTTCCACCAAATGTATCCATAAACCAGCATGACCTCAATAGCCTTATTTCTCAACTTCCAACTCCCTTCTTAATACTAGGAGATTTCAATGGACATAATTCGCTATGGGGAAGCCCTAATAATAACCCCCGTGGTCAAATCATTGAAAATATTATTACTGACAACTCCTTGTGTATCTTAAATAACGGGGACAATACTTACTTTCACGAGCCTTCTAGGACTTTCCATGCAATTGACCTTGCCATCTGCTCTCCCAATCTATATCCATATTTTAATTTTTTTGTGAGTAACGATCTACATAGTAGTGACCACTTTCCTTTATTTTTATCCTTTTATAATTTTAACGACCATCATCCTGGTAATCCACGTTTTATTTATGACAGGGCCGACTGGACCTCCTTTACTATGAAAGCTACTATTACGCAATCAATGATTGAGGGTGATATTGACAAAGCAGTTGCTGATGTCACTAACTGCATCATCAACTCTGCTAACATCTCAATTCCAAAATCGTCTGGTCGTCTTGCTAAATACCCGAAGCCTTGGTGGAATGAAGAATGTAACATTGCAAAGAGAAAGCAACAAAAAGCATGGGGCATTTTTAGGCGTTACCCAACAACTACAAACTATATTGCATTCAAACAAGCGAAGGCCAATGCACGGAGAATACGCAGGAAAGCTCAGAAGGATTCCTGGGTTAACTACGTTTCAAGTATTACCTCCAATATCAGCAGCAAAAAATTGTGGCATCGTGTCAAGAAAGCAATGGGTATTTATACTAATCATAGCATCTCTTTTTTAAAAGAAAATGGCCAAACTATTACCTCAACCAAAAATATTGCAGATACCATTGGTAAAACATTATCTAACATCTCTAGTACAAATTCCTATTTTGAACCCTTTCTGTCTTTCAAACGTAATTCTGAACGCTCAACAATAAACTTCATGTCCCGCTCATCACCAAATTACAATACTTTATTTACAGGAAGAGAACTGAGAGACAGTTTAAAACGTTGTCATAACTCTGCTCCTGGGCCTGATGGAATTACTTACATTATGATCAACCATTTATCCAAAGCGTCCCTTAATAACCTGCTTCTTCTCTATAATAGAATCTGGACTGAGCATATATTTCCTTCTGCTTGGCACGATGCTATTGTTATTCCTTTTCCAAAGCCTGGCAAAGATGCTACCGATCCAAAAAATTATAGTGTATCACTTTAAATACCGATATCCAGGCTATTGCAGTTCAGATCCATATACACATACTTATCACTATCTGCACTGTCTATTTACCGCCAAATCTGTCCATTCGCCCAAGTGACCTAAATAGGCTTATTTCACAACTGCCGACACCTTTTTTAATTCTTGGTGATTTAAACGGGCACAGTCCACTTTGGGGTAGTCCCGATATTAATCCTCGTGGACAAAATATTGAAGACTTAATCACTGACAATAATTTATGTATTTTAAATAATGGTGACAATACCTACTTCCATGAACCTTCCAGAACTTTTCATGCAATAGACCTGGCCATCTGCTCTCCATCTTTGTATCCGTATTTCAATTTCTTTGTTAGTAACAATCTACATAATAGTGACCATTTTCCTCTATTTTTATCTTTTTATAATTTTAATGATCGTCATTATGGAAATCCACATTACATTTATGACAAGGCCAACTGGACCGCTTTTACTATAAAAGCAACTATTACACATGAAATGATTCAGGGTGATATAAACAGAGCAATTTCTGACATCACTAATTGTATTATAAATGCAGCTAATATTACTATTCCAAAATCTTCTGGGTGCTATAAACATTCAAAGCCATGGTGGAATGATGAATGCAATATTGCAAAAAGACAACAACAAAAAGCATGGGGAATTTTTAGGAGGTACCCAACTACAGCTAATTATATCGCATTCAAAAAAGCAAGGGCAGCCGCACGAAGAATCCGTAGAAAATGCCAAAAGGATTCTTGGATTAAGTATGTGTCCAGCATTACCTCCAATGTTAGCAGCAAACAGCTTTGGCGTCGTGTAAAGAAATCAATGGGAATATATTCTAATCACAGTATTTCGTTTTTAAAAGATAATGGCCAAACTATAACTTCTACTAAAAATATTGCAAACATCATTGGTAGAACTTTATCCGACATCTCCAGCTCTAATTCCTATTCTGAACCTTTTTTGTCTTATAAACGTTACTCTGAATCCTCATCAATCAATTTTCACTCCCGTTCTTCACAAGAGTACAATAGTCCTTTAACTGAAAGTGAATTAAAAAATAGTTTGAAAAATTGTCATAACTCTGCTCCCGGTCCCGATGGTGTTACCTACATTATGATTAAACATTTATCAAAACAGTCTCTTAAAAATCTCCTTCAACTCTACAATAGAATCTGGACTGAACATATTTTCCCTACTGCTTGGCACGATGCTTTTGTCATTCCTTTTCCTAAACCTGGCAAAGATGCTTCTGATCCCAAGAATTACAGACCCATTGCCCTCACAAGCTGCCTCTGTAAGCTGCTAGAAAAAATTGTAAATACTAGGCTTGTCTATATTTTAGAAAAAAGTAATTTGATTTCACCATGGCAGAGTGGTTTCCGACGAGGCCGTTCAACGGTTGATAATATTTTATTACTGGAGACTAATATTCGAAGAGCTTATGTGAGACGTAACCATTTGGTTTCAATTTTTTTTGACATGGAAAAAGCCTATGACAAGACTTGGCGCTATGGAATTTTAAGAGATTTATATAATTTGAACTTTCGAGGAAATCTCCCTATTTTTATTGATAATTTTTTAAGAGTCAGACGCTTTCAAACTCGTATTGGATCAGTTTATTCCGACTTTTATTTTCAAGAGGAAGGTGTGCCTCAAGGCAGTGTTTTGAGCGTTACGCTTTTTTCCTTGAAAATAAATGATATTCTAAAACAGCTGCCGCAAAGTGTCCATGGGAGTTTATATGTTGACGACCTGCAAATTTCTTGCCAGGGAAATGACATGCGCTTCATAGAACGCCAATTACAACTTGCTATAAACAGTATAATTAAATGGACAAATAAAAACGGTTTTACTTTTTCTACTGACAAAACACAGTGTGTGCATTTTTGCCGAAAACGAGGGCTTCATCCTGATCCAGAGATTTTAATGAACAACAGACCACTTTCAGTTGTTGACACTGCTCGCTTTCTGGGTGTTATCTTTGACAGAAAACTAACTTTTAAACCTCATATTTTAAACTTAAGAACTAAATGTGACAAAGCACTTAATATTCTAAAAGTCCTTTCTAACACTTGTTGGGGTGCTGATCGTCCATCTCTGCTGAAAATCTATCGAGCTGCTATTCGTTCTAAACTTGATTATGCTTGTCAGGTTTATGGTTCAGCCCCTCCTTCTTACATTAAGAAACTTGACACAACACATCATAGTGCGCTTAGAGTTTGCTCAGGAGCTTTCCGCACTACTCCTGTCCTCAGTTTATATGCTGACTGTGTGGAGCCTTCTCTCACTGACATTAGACAAAGGCTTTCACTTGATTTGTACTATCGCATCCTCTCACATCCTAATCATCCACTTCACTCTCATTTAAATAGTAACGATCATAATCTATATGTGAATCGCCCATCTTGCATTCCACATTTTGCTCTTAGAGTTAAAAACTTTCTTGCTGGCACCTCTCATATTCATACCAAAGTTCGATTTCGGTCTCTTATAAACATGACACCTTGGAATTTCCAATTAATTTCTTCTCTTCATCCGTTTAAAGGATTTGACAAACCTAATACAGATGCTTCTATTTTTCAGGCTCTTTACTCATCTCATCGCTCTCATTACAAGGACTACGTCGAGATTTTTACAGACGGCTCTAAGACAAGCAATAAAGTCGGTTGTGGTGTTGTCCTTGGTAACACCACTTTTAGCTATCAACTCCCTAATTCATTTTCCATTTTCTCTGCAGAGTTTTTAGCTATTGAGGTTGCCCTTAATTTTATTTCATCTCATCCAAATCGTAAATTCATTATATATACAGACTCAAAGAGTGTTCTTGATTCTCTTTCATCTACCTCTTGTAATCCATCTTTCACTTCAATTTTAAAAACTTACAACGACCTTTTGAAAAAGGGATTTGACATTTTGTTTTGCTGGGTTCCTGGCCACGTAGGCATTAAAGGCAACGAAGCAGCAGACAAAGCCGCAAGGCAGGCTTCCATACTCTTAAACTGTTCTGTTCCTTATGATGACATTAAGCACACACTTAAAAACTATCTTAAGAATATGTGGCAAAGGGAGTGGAATAACCAAAATAATAATAAATTACATGAAATAAAACCTCAAATTTTAGTCTGGCCTACACTTAACCCTAGAAAATATGATGTTCTTATTACACGACTACGAAACGGGCATTCAAGATTTACCCATAAATACTTACTACTTGGACAACAGGAACCTGAGTGTCCAAAATGTCATAATAGTGCTTTAACCATTCGTCATGTCCTCACCGACTGCCCTTGCCTTCGTCATCTTTATCGACAAAATTTTAATTCATCTTCACCCACTCTGACGAGCCTGTTAGGTGTAAATCCTCATTATCATCTGACAAACTTCTTGAAGGAGGCTGGTTTTTACTTCGACATCTGATTTTATTCTTTACATTGTTCATCCTGTTTTACATCTGTTTTATTATATACACTGTTTTTATTATTTTTGATTTTATCTTGTTTGTTTTGATTCATTTTTTACTGTGATTTTTTAATGACTTTACCCATCCAGAAGCTACTTTCTCTTTTACCCATTTGTTTGGCGCAGCATGTCCTACTTTGGACCTTGCGCCAAAAAAAGCTATTCAACCAACCAAAAAATTATAGACCCATTGCTCTAACTAGCTGCCTATGTAAATTGCTTGAGAAAATGGTAAATACTAGACTGGTTTATGTTCTTGAAAAGCATAATTTAATTTCTCCTTGGCAAAGTGGTTTTCGACGGGGTCGTTCTACGGTTGACAATATTTTATTATTGGAGACAAATATTCGGAAAGCAATTGCAAGACGTAACCATTTGGTGTCAATTTTTTTTTATATGGAAAAGGCCTATGACAAGACATGGCGCCATGGCATTTTAAAAGACCTTTTTAATTTGAACTTTAGGGGGAATCTTCCTATTTTTATTGAGAATTTTTTGAGAGTCAGACGCTTCCAAGTTCGTATTGGTTCAGTTTTTTCAAATTTTTACTTTCAGGAAGAAGGTGCACCTCAAGGCAGTGTCCTGAGTGTCACACTTTTCTCTTTAAAAATCAATAATATCCTAGAACAACTACCACAAAGTGTCCATGGTAGTCTTTATGTTGACGACCTGCAAATCTCTTGCCAGGGGAATGACATGCGCTTCATTGAACGCCAACTACAACTTGCTGTAAAAAACATAATAAAATGGACTAATAAGAATGGTTTTACTGTTTCTATTGACAAAACACAGTGTGTGCACTTTTGTCGCAAACGGGGTCTCCATCCTGATCCACAGATTTTTATAAATGACAGACCTATTTTGGTTGTTGACTCTGCCCGCTTTTTGGGTGTAATTTTTGACAAAAAACTTAATTTTAAGCCACATATATCATATTTAAGGACGAAATGTGACAAAACTTTAAACATTTTAAAAGTACTCTCGAACACATCTTGGGGTGCAGATCGAAATTCCTTACTTAAAATCTACCGTTCTGTTATTCGCTCAAAGCTAGATTATGCCTGTGAAATTTATGGGTCAGCTCCTTTTTCTTATCTGAAAAAGATTGACACAGTACATCACAGTGCTCTTAGGATTTGCTCAGGGGCTTTTCGAACTTCTCCAATTCTCAGTTTATATGCAGACTGTGTAGAGCCATCCCTCACTAATATTAGACAACAGCTATCTTTGCAACTATACTATCGAATTCTTTCACATCCTAATCATCCGCTTCATCCTCATATCCGTAGTAATAATGACAACCTCTTTTTAAATCGTCCATCATGCATCCCACATTTTGGTCTCAGAATAAAAAACTATCTTCCAAGCATTTCCCATCTTCCCACCAAAGTTCGTCCTAGAGATCTTTTAAATATGACACCTTGGAATTTCCAAGTTATTTCTTGCATTTATCCTTTTAAAGGTTTTGACAAGGCTAACACAGATGCTTCCATCTTTAAGACCCTTTTCACAGCACATCGTAACAACTATATGGATTATACAGAAATTTTTACTGATGGCTCTAAGACTGTTGATAAGGTTGGTTGTGGTGTCGTTTCTGATAACATTACTTTTAGCTATGAACTTCCTAACTCTTATTCTATTTTCTCTGCTGAGTTTTTTGCTATTGAGGTTGCCCTTAACTATATTTCATCTCATTCCAATCGAAAATTCACAATCTATACTGACTCAAAGAGTGTTCTTGATTCTCTTTCATCCAGCTCTTGTAACCTCTCTTTTATCTCAATTTTAAAAACTTATAACGACCTTCTAAGAAAGGGATTTGACATTTTGTTTTGCTGGGTTCCCGGTCATGTTGGCATTAAGGGAAATGAGGCAGCGGACAAAGCCGCAAGGCAGGCTTCTATTCTCCTAAATTGTCCTGTACCATACGATGACATTAAGCACACACTTAGAAGCACTTTTAAAACTATTTGGCAACGGGAGTGGGATAATCAACATAATAATAAATTACGAGAAATAAAACCTCAAATTGCAATCTGGCCTACCCTTATCACTCGAAAATCTGATGTTATAATTACTCGTCTTAGAATAGGGCATTCAAGGATTACACATAAATATTTACTACTTGGGGAAGAGGAACCTGATTGTCCGAAGTGCCATTTCTCTGTGCTGACTATTCGCCATTTGCTCACTGACTGCCCTTGTCTTCGTCATCTTTACAGACATCACTTTAATTCATCCTCACCAAACCTGACGAGCCTTTTAGGTATTACTCCTCATCATCAATTGACAATTTTTTTAAAAAATGCTGGTTTTTATTATGACATCTAATTTTAGTATTTACACTCTTTTTTACATTTTACATCTGTTTTTATTATCTACCTTTCATTATATTTTACATCTGTTTTTATTATCTACACTTTCATTATATTTTACATCTGTTATATTATCTACACTTTCATTATATTTTACATCTGCTTTTATTATCTACACTGTATTTTATGTTTTTTGTTTTTCCCTTTTAGCTGTTCTTTAGACAATCTGGATGGGTGAACCCATCCAGAAGCTGCTTCTTGTTTTTTTTATGTAATTGTTTGGCGCAGCATATCCCACTGCGGATTTTGCGCCAATAAAAGCCAACCAACCAACCAAGTGTTATTTGATGATACACAATAGAACTTGAAATATAGCCTTCCTTAAAATTCTGGAAATTGCTGTGTAACAGCGATATTATAAACCATCAAAAACCCGCCAACCCTGATTTTCTGAAAGTGAACAAAGAAAAAGAAATATTAAAAAAAAAAAGCACAGCACAATTTTATAAGGAAGGCCATACATTTGATGTCTGTCATCCTTGGCAATTTTTGTACTTGGTGATCAAAAGCATTATATGAAAATGTACATGCCAGATGTATTACTTTTGTAATATGAATTGTACAAAATATTGTTTCATATTTATTAAATTTACTAGAAATAACTCTCTTTCTTACACAAAGAAAAGTGAATATTTATTTAGGACAGTGACATCGTACACACAGTACGATTAAAAACATAACCATAGAACCAGAAAAAAATAGTTGCCAGATTCACAAGTTATTAGTTACAAATAAAATAATACATGGAGAAAAGAAAAATGCTTAAGTAACATTCTAGATTACAATAACATGACAAGGAAGAAATTAAATATCAAAGTTAACCCTTATACCGGAACATCGGTCTCTGAGACCGCTAAAGGTTAGGCTTAGTGCAGGGAATTGCGGATGCAGATTCCTAGAATAAGGTACCGGCACGTTTGGCGATAAACGTTGAAGACGCCAAGTCTATCTAACTGCAGTACTAGTGCGACGTAAAATACACTCAACCTGTAGAGGATGGCATATCTCAGAACAACCCTATAATGAGTCCCGGACCGTTGCCAATTGTCCACAGCGTGGCACTACTACAACGTAAAATCTGTTCAAACAAGGAAACTACCCTTTGGGGTTGGAAGAGTAAGCAGGGCCCGGAGCCGCTTAGTGTTGACGATTGTTTGGTTGGTTGGATGAGTTTTACGTCGCAGTAGTGCTGCGCAATGGGCAATCCCCTTAATGTTGGAAAAAAAAAAAAAAAAAAAACATGTAAAATGTTATGAGGATATTAGGAATCTCAATTTTTGAGCGCTAACAGCACATTACGTAGATATGCCAATAATTGCAACTTCTTTCTAAAAGTTTTGTTTTTTAAGTTTGATTGCTTTTCTTAGTACAGTCGGTAACAAAAGTCTCCGAACACTAGCAAAAATTCCTATGTAAAAAATGTACACTTAATACAGTTTTGTTAAATAAATCATTGTCGAATCCTGTTCTTAGTCAGTCTAAAAACAGGATGCATTTAACAAAACTGTTTTAAGTGTACTTTTTCTTATATAGAAATTTTTGCTAGTGTTCGGAGACTTTTGTTGCCGACTGTATAATACCAAACTTCACCGACAGGTGATGTTATTCAGTGGGGAAATATGCTTCCACAATTGATGATTATTTAAATTCCATTTTCACATTTAGAAAATTTCACAACCGTTAAATTTGCACTCATTTTCTAGAAAAGTTTAATTATTTTTATTTTTTACATTTTATTTTTGAATAAAAAATAATAATACAAATAATAAATAAAAAAATACACTGTTTTTTTTTTTTTGGTGGGGGGGAGGGGGCTAGAAAATAAAACGCAAAAAATCAATTTTCGGAAAAAGAATATTAGGTAATGGGTATTGTGGAAACAGATATCCTCACAGAATAACATTGCTTTTGACTACTGGCAAGAGTATAGTTGGTAACAAAAGTGTCCGAACACTAGCAAAAATTCCAATATAAAAAAAGTACACTTAATACTGTTTTGCTAAATAAATCTTTGTCGAATCGTGTTCTTAGCCAGTCTAAGAACAGGGTTCGACAAGGATTTATTTAGCAAAACTGTATTAAGCGTACTTTTTTTACATAGGAAATTTTGCTAGTGTTCGGATACTTTTGTTACCGACTGTACATTCGGCAGCAAAAGTATTCGAGCAGTAGCAAAAATTCCTATGTAAAAAAAGTACGCTTAATACAGCTTTGTTAAAAAAATCCTTGTCGAATCCTGTTCATAGTGACAAACTGCCAAAAGTGGTGACTGTCCCCAATAAATTGAGACATTCAATCACTTTAGTTAACCCCCTAATTTCAGGACATTTGGTCACCCTAGTTTAAATATCACATGATAGCTACGTAATGAGCAATTTGTGGAAGTCTAGAGTCCACCCCAACAAGTGGTCCAGGGCGAGGCATGTCATTACCATTGTGTGTACCAGCAAAAGTATCCGAGCACTAGTAATAATCCCTCTCAACAGAAAAGTACACTTAATACTGCTTTGTTAAATAAACCCTGTCGAGTCATGTTCTTAGTCTAACAACATGATTCAAAAAGGATTTATTTAACAAAACAGTGTTAAGTGTAATTGTTTGGCATCAGAATTATTTTCTAGTGCTCGGATACTTTTGCTGCCGGTTGTACAAGAAAGCTCAAGAATCACTTAGACACACGAATGTACTCTTTGCGCACATAAAAAAAAAAAAAAAATGACTGGGTAACCCTCATTGAGCAGATATACTAATAGAGTACGGATTCCTTATATTGTCTATGGAGAAAAATTCCCGGAACATCACTACGGTTTTTACGCCTTCTTTTGGTAATAATCGCTTTCTTGGCAACTGGTTTTGGGAATTTGCATGTTTTAAATGGTTTGTTCCTCTTACCACCAAAACTCCAAACAAAAGTCCCTCTGGGGGTCTCCCCAGGGGGGTACCTTCTTCAGGTATTCAGGGGGAGTCACGCACCCCGGGCCCGAGTGATCTTTTTTCTTCTTTTTTTATTTCTTCTCGTTTTTTTCCTTTATTTTTATTTATTTATTTAATTTGTTTTTATTTTTTATTTATTTATTTATTTTTTTTTTTCCACTTTTGGGTTGTTTACCTTTTTTTCCACTGCCAATAAGTTCTTGGTCTGTTTTTTTTTTGCTTTGTTTGTTTGTTTGTTTCTTTTGGATTGTCTTTTATTTTTCATTTCCCTTATAATAATTACATTAAAGTTTTTACAGACGGTTCCAAGTCAGGTGATAAAGTTGGATGTGGTGTTGTGTCTGACAACGTGACCCTTAGTTATAGTCTGCCGGGCTCGTTTTCTGTTTTCTCTGCGGAATTTTTAGCTGTTGAACTTGCTCTTGATTTAATTTCATCTCATTCTAATCGGAAATTTATCATCTACACAGACTCAAAGAGTGTTCTTGATTCACTGTCATCTAGTTCTTGTAATCTCTCTTTCACCTCTGTATTAAAAAAATATAACGAACTTCTGAAGAAGGGATTTGACATTTTATTTTGTTGGGTACCAGGGCATGTCGGCATCAAGGGAAACGAGGCTGCTGATAAAGCGGCAAAGGAAGCTTTAGTTCCTTTTAACTGTGCAATCCCATATGAGGATATTAAAAATACTCTAAAATATTATCTGAGAGGCAATTGGCAAAGAGAATGGGATTACCAAATTAATAACAAGCTAAAAGAAATTAAACCACATATTACAGTATGGCCAACACTCGCACCACGGAAACTAGATGTTATTATTACCAGACTAAGAATTGGGCACTCTAGAATCACCCACAGGCATCTTCTCTTAAAGGAACAGGAGCCTTCATGTCCGAAATGTCATTATAGCTCACTCACCATTCGCCATATTTTAACCGACTGTCCCTGTTTACGCCATCTCTACAGGCATTACTTCAACTCATCATCACCAAATCTGACAAGCCTTTTAGGTATTAATCCTCATTACAATTTGACTAACTTCTTAAAAGAGGCTGGGTTTTACTATGATATTTGATTTTATTTTTTTTACTGTTTATCTATTTTTACTTCTGTTTTTACTATATATACACCGCTCATAACTCTTTATATTGTTTTTACTTTATATACTCTTTACTCTGTTTTGTACTATTTTTATACTTTTGTGATCTTTTATATGTTTACCATGTCTTCTTTTACTATTTTTTTCTCATTTGACCATCTGGATGGGTAAACCCATCCAGAAGCTACCTTTGTTTTTTCTGTCATCACAGTTTGGCGCAGCATGTCCCATTGT
The DNA here is from genome assembly GCA_963930645.1 of Salticus scenicus. NCBI lineage: Eukaryota > Metazoa > Arthropoda > Arachnida > Araneae > Salticidae > Salticus > Salticus scenicus. Next base: position 260,543,727 of record OZ005658.1, on the reverse strand, counting down.
GGACCTTGTGCCAATAAAAGGCAACCAACCAACCAACCAACCCTCTGGGGGTCACGGAAGCGGGAGAACTATCCCTTCCGTGGAGGATCAAAATTGTGACGGCATGTCTCCGGACCACCTCTAGACTAGAGGTGTGTCCCAGACCGTCGCCAATTGCCCATTTGAGCAGCACTAGTGCGACGTAAAACCCAACCATCCATCCATCCAAACAAAATTCAAACGGAACAGCTTTTAAACAATAACAAGGATTAGGTTACTTGCTTTCCATTTCAGCTAGTGTAGGTTTTGGTATATGTTTAATTTTCACCCAATCGAAATATAAAACAGCGATAACAAAGGTGGAGGAAACTTGCCTTGGTTGAATTTTCATGTCGGTTTGGTGGATGATTTGACTAAATGGGGGAGATCTGATGTTGGATAGCAAAAAGGTTACTAGACCGGGGTGTACTCTAATATCTTGTCGATGGTACCGCTTGTGAATGCATCTCAAAGTGCACGAAATTCGGTAACTCAATAGTCGAAACAGGGTGACAAATTTTCTTCCAATCCGAGCGCAGACTCATTTCCTGCAGTTCGAAAAATAATAAGAAATTGTTTATTTATAACTTTTTATTAGTGTGGTTATTTAGAATTCAAAAATCAACGTCGTAATTACATTCTTTTAATAATTTTAATGCTTCGTATTTATAAAAGTACCCTAAACTGGTCACTATAAACATATTAAAAAAGAATAATTTCAGAAACCAGATGATTCAATCATATAATATACCAAATTATAGCTCTGGGGGTCACCTAATTGGGCAGGATCAAAATTATGATGGCACGTCTCCGGACCATCCTTAGGGGTTCGTCCCAGACCGTCGCCAATTACCCGTTGCGCAGTACTAATGCGGGATGCGGCATTAAATCCAATCAACCATATGATATCCTATCGTCCCTATAATACGTCATAATTGAGAAAGTAAAGTTATGGCTGCAAGAATTCTTAATTTATCGCCACGAAAGTTCGCTAAATACATTCAGTACCTTTTTCTAAAAATAGCGGTCTGTGAGACCGGTGTTCCTGGTAAACATGATGAAAGCATGTTCCGGGCAAAGGGTTAATACTCCCTCTAATTCTTACTTGTCGATACAAGATAACAAAAGAACACATTAAAAAAAAAAAAATCAAAGCAGTGTTTGGGGACTGCCAATAGAAGTGAAAACTAAGTAACATGTGAATTGTATCATCGAGCTATTATATTATTATTTTCAAATTATTTTTGGTTTGTAAAGAAGTGTTTATGATCTGTACTATATGATTCGGCACAATATTTGTAGCTACCCAAATTAAATGAACCAAGCCTTACATTAGGTAAAAATATTGATTACTTATGAAATTATTTTAATTAGTAGCTAAGATACAAAAGAAAACCATAAAAGAACTTTAAAATATCTTTCAAATGATGTATTAAAAATAATTTAATCGTAATTAGAAATTGAAATATTAGAATATGACAGAGTACAGAGTTTGATGAAATCACGTACAGTGCTAAACCTAAACACCTTTTTTTTTTTTTTTTTTTTTTTTTTTTTTTGGGGGGGGGGGGGGTGCTCTTACCTACTACTTTAAACTTGAAGTTGAGAATCCTTTGAGTATATGTGTTGAAGCTCAAACTTTTAAATACAATTAATTTAAAATTCCATCTATTAGTAAAACACACACACACATTAGCTGTGGCTGTAATTAATAAACAGAACACAGACATTACAATTATTTATATATTTTTCTTATATAAGTGAAAACTTTGAACAAACTTCATAAAATGAAGAACTTGCAACAATTGTTTTCGGTCAAAAAAAGAAACTACCCTTCATCAGTTGAAGAAAGTAGGCATGACACGAGTGCTGCAAACAAAGCGGCAACTTTGCAGCACTCGTGCCTATTTTGTTCACTTGGAAAAGGTTTGTGTTTTCTTTCGACTTGAAACAATTGTTACGATTTCTTGCATCTCATAGTGTTTGTTCAAAGTTTACACTTATTACTTATAAGCGCCAGTTTTGTTGGGCTTTTTTCAAAATGCTTGTAAATTAAACATAAAAACTTATATGAAAAATTCTCTTATTGACTATTATATATAACTGAAAAATAAAATAAATAAATGTCTTCTGAATCCTATAATCACTGCTAAATATCTGTAGGCCAACAATTTAAAGAATTAATAGAGTTTTATTAAGTAAAGTTTTTTTTTTTTTTTTTTTAAGCTAAGTTATATAACTGACTATTTAAATTCAATTTTTAGGTATAAAAAAAAGAGAATATTTTACACACATATATATATATATATATTTCATTCAACTATTCTTTGAAATCATTGGAAATTAATGTAAACAGTAAATGATTAAACTATAATTATATAATGCATCTTGTCACAATAAATAAATATATAAACATGAAAAAACATAAAATGTATATTACCCAGAAAAGACTTAAAGAAAAAAAAATCTTTGGTGGCACAAGAACAATTTAAATATGAAATTTGGGCTTGAAAATATGGAAAAATTTACATTTTTGTATTAAAATTTTTGAATTTGTTTAGCGTCCTCCAAAATCCAGGGACTTTAGACAAATAGGTACCAATTGACCTTGATTACAGTTTTGTTCTGTACAGATATCAGACTATGCTAAAGAAATGTAAGATGCAAAATACTAAATACAGTCAACTCTCAAAAATCCGCATCCCTAAAATCCACAATTTTCTAAAATCCGCATATCACTTGCAATGTAAACAAACATTGTCACAACTGATTTGTTGATTAGTGGATTGCGAAAATTCAACTGTATTAGAAAATAAATCAGGCGGATGAATCACCAATCACTCAGCATATTACAAAGCGGGAAATGATAAGTGTAATTATATATAATTATCAAAAATTAAATCATATTAATTTAGAGGAAGAAGGAGAAAGACAATTTTCATGAAAGATTTTCTCTCACGAAGATAAATATTCAAACTTTCTCATAGCACAATTTTATGTAATTGACTAAAAATTGCTGACTTTTTTGCAGGTTATAGGAAAATAAATATGTATATTCTTACTTAAACTACTATTGATCAGACTTTTCAAAAATCTAGATTTGCAACTGTAATATGATGCATAAAAATTGTTCTTTAAATTAAAATTTCATGAAATATTTGTACTTTTACTAGGCACGCTTTATTTCAGCACTGTATGTATAACATATAAATTGTTTCTTAAACATTTTCTACTCAAATGAGGTTCTAAGATGTAAATAAAAGAAATTACTCTAAAATCTGCAAAATTCAGAAATCCGCAAAACACTTCGTTTTAAGCTGTGCGGATTTTTGAGAGTGTACTGTATATACAATGAATTAATGTTTTATTACATATTGTAACACTTTCCTTATTTAGGTAACACTACCACTTGGCATGTCATTTTAAGTGCAACATAAGAACTAAAAAAATTATAAGATTAAATATTTTTCTATGAATATTCATTTGTTTATATACTTATAAAATTACTTACGTATTAATAAAATTTACAAATGCATATTGAGACGTCATTGTTTTAAAGCCATTTTGTTCAATACATCTTCAGGATTTAATGGTATATTACGGTGTATTGACAGCAATGCGAAGCAGGAGAGTCATTCATTTTTGGACTGATATAAGATGCATTTTTTTTTTTACAATTTAAAAGGTGATTTTTTAAGTTCAAATCGCCTGCATTTGCTCGGAAACGCAAAAGGGCTCGAAGATTGCCTTAACCCTTTATCTACTGCATTATGATGTACTGCAATTTTTTTAGTGCAATATTTTTTCTTGAGTCGCTGCATCGAAAATTAAGGGATATACATAAATAAAACACTCATCTTTGGAAAAATTAATCCGTTAGAATTAATTAATTAAATTGGTACTTTAAAGTACCGTCAGTACACGGAGGGCTAAAATGTTCTCATAATTCAAGAAGACTGTATGATTTTTTATCGCAGTTTTAACTCTTAAAAATGCTAAATAACCAGAGAACACTAATATGTTACAGCACAAAAAAAATTATTTTTCAAAATTATAAAATTTTTAAAATTTATTAATTTTTTTACAGATAAAAATAGGTCTTACACATAAACTTAAATTTGATGATATTCAAAGAAACAGTTTCCTTTTCCTTAATACGCAAAAATACATTACACTTAGTGCATTTTGAGTGAGGTTTGGGCTAAATGTTTTTTAAAGCACAAAAGTCACAACGACCCCCGATTCGAAACAAACGTTAGCCAATGGCATCCACGATTTTCTAAGTGAATAAGCTTTACAAACAGACATGTTCCCTTTCCTCCTCTTGTTTGCACAGAAAACTTGCTCACTACCATTAAATTTAAGTCTTCCTTTCCGTTTTGACTATGCTTTGGATTTTGTAAGCAGTCCTTTGGTTATGCAAGTCTATATTCCAAAGAAGCTATGCTTTCTCGCTACTCTTTATATGCTATATATGCAACCAAATGTTAAATATGGTACCCACAAACTCAGATTTTTACGGGTAAAATGAGAACTTTCGTCTGGACATCTTTTTTTCCATTGCCTATTCATTCTTGATATATTGCATCCTGTGGTAGGAAATATTTTTCTGAACATGAACTACTGCCAGGGTGCAGTAGTTCTTGTTCAGTCTCTTGATCGTCTACTTCAGAATCTTGACGAAAATTCTAACAGATGAATTTGCTGGGTTGGTTGGTTAGTTGGTTGATTGCCGTTTAGTGGCGCAAGGTCCACAATGGGACATACTGCACCAAACAAAAGTATAAGAATAAAGACTAGCCTCTGGATGGGTTTTACCCATCCAGATGGTCAGTAAACAACACAATGAAAGTTAAAACAATAGGTAAAATAATAAAATATAAAAAGACAATTAAAAATAAAAGTGAACAGCGTATATAGTGTATAAAATAAAATGATGTAAAAAGTTATGAACAGTGTATATGATAAAAACAGAAGTAAAATTATATGAACAGTGTAAAATATAAAATCACAGTGTATATATTAAAAAGATGAACAGTGTAAAATATAAAATCATATGTAGTAATAAAATCCAGCATCTTTTAAAAAATTTGTCAAATGATGATGTGGATTGATACCTAAAAGGTTTGTCAGACATGGTGATGATGAATTAAAATATCTCCTATATAAATGTCTTAGGCAAGGGCAATCTGTGAGTACATGGCGAATGGTAAGTATATCATAGTGGCAGTTGGGACAAGTAGGAGGCTGCTGCTGCCCAAGTAGTAAGTATTTATGAGTAAGTCTGGAATGGCCAATTCTCAGACGAGTTACGATAAGATATTTTCTAGGACTGAGGGTAGACCAAATGGCAATCTGAGGTTTAATTTCTTATAATTTGTTATTGTTTTGAGTGTTCCATTCCCTTTGCCATGCCCCCAGGGGGGTACCTTCTTCAGGTATTCAGGGGGAGTCACGCACTTTTTTTTTTTTTTTTTTTCTAAGTTTTTGGCATTTTTCTTGCTTTTTCGCCCTTGTTTGTTTTTTTGGTTTTTAATGCCAATAAGGTTTTGGTACTTGTTCATTGTTCTTGAAAAAAAAATTGTAAAAAAAATTAAAAATTTGAAAAACTTACAAAAAAATGAAACTACTTACCTTGTTATACTCACCTTTTTGGTTTCTACTTACCCTGTTTATTTTCACTCACCTTTATTTTTTGGTCTTGTTCTTGTTGTTTATACTAATATTACTTAACTCCTAAAACATTAACCAAGCTGTGACCGGTGTAGATGTGGCGCTGGTTATTGGGTTGGTGTTTTGGTGAGGGTCTCACGGTAGTCTAGCCTTGGGAGCACACTGGGAGACTGGTGCCCTTGGTGAAGGTGAGACAACGGTGACTACTCGAACGAGAAACACCGGACTAATACGACTACCACATGTGATTCCCAATCTCGGTCGACGGTCTGGTAGCTGGTGAGTGGTTATGGGTGTCCCAGGGAGCGATTCTGAAAACCCTTTGCTTTCCGTCCGTTCAAGAAATGGGCTGACTTGTGGGACTAAGGAAACCCTCGAACCTTTTTATTTAATTTAATTATGGCGACAAACAAAGGAAATACGAATAATGCGTCTGGCTCGGGCCAAGCTATTAAAAATTAAAATGAGAAATCTTGGGCTGAAAGAATGGAAGAGTTTTCTTCCACGCTTAATGAGAGTAATGTGTTTATAAATTGCGAAGCTAGATTTTTTATAGTAAAGAAGAAAGAAGGAGATTTCTCAAAAACATCTCCCTTCTTAATACAAAAGGCACTGCAATCTATAATGGGTAATCCAAAATCAGTGAAAAAACTTAGATCAGGGGAATTATTAATAGAAGTCGAAAATAACAAGCAAGCTAACAGTTTAAAAAAGTGTACTCAATTTGCAAACATTCCTGTCACTGTTGATGTCCATAGAACTCTAAATACTTGCCGTGGTGTCATTTCTGAATCTGACCTCCAGTTTATACCAGAAGCCGAAATTCTTGAAAACCTCAAAGAGCAAAAAGTTATCGGAGCAAAACGTATATCTATATTTCGCGACAATAAACCAATTCCAACTAAACACATAATCTTAACAATAAATTCCCCAACACTTCCAACATCAATAAAAGCTGGATACCTTGAATGCTCCGTCAGACAATACATACCAAATCCGTTACGCTGCTTCAACTGCCAACGTTTTGGCCATTCTAAAACTTCCTGCCGTGGAAAACAGACATGTGCCCGCTGCAGTGCCATTGGCCATGATAGTCAAAATTGTGAAGCCACTGTGTGTTGTGTTAATTGTAAAAAAGATCACCCATCATATGCTAAGTCTTGTGAAAAATGGAAAATAGAAAAAGAGATTCAAACCATTAAAACAAAACAAAATATATCATACCCAGAAGCCAGAAAAATAGTAGAATCAAGAACACCCATCGTTGGTAAATCATATGCTGCTGTTACTTCCACCAAAAAAACTTGTAAAACAATAGCTACACAAACTGACTCTCTAATCAATACCAGCCCACCAGTTGAAACTGTTTCACGTAATTCTACAAAAATACCCAATACTAGCTCCCCACTCGAAACTACAGTAAACAATTCCCAAATCTTACAATCCAAACCAAATCAGTCTTCTAACTCTTCACAGTCCTCTTCATCAAAATCAAGAAATTTAAAGAAAATTCCACAAACTGCTAAAACCTTATTGTCTGAAAAAAGTCTTAACTCTACATCTCTAAAGCACTCTAATTCACCCTCTCGTCTCAATATCATCAAGAAAAAGAAGCTAACAAAATTGCCCACTCCCACTACAAATAAAAATAATAAAGGAAATCTTCCAAAACAAGATATGATCTGCCTCCATCCTTCTGATGGGGAGGACGGTATGTCCACTGCATCAGAGGACAATGACGTGGATGTTATAATCTAAAAAAAAAAAAAGTATGACCAATTTCATTTCATGGAATTGCCGAGGTTTTATTAATAAACGAGATGAAATCAGAGATATTATCTCTGATCATCGACCTATTTGCTTTGCCTTCCAAGAAACACACCTAAGACAACATGACAATGTTAAAATCCGTGGCTACCGGTGTTTCAGAAAAGATTTTACACATTCTGACAGAGCTACAGGTGGTGTAGCTCTTTTAATTTCAAATAATGTTCCACATTCTAATATCATTTTAAATACAGACATCCAGGCTATTGCTGTTCAGATCCATATAAACATGCTTATCACCATCTGCGCCGTTTACTTACCACCAAATATGACTGTTCGACAATGTGACCTCAATAGGCTTATTTTGCAGTTACCGACTCCTTTTTTAATTCTAGGTGATTTTAATGGACACAACCAACTTTGGGGTAGTCCTGATATTAATCCTCGAGGACAAATTATTGAAGACCTAATCACTGATAATAATTTATGTATTTTAAATAACGGTGACCACACATATTTTCATGAACCTTCCAGAACTTTTCATGCTATAGACTTCGCCATCTGCTCTCCAACTTTGTATCCTTAATTTAATTTCTTTGTGAGTAACAACCTTCATAATAGCGACCATTTTCCTCTATTTTTATCTTTTTATACTTTTAATGATCATCATCCTATAAATCCACATTATATTTATGACAAGGCCAACTGGGCTACTTTCACTATAAATGCAACTATCACATATGAAATGATCGAGGGTGATATCAACAGAGCAATCAGTGATGTCACAAACTGTATTATGAATGCAGCTGATATTGCTATTCCAAAATCCTCTGGACGTCTGAGTAAACATTCAAAGCCATGGTGGAATGATGAATGCAATAATGCAAAAAGACAGCAACAAAAAGCTTGGGGAATTTTTAGGAGGTACCCGACTACTGCTAATTATATCGCATTCAAAAAAGCAAGGGCAGCCGCACGAAGAATCTGCAGAATCTCCCAAAAAAATTCCTGGATTAAATATGTGTCCAGCATTACCTCTAATGTAAGCAGTAAACAGCTTTGGCATCGTGTCAAGAAAGCAATGGGAATATATTCTAATCAAAGTATTTCGTTTTTAAATGATAATGGCCAAACTATAACTTCTACTTAAAATATTGCAGACACCATCGGTAAAACCTTATCTCACATCTCACATCTCCAGTTCTAATTCATATTCCGAACCTTTTTTGTCTCATAAACATAATTCTGAACGATCATCAATCAATTTTCACTTCCGCTCGTCACCAGACTATAATATACCTTTTACAGATAATGAATTAAAAAATAGTTTGAAACATTGCCATAACTCTGCTCCCGGACCTGATGGTGTTACCTATATTATGGTTAAACATTTATCAAAACAGTCTCTCAATAATCTCCTTCATCTTTACAATAGGATCTGGACTGAAAATATTTTCCCTGTTGCTTGGCACGATGCTATTGTTATTCCTTTTCCTAAGCCAGGTAAAGATGCTACTGATCCCAAAAATTATAGACCCATTGCCCTCACAAGCTGTCTATGTAAGCTGCTAGAAAAGATGGTAAATACTAGGCTTGTTTTCATTTTAGAAAAAAATAAATTGATTTCTCCATGGCAAAGTGGTTTTCGACGGGGCCGCTCAACGGTTGACAATATCTTATTACTGGAGACTAATATTCGAAAAGCTAATGTGAGACGTAACCATTTGGTTTCAATTTTTTTCGATATAGAAAAAGCTTATGACAGGACATGGCGCTATGGTATTTTAAAAGATCTTTTTAATTTGGACTTTAGAGGAAATCTCCCCATTTTCATTCAAAACTTTTTAAGAGTCAGACGCTTTCAAATTCGTATGGGATCAGTTTATTCAGATTATTATTTTCAGGAGGAAGGTGTGCCTCAAGGCAGTGTTTTGAGCGTTACACTTTTTTCTTTAAAAATAAATGATATTTTAAAACAGTTGCCACCAAGTGTACATGGAAGCTTATATGTTGACGACCTGCAAATTTCTTGCCAGGGAAATGACATGCGTTTCATAGAACGCCAATTACAACTTGCTATAAACAATGTCATTAAATGGACAAATAAAAATGGTTTTAAATTCTCAACTGACAAAACACAATGTGTGCATTTTTGTCGTAAACGAGGTCTTCATCCAGATCCTCAGATTTTGATGAATAACAGGCCAATTTCAGTTGTTGACACTGCTCGATTTCTGGGTGTTATATTTGACAGAAAATTGACTTTTATTCCACATATTTCATATTTAAGAACTAAATGTGATAAAGCACTAAATATTTTAAAAGTCCTCTCTAATACTTCTTGGGGAGCAGACCGTCCATCGCTACTCAAAATATATCGTGCTACTATTCGCTCCAAACTAGATTATGCTTGCCAGGTTTATGGATCAGCAGCTCATTCTTACCTCAAAAAACTGGACACAACACACCACAGTGCACTTAGAATTTGCTCAGGAGCATTCCGGACCAGTCCTGTATTTAGTTTATATGCTGACTGTGTGGAGCCTTCTCTCACTGATATAAGACAAAGACTTTCACATGAATTGTACTATCGCATCCTTTCACATCCTAATCATCCACAAATCGCAGCTCTGAACCTCTAAAGCATGGAAATTCTCAAAACAACTTGGTTAAAAGGATGGTTGGTTGGTTGGTTGGTTGGTGTCTTTTTATGGCGCAACGTCCCAGGAAGGACATACTGCGCCAAACAGAGATGCTAAAAAAAAAAATATCCAAAGGTAAGCACATGGATGGGGGGATTACCCCCCATCCACAAAGTCAAGGAAAAAGATACTTTACAAAATTAAAGCAGCTACATAACAATTAAAACCAAACAGCACAAGATAAAAGATAGAGTAAAATCAAATTTCACAATAAATACCCGAATGTTTTAAAATATTTATCAGTTCTGAATGGGGATTGCTACCCAGAAGGCTTGTCAAATTTGGTGAGGATGATTTAAAAAACTGCCGATAAAGATGACGGAGACAAGGACAGTCGGTCAAGATATGGCGAATGGTAAACTGACTAAATTGACATTTGGGACAAGAAGGTTCACTTTCCCCTAGGAGTAAATGCCGGTGTGTAAATCTTGAATGCCCAATTCTAAGTCTAGTAATAATAACATCATGTTTTCGTGGAGTTAATGTAGGCCATATTTCAATGTTTGATTTAATCCCCTGTAATTTATTATTAATTTCCCATTCCCACTCTCGTTGCCAGATATTTCTTAAAGAACTTCTTAATGCAAGTTTTATATCTTCATATGGAATTGGACATTCAAGAGGAGTCAATCCCTGCTTTGCAGCTCTATCTGCAGCTTCATTACCTTTAATGCCAACGTGAGAAGGAACCCAGCAAAATAAAATTTTGTATCCCTTTCTAAGAAGTTCGTTATGAATTTTTAAAACTGAAGTAAAAGAGGAAGAGCAACAGCTAGAAGTCAAGGAATCCAAGACACTCTTTGAGTCAGTATAGATGATGAATTTTATATGACTATGGGATGAAATGAGTCTGAGAGCAACATCAACAGCAATGAACTCTGCTGAAAAAATGGAAAATGTACTCGGGAGGCGATAGCTAATAACAGTGTTATCCAGAACGACACCACAGCCAACAAGTCCACTCATTTTTGACCCATCTGTATAAATATCAATATAGTCATTGTATGTCTGGCGATGATATGCGAAAAGTGTCTGAAAAACGGTTGCATCAGTACTGGATTTGTCGAAACCATGGAACAGGTGTATGCAAGTGACAGTCTTGGAATGCCAAGGAGTCATATATGAAAAGGAGCGAGGGCGAACATTAATGTCACTGAGTGATGTACCGGAAAGAATGTTTTTTATTCTCAGACCAAATGGTGGGATGCAAGAAGGGCGATTTTGAAAAAGAGAATGATCTATGCTGCCAATGTGAGGTTGAAGTGGGTGATGAGAATGAGAAAGTATGCGATAATACAACTCCAAGGAGAGCTTTTGTCTGATGTTAGTGAGGGAAGGTTCCACACAGTCAACATATAAACTCTGAACGGGAGAAGTACGGAAAGCACCGGAACAAATTCTGAGAGCAGAATGGTGCACCGTGTCAAGTTTTTTCAGATAAGAAACACAAGTAGAGCCATAAACTTGGCATGCATAATCTAACTTGGAGCGTATAAGAGCATGGTAAACTTTCAGGAGAGAAGTACGATCCGCACCCCAGGAAGTGTTTGAAAGAACTTTTAAAATATTTAATGATTTATCACATTTTGTCCGTAAATATAAAATATGTGGAATAAAAGTAAGTTTTTTATCAAAAAGAACACCCAAAAAACGAGCTGTGTCAACAACAGAAATTTTGTTACCATTCATAAAAATCTCTGGGTCAGGATGAAGACCACGTTTACGACAAAAATGCACACACTGTGTTTTGTCATTAGAAATCGTAAAGCCATTTTCTTTTGTCCATTTTGTAATGCGATTTATAGCAAGTTGTAATTGACGTTCGATAAAACGCATGTCATTTCCCTTGCAAGAAATTTGTAGGTCATCAACATAAAGACTGCCCTTAATGAGAAAAGTGTGACACTCAAGACACTGCCTTGAGGTACACCTTCTTCCTGAAAATAAAAATCTGAGTAAGTTGAACCAATGTGAACACGGAAACGTCTGACATTTAGAAAGTTTTGAATAAAAATAGGAAGGTTTCCTCTAAAATCTAAATTAAAAAGATCTCTTAAAATACCGTAACGCCAGGTTTTGTCATATGCTTTTTCGATATCAAAGAAAACTGACACCAGATGGCTACGTCTAACAATAGAATTACGAATATTCGTCTCTAATAAAAGAATATTGTCGATTGTCGAACGACCTTTACGAAATCCACTTTGCCATGGTGAAATTAAATTATTCTTCTCTAACATAAAAACAAGTCGGTTGTTGATCATTTTCTCTAAAAGTTTACACAGGCAGCTAGTTAAGGCGATTGGTCGATAGTTCTTTGGATCAGATGCATCTTTACCAGGTTTGGGAAATGGTATAACGATAGCATCGCGCCAGGCAATGGGAAAAACATGCTCCGACCAGATTCTATTATAAAGTTTAAGGAGATTTTTAAGGGAATATCTGGATAAGTGTTTAATCATGGTGTATGTTATGCCGTCAGGCCCAGGAGCAGAGGAGTGAGTATTCTTCAGACTATTGGTTAATTCATTTTCAGTAAAAGGCTTATTGTAGTCTTCAAAAGAGTTAGAATTAAAGTTGATAATAGAGCGTTCAGTTCTATTTTTATATGAAAGAAATGGTTCAGAATAGGAATTTGAGTTTGATGTACTAGAGAAACAACTGCCAATGGTATTTGCAATATTTTTTATAGAGGTAACAGTCTGACCATTAAGTTTAAGGAAAGAAATACTGTGATTAGTTTGAATTCCCATTGTTTTTCTGACACGCTGCCATAGATGTTTACTGCTAATGTTTGATGTTATACTGGATACATAGCTGATCCAAGACTCTCTTTGGGATTTCCTCTGGACTTTACGTGTATTTGCCCTTGCACGCTTATATGCTATGTAATTGGAAGTGGTAGGATATCTGCGAAAAATTCCCCATGCTTTTTGTTTAAGTTTTTTAGCTAATTTGCAGTCCTCGTTCCACCATGGTTTTGAGTGCTTAATGAGATGGCCAGTAGACTTAGGAATAGATGTATTTGCAGAATTAATTATAGTATTGTTAACCTCAGTAACTGCCCTATTTATGTCTCCCTGAATCATGTCATTTGTAATAGTTGCATTTAAAGAAAAAGCAGCCCAATCAGCTTTGTCATAAATAAAATGAGGATTATGAGTAAGAGAGTGATTAAAATCATAAAAAGTTAAGAACAATGGGAAGTGGTCACTATTGTGTAAGTCATTGCTGATAAAGAAATTAAGATATGGGTAAAGAATAGGTGAGCAGATGGCAAGGTCAATTGCATGGAACGTCCTGGAAGGTTCATGGAAATAAGTATTGTCACCATTGTTTAAAATACATAAATTATTGTCAGTAACAAAGTCTTCAATTATTTGGCCACGTGAATTTATGTCAGGACTACCCCAAAGTGGATTATGACCATTAAAATCTCCAAGAATGATAAACGGGGTTGGCAGTTGCAGAATAAGGCTATTGAGTTCATGGTGTCGAAGAGGCATGTTTGGTGGTAAATAGATTGTGCAAAAAGTTACTAAGAAGTGAATATGAATTTGGACAGCAACGGCTTGGATATTAGTGTTTAATGGAATATTGGAGTGTGGAACACTATTAGAGATAAGTAAAGCAACACCACCAGTAGCCCTGTTATTCTGGTGGAAATCCTTCCTGAAGCAGTTGTACCCGCGAATCTTCACAATATCACTTTGTTTTAAGTATGTCTCTTGAAAAGCAATGCAGATAGGTCGATGATCAAAGACAATATCTTTTATTTCATCCCGTTTGTTATTAAAACCTCTACAATTCCAAGAAATGAAATTAGTCATTTTAATTCTTTTTAGATAAAAGTATCTACGTTATTATCTTCAGAAGCGGTCGACATATTATCCTCATCTGAAGGATAGATTTTAAGAGTGTCCTCTTGTTTTGCAGAATCAGATTTCTTTGGTTTTTTTAAATTTGGCGTAGGCTTTGTTACAAGTTTTTTCTTTTTCATTAAATTAGCAGTGGTAAGCTTATTTGAGATAGGGTGTAGTTTCTTATCAGGTTGTACAGAAGTTGCATTTTTAAGAGAGTTCTTAATAGTAGTGTTAGTGGAAGATGATTGTGAAGCGGAAGAAGCCTGATTAGGGTGAAATGGAACTTTTTGAGAGTTATCTTTAACAGTTTTATCAGATAGGTAACAGGTAGGATTTTCAGTTTGGGTGCCTATTGTTTGATAAGATTTCTGAGTTTTGCTTGCAGTGGCAGCTGCATAAGATTTACCTATAGTTGGGGTTCTAGAATCGACCATTTTTTTTGCTTCAGGATAAGGAATATTTTGTTTCGTACGGATCGTTTGAATTTCTTTTTCATATTTAAACTTTTCACAGGCTTTAGAATAGGCAGGGTGATCTTTTTTACAGTTTATACAGGAGACAGGTGCTTCACAGTTTTTATCATCATGGCCCATGGCACTACAACGTGCACACGTAAGGTTCCCTCTGCAAGATTGTTTTGAATGGCCAAATCGTTGACAGTTATAGCAACGCAGTGGATTTGGGATGTAAGGTCTTATAGGGCAGTCAAGGTAGCCAGCTTTGATTGAACGTGGGAGTTTAGGTGAGTCTATTGTAAGAATAATATGTTTAGTAGGTACTTGTTTATTGTCTCTATAGATATTAATGCGACGAACAGCAATGACATTTTGTGATTTTAAATTTTCTAGTATTTCACTTTCTGGGATATATTGAAGATCTGATTCTGAAATGACTCCGCGGCTAGTGTTTAGGCTTCTATGAGCAGTAACAGTAACAGGCATATTTCCGAATAAAGTGCATGTTTTTAAATTTTTTGCTTGCTTATTGTTCTCAAGTTCGATCAGTAATTCCCCTGTTTTAAGTTTTTTTACAGATTTAGGTTCGCCTACGATGGACTGTACAGCCTTTTGAATTAAAAATGGAGAAGTTTTTGAAAAATCTCCTTCATTTCGCTTTACTACAAAGAATCTGGCTTCACAATTTACAAAAACATTATTTTCATTCAGCGTTGAAGAGAATTCATCACATCTGTCGCCCCAAGATTTCGCTTGTGTATTATTAGCTTGGCCCGAGCCAGTCGCATTATCCGTAATTCCTAAATTTGTCGCCATAATCAGAATAAAAGAGAAAAGGTCGAGGGTTTCCTTAGTCCCACAAGTCAGCCCGTTTCTTGAACAGACGTAAAAGCAAAGGGTTTTCAGAATCGCTCCCTGGGACACCCATAACCACTCACCAGCTACCAGATTAGTGACCCAGCTCAGGAATCACATGTGGTAGTCGTGTTAGTCCGGTGTTTCTTGTTCGAGTAGTCACCGTTGTCTCACCTTCACCAAGGGCACCAGTCTCCCAGTGTGCTCCCAAGGCTAGACTACCGCGAGACCCTCACCAAATCGCCAACCCAATAGCCAGCGCCACATCTACACCGGACTTAGCTTAATTAATAGATTAGTAATTTTATGGTTTTTAGCTTAACAAATGAGAACAAGAACAACAAAAGGTGAGTAAAAAACAAGGTGAGTAGAAACGAAAAATGTGAATGAACAAGGTGAGTAGTTTCAATTTTTTTTTGTTTTTTCAAATTTTATAATTTTTTAAAGAATTTTTTTTTTTTTTTATAAGAACAAAACGACAGGAACAAGGCATTACCAAAAACTTATTGGCAACAAAAGCAAAATAAACCAAAACAAAAGTGAAAGAAATAAAAGGGAAGGGGAATAAAACAAAAGGAGAGGAAAAAAAGATCACTCGGGCCCGGGGGGGCGTGACTCCCCCTGAATACCTGAAGAAGGTACCCCCCTGGGGGGCTTGGTTAAAAGGAAAAAAATACCTAAGCTAACAGAGTCTATAAAATCAAAAGAAAGTAATATAGCTAAACAAGTGGACTTAATAAGTCTTCATCCTTCTGATGGAGAAGGTATGTCTACTGCATCAGAAGATGACGACGTAGATGTGTTAATCTAAAAACAAAATCATAATGACTAATTTCATTTCCTGGAATTGCAGAGGTTTTAACAATAAACGGGATGAAATAAAAGACATTCTCTTTGATCATTGACCAATTTGCTTTGCTTTTCAAGAAACGTATCTAAAGCAAAATCATAAGACTAAAATTCGTGGCTACAACTGTCTAAGGAAAGATTACATTCAATCTGACAGAGCTACAGGTGGTGTGGCTCTATTAATCTCCAATAATGTTCCTCACACAAATATACCTTTAAACACAAATATTCAAGCCATAGCTGCCCAAATCCACATCAATATGCTTATAACCATCTGTACTGTCTATTTAACACCTAATATGTCTGTACCAAAACAAGATCTGAATAATTTAATTTTGCAACTCCCTGCCCCATTCTTAATTTTCGGTGACTTCAACGGACATAACCCGCTTTGGGGGAGCCCCAATGTTAATTCCCGTGGACAAGTCATTGAAGACTTCATCAATGATAATTCTTTATGTCTTTTAAACAATGGGGACAATACTTATTTCCACGAACCATCTGGGACTTTTCACGCAATAGACCTTGCAATCTGTTCTCCAATTCTTTACCCATATTTTAATTTTTTTGTTTCTGACGATCTGCATAGCAGTGATCATTTTCCTTTATTTTTATCGCTCTATAATTTCAATCAAGTTAACCACCATAGTAATACTCATTACATTTATGACAAAGCCAATTGGACCACTTTCTCTTGTAATGCCTCCATTACTTCTGCCATGATTGAGGGCGATATTAACAATGCTGTTTCACATGTCAGCCATTGTATCATTAATGCAGCTAACATTTCGGTTCCAAAATCATCTGGATATCCTTTTAAACACTCTCGACCTTGGTGGAATGAAGACTGTAAAATTGCAAAAAGGCGCCAACAAAAAGCGTGGGGGATTTTTCGGAGATATCCCACTACAGCAAATTATATTGCATATAAACAAGCTAGAGCAAGTGCACGTAGGATTCGTAGAAAATCCCAAAAGGAATCATGGATTGATTATGTATCCAGCATTACATCGAATACTAGTAGCAAACAATTGTGGCATCGTGTCAAGAAAGCCATGGGCATTTATTCTAATGACAGTATTTCTTTTCTTAAAGATAATGGTCAGACAATCACTTCCACCCAAAACATTGCAAACACTATTGGTAAAACTTTATCCCACATTTCCAGCTCAAACTCATACTCAGAGCCCTTTCTATCATACAAACTACGTTCTGAATGCTCTGCAATTAACTTCAGATCTCGCTCATTATATGAATACAATAGCCCATTTACAGAAAATGAACTGAACAATAGTCTGAAACTCACTCATAACTCCGCTCCTGGTCCCGATGGTATCAGTTACCTTATGATCAAACATCTATCCAAAGCATCCCTTAAAAATGTACTTCATCTCTTCAATAGAATCTGGACTGAAAATATCTTCCCCGTTGCTTGGCACGATGCTATTGTTATACCCTTTCCAAAACCAGGTAAAGATACTACAGACCCAAAAAATTATAGACCTATTGCCCTCACTAGCTGCCTTTGTAAATTGCTTGAGAAAATGATAAATACTAGACTTGTTTTCACTCTTGAAAAAAATAATCTAATCTCTCCGTGGCAAAGTGGTTGTAGACAAGGCCGTTCTACTATTGACAATATCCTCTTGCTTGAGACTAATATACGGAATGCTATTGTTAGACGTAACCATTTGGTGTCAATTTTCTTCGACATTGAAAAAGCATATGACAAAACCTGGCGTTATGGCATTTTAAGGGACCTTTTTAATTTGGGTTTAAGGGGCAATCTTCCTATATTCATTGAGAATTTTTTAAAGGTGAGACGCTTTCAAGTTCGAATTAGATCAGTATACTCAGACTTTTACTTCCAGGAGGAGGGGGTTCCTCAAGGTAGTGTTTTAAGTGTAACACTTTTCTCTTTAAAAATTAACAATATACTAAAACAACTACCTCAAAATGTTCATGGGAGCCTGTATGTTGACGACCTGCAAATTTCTTGCCAAGGGAATGATATGCGTTTTATTGAACGCCAGCTACAAATAGATGTCAATAACATTATTAAATGGACAAATGGAAATGGTTTACTTTCTCTGCTGACAAGACACACTGTGTGCATTTTTGCCGCAAACGAGGACTCCATCCCGATCCAGAGATTTTTATTGACAATAGAGCTATTTCCGTTGTTGACTCAGCCCGTTTTTTAGGTGTTGTTTTTGACAAGAAACTCAATTTTAAGCCTCATATTGAATATTTAAGGACAAAATGTGACAAGACTTTAAATCTTTTAAAGGTACTTTCAAATACCTATTGGGGAGCAGATCGTACTTCCTTACTGAAAATTTACCGAGCTGTTATCCGTTCTAGACTAGATTATGCCTGTCAGGTTTATGGTTCAGCTCCTGTTTCCTATCTTAAGAAACTGGACACCGTACATCACAGTGCGCTTAGATTTTGTTCAGGGGCTTTCCACACTTCTCCAATCTTAAGTCTTTATGCTGACTGTGTGGAGCCTTCTCTTGCCAGTATTAGACAACAACTATCGTTGGATCTCTACTATCGCATTCGTTCACATCCTAATCATCCACTTCATCCTCATTTAAATAACAACAATGAAAATCTTTTTCTGATTCGTCCATCTTGCATTCCACATTTTGGTCTTCGGATTAAAAACCTTCTTGCAGGCACCTCTCATATTCATACCAAAGTTCGTCCCCGGTCTCTTTTAAACATGACACCTTGGAATTTCCAGGCTATTTCCTGTCTTCACCCGTTTAATGGTTTTGACAAATCTAACACAGATGCTTCCATTTTTCAAGCGCTTTTCTCATCTCATCGCTCTGAATATAAGAATTATATCGAGATTTTTACTGACGGTTCCAAGACAAGTAATAAAGTTGGCTGTGGCGTTGTCACTGGTAACACCATTTATAGCTATCAACTGCCTAGTTCTTTTTCCATTTTTTCTGCTGAATTTTTTGCTGTTGAGGTCGCTCTTAATATTATTTCATCTCATCCCAATCGAAAATTCATAATATACACAGACTCTAAGAGTGTTCTGGATTCTCTTTCATCTAGCTCTTGTAACCTGACTTTCATTTCAATTTTAAAAACTTACAACGACCTTCTGAAAAAGGGATTTGACATCTTGTTTTGCTGGGTTCCTGGTCATGTTGGCATCAAAGGCAATGAAGCAGCAGACAAAGCCGCAAGGCAGGCTTCTGTTTTTTTAAACTGTCCCGTTCCTTATGATGACATTAAACACACATTTAGAGGCTTTTTTTAAAGGTATTTGGCAAAGGGAGTGGAATAATCAAAATAATAATAAATTGCAAGAAATCAAACCTCAAATAGTTATCTGGCCTACACTTACTCCTAGAAAATATGATGTAATTATTACTCGTCTGCGAATTGGCCATTCAAGACTTACACATAAACACTTGTTACTTGGACAGCAGGAGCCCACTTGCCCGAAATGTCATTATGTTTCACTTACAATTCGTCATATACTCACCGATTGTCCATGTCTTCGGCATTTATACAGATATTACTTTCATTCATCATCTCCAAATCTGACAGACCTTTTGGGTACTATTCCACATCATCATTTGACCAACTTCTTAAAAGAAGCAGGCTTTTATAATGATCTCTGATTTTATTTTTTACACTTTATCACTTTTTACTTCTGTTTTTACTATATACACTGTTTATTTTTTACATATGCTTTTATTATATACACTGCTTATTTTTTGACATCTGATTTTATTAATTACATTGTTCATTTCATTATATACACTGTTTATAACTTTTTACATCATTTTATCGTATACACAGTGTACTCTGTTTTCTATTTTTTTAAATATCTGTCTTTCTTACATTTTTTAACTTTTTACATTTTTCTATTTTTAACATTGAATGTGTTGTTTTTTTATGACCATCTGGATGGGTAAACCCATCCAGAAGCTACACTCCATTCTTTAAACTATTGTTTGGCGCAGTATGTCCCATTGCGGACCTTGCGCCAATAAAAGGCAACCAACCAACCAACCAACCAACCTAATCATCCACTTCACTCACATTTAAATAACAACGATCATAATCTTTATGTGAATCGGCCATCTTGCATCCCTCATTTTTCTCTTAGGATTAAGAACTTTCTTGTGGGCACTTCTCATATTCATACCAAAGTTCGTCCCCGTTCTTTTTTAATCATGACGCCTTGGAATTTCCAAGTTATTTCTTGTCTTCATCCATTTAAGGGATTTGACAAATCTAACACAGATGCTTCCATTTTTCAAGCACTTTTCTCTTCTCATCGCTCTGCCTACAAAGACTATATTGAAATTTTTACTGATGGCTCCAAAACAACTAATAAAGTCGGTTGTGGTATTATCATTGGTAATACAACGTTTAGCTATCAACTCCCCAATTCTTTTTCCATCTTCTCTGCAGAGTTCTTTGCTGTTGAGGTTGCCCTTAACATCATTTCATCTCATCACAGTAGAAAATTCATTATATATACAGACTCAAAGAGTGTTCTTGATTCTCTCTCTTCTAGCTCTTGTAACCTGACTTTCATTTCTATTTTAAAAACTTACAACGACCTTTTGAAAAAGGGATTTGATATTTTGTTTTGCTGGGTTCCTGGCCACGTAGGCATAAAAGGCAATGAAGCAGTAGACAAAGCCGCAAGGCAGGCTTCCATACTTTTAAACTGTCCTGTTCCTTATGAAGACGTTAAGCACACACTTAAAAGCTATCTTAAAAATATGTGGCAAAGGGAGTGGAATAACAAAAATAGTAATAAATTGCGAGAAATAAAGTCTCAAATTTCAGTCTGGCCTACAATTTCACCTAGAAAATACGATGTTGCTTTATTTCAGTGCTTTAACCATTCGTCATGTCCTCACAGACTGCCCTTGCCTTCGTCATCTCTATCGAACACATTTTAATTCATCTTCACCCAATCTGACGAACCTTTTAGGTATGAACCATTGCATGACCAATTTTTTAAAAGAAGCTGGTTTTTATCATGACATTTGATTTTATATTTTACACTGTTCATCTTTTTATTATATACACTGTTCATCTCCTTTTACCTGTTATGTAGATTGTTACTTATGAAGAAATTAAAATATGGATACAGAGTGGAAAAGCAGATGGCTAGGTCTATTGCATGGAATGTTCTGGGAGGTTCATGAAAATATGTATTGTCACCATTATTTAGAATACATAGGTATTATCTGTAACAAAATCCTCAATAACTTGACCACGTTGATTAATGTCGGGACTGCCCAAAAGTGGATTGTGCCCGTTAAAATCACCAAGAAAGACCAAGAAGTTAGCAACTGCAAAACAAGGTTATTGATATCATGAGGGCTGAGAGTCATATTTGGGGGTACATAGATATTGCAAACTGTGACAAGCATGTGAATATGGACCTGGACTGGTACAGCTTGGATATTAGTATTTAAAGAAATATTACTGTGAGGTACATTATTAGAAATAAGAAGAGCTACACCACCTGTAGCCCTGTCAGAATGAATAAAGTCTTTTCTAAAAAAGTTATAGCCACGAATTGTTACATTATCATTTTGTCTTAAGTAGGTCTCTTGAAAGGCAAAGCAAATGGGTCGATGATCAGAAATTATCTCTCTGATTTCATCTCATTTATTTGTAAAACCTCGGCAATTCCATGAAATGAAATTAGTTTTTATGATTTTTTGTTTTAGATTAAAACATCCACGTCATTATCCTCTGATGCGGTAGACATACCCTCCCCATCAGAAGGATGAAGGCTTATTATGTCCTGTTGTTTAGTAAGATTTATTTCTTTTGTTTTGTTTGAAATTGGAGTGGGCAATTTTGCAATTCTCTTTTTCTTAATGATATGGGGACGCAAGGGTGAATTAGAATTTTTTAGGGAGACTGAGGAATGTCCCCTGTCAGACAGAACAGTTTTTGGTACTGATGGAGATTTTTTAGAATTTGTTGGTTTAGATAAAGAAGACTGTGTGGAGGTAGATGTCTGACTTGGTTTGGTTTGTAGATTTGAGGAATTGATTTGAACTGTTTCCATTGGAGTTGTATTAGAAGACTGTGTGGAATTTGAAGATTGATTAGGCTTAGGTTGCATTTTTGGAGAATTACTTAAAACAGTTTCAACCGGAGAGCTGGTATTGTTTAGAGAGGCGGTTTGTGTATCTATTGTTCTAGAAGTTTTTTTGGTGGAAGTAGCAGCAGCGTATGATTTTCCAATAATAGGTGTTCTCGATTCAACAATTTTTTTAGCTTCATAATACGAAATGTTTTCCTTTGTTCTTATAGTCTGAATCTCTTTTTCACTTCTCACAGGATTTAGAGTATGCTGGATGGTCTTTTTTACAATTTATGCAGCAGACCGGTTCTTCACAGTTTTGACTATCATGGCCCACTGCACTGCAGCGAGCACATGTGAGATTTCTACGGCAGGCGGATTTGGAGTGGCCAAAGCGTTGACAATTGAAACAACGTAAAGGATTTGGGATGTATGGTCTGATTTTACATTCTAGATAACCTGCTTATTGAGCGTGGGAGAGTAGGTGAATCAAAGGTCAGTATTAAGTGTTTAGTAGGTATCTGTCTATTGTCACGGTAAATAGATATGCGACGGACTGCAATTACTTTCTGTTCTTTAAGATTTTCAAGAATTTCAGAATCAAGGACATATTGCAAATCGGCTTCAGATATTACTCCACGGCTAGTGTTTAGTGTTCGGTGTAAGGTTGTAGTAACTGGAATATTGCCAAGTTCTGTACAGAGTCTTAAATTTTTCCCTTGCTTATGATTTAGAACTTCAATTAAAAGCTCACCAGTGCAAAGTTTCTTGATAGATTTCGGTTCACCTGCAATTGATTGTATCGCTTTCTAGATTAAGAACGGGGAAGTTTTTGAAAAGTCTTCCTCAGTCTTTTTGATAACAAAAAAACGTGCATCAGAACCATCCACAAAAATATTATTCTCACTAATAGTCGAAGAAAATTCTTCCATTCTTTCTGCCCATGAATTAGCACTTGTGCATTTAATAGCTTGGCCCGAGCCAGACGCATTATTCGTATTACCTTTAGTTGTCGCCATATTGAGATAAGAAAAAAGGGTCGAGGGTTTCCTTAGTCCCACAAGTCAGCCCGTTTCTTGAACAGACGGAAAAGCAAAGGGTTTTCAGAATCCCTCCCTGGGACACCCATAACCACTCACCAGCTACCAGACTGTCGACCCAGATTGGGAATCACATGTGTTAGTCGTGTTAGTCCGGTGTTTCTCGTTCGAGTAGTCACCGTTGTCTCACCTTCACCAAGGGCACCAGTCTCCCAGTGTGCTCCCAAGGCTAGACTACCGTGAGACCCTCACCAAATCGCCAACCCAATAACCAGCTCCACATCTGCCAGTCTCAGCTTGGTTACTGTTTTAGAAATTAAGTATTTTTAGTAGAACCAACAAGAACAAGACCAAAAAATAAATGTGAGTAAAAACAAACAGGGTAAGTAGAAACGAAAAAGGTGAGTAAAACAAGGTAAGTTGTTTCATTTTTTTGTAAGTTTTTCAAATTTTTTATTTTTTTTATAGAACACTAAACAAGAACAAGTACCAAGAGCTTATTGGCAGTAAAAACCAAAAAAAGCAAGAAAAAATGCCAAAATCTTAATAGCAAAAAAATAAAATAAATAAATAAAAATAAAAACAAAATTAAAAGAAATAAAAGAAAGGAAGGTAGAAGGACAAAAAAAAAAAAAAGGGAGAGAAAGAAAGATCACTCGGGCCCGGGGTGCGTGACTCCCCCTGAATACCTGAAGAAGGTACCCCCCTGGGGGTTAATTTGCTTCATTTGAAGAATCATCTGTTAGTGCATAACTGCTTTCATATGGTAGGCTGTGTACTAAATAAAAAGCCTTTTGAAGTCTGAGCTTCATTTTTCCAAACATTCTAAGAAGAGGAAAAAAATAATAGCACCTTGAAAATCTCCTGTTATTGTTAAATCTCAGTTTTACACAAAGAAATTAATATGTTGTTAATTTTTGAATGAAGAATGTATATTTCATTTAAGTGTGTGGCAAAAAAAAAAAAAAAAAAAAAAAAAAAAAGCAAGCTCAGATTCAAATTTTCGAAAAGTTTAAAAAACTAAATAAAAACTAAATAATAATAATAAAAATAAATAAATAAATAAATAAATAAGTTAAACTAAAAAGAAATGCCAAAAAAGCATAATTCTTTTACTGTTTAGTAATGACGCTACAAAACAACGAAATACAATAACAAACTACACGAAGAAAAGTATACACCAAGTGCTTTCTCTAACATCCAGTGTACTGACGGTACTTATAAGTACCACAAAGTTATTCAACTGTAAAATAAATTACATACACTGTTCACTTAAAATAAATAGTGAAATCGTTTTCTAAGGTCTTAACTAACATATAAAAAAAATAAGGCACTTACCTTTTGACTTTAACTGCTTTTACAGAACAAAAATGACAATCTTGTCAATCCGATCAAAATGGCAGCTGAAAACGAAATTTCAGTTTTAAAACTATTCGCCTTCCCCGATAAAATACTCATCATAAAACCCGTGCTGCCATGTATCCTGAAAGAGTGGAATCAAAAGAGTGTTCTTGCTAAATATCATTAGGATATTCATAAAAATGGTAGTTCCATGTTATTTTGAAGTGGGTGGTACTTATAAGTACCGTCAGTAGATAAAGGGTTAATTTTTTTCAGGTTTTTCTCTAAAATACTGCTATCATCATCTCCTCTTAATGAAATTTCCTGCTCTCCACAAAATATTACAGTTTCAATAATTGGTAATAAAGCGGCTCTATTTTCTTCTGTTTCTTTCTTATGCTGAGAATTTATTTGAGCTATAATGTTAAAAGATTTTCTGTTAGTAACTTTAAGGAAATTTTCTGCTGAAACTTCACATGATTTGTGGTATGATGCTTGTAAATGTTTATTAAATTTTTTGACAGCATTCTTCCACTTAATAAAGGGTTTTGCAACTAGTGAACCATTTCCAGTGTCGCTACAAAACAGCACGCAAAACTTGCAAAATGCCCAATCACAGCATTGGGAGTAGGGCCAACCATGCCCATTTATCTAGCCAATTCAGCTGAAATCTCAATTTTTTTTTTTATTGATTTCTCTTGCAGGAAAAACATAATTTTGTTTCGGAAGGAATGGATTCATTAATATTTCATGTCTCAATTCGGTTAAATTCAGTAAAGAAGTAGGAGAGGAAAAAAGTTTAGTTGAAATTTCTCCAATATCGTTTAAAGCTGGTGAGCGAGGAAAAGGATTACTTGAGGTAGAAGCAGTTTCTGTAGGAAGGGATTTAGCTAATATATCTTCATACTCTTTTGTGTGAATAATCTTTCACTTTTTGTTCGGGCAAATATAATTTTGAATATTATTCTCGTTTACACAGTCCTCTTCTTTTAATGCACATGCACTGTTTGTAGTTGGCTTGTTATTCTGCTTCGATTTATTTTTGGAAAAAAGATACCTATTCCTATCATCTGAATGTAACATCTATACTTCTTCACAAAATTTCTACTTTCAGTAAAATAACTCAATATATTCTTGAGCAAGTATAAATCTGCAAAAAGAAATAATCCTTTTCTTGCTTAAAACAGAGCAATATGCGAACGTTTATATTTATTTTAAGGGAAAGAATATTGTGAAACATCCATGTGACATCAGGTATTTATTTACACGTGCATACAAATCTATTCCTGTTTGACACATTGATGAATGACACTGTTGGAGGGGAGGTGTGAAAGAAAATCCCTTCATACTTTTCTATGAATGCATTTTCTATCTGCAGTCAAGTGTTCTATTTTTAAGATTACTAAAAGTTGAAGAAAAATTATAAACAGATTCGAATTTTACAGAAAATTTACCCCCAACCATTACCTGAAATAACATGAATAATTTAATTACGAACCTAAACCTTAAATTTTACTTTTACGCTAATTATGCTTTTAATACAGACTGTTAAATTATGTAAATTATTTTCAAAAATTGCATAAATGTGAAAAAACATCATAATAATAATAAAGATCCTTCTAAATATAATAATTTTACTACATATAATATGAATTATATGTATAATATACATATTATATGAAAATTATAATTACACATAGAATTTAATTAACAAGTAAAATATCTTATGTAATCATAAGTATCTTATGTAAATCTTATGTAAGGCTAGACTAAATGATAAATGAATAGATATTCAGTAAATATATGTACCAAATTCTATCAGCATCATGTTTCATAATGAATCTGTCTGATATCAAATTTTGTTCGATTATATATAATAGGACCTGAGAACCTTATCTTAATTGAGAAAAATCGCAGAATATCGGAGCCACATTTTAAACAACTTGTACCAATAGTTGACAGACAACAATTAATGTCCAGGTGCACATAAATCTATAAGCAATTCTGTAAAGTAATTCCTGAGGTACAGTCACTAAAAAACTTTTGTCTCAGACAGAGAGACAGATGTTCTCTAAAAATGGTCAACCAGGCACCATACCTCTCAAAAAAGCGTAAATCCAGCGAAAACTGGAAGTAGAAATTTTTTATGAATTCAATGCTTTCCTCTATTTAATAGAAAGTAGAAATCATAATTTTTCCCTCGACAGATTTTGCCCGTATGGCCCCTACGAATTGCTATAAAACACGTTGTAACGGGAAAGGTTATTAAATTATATTTTATTGAATTTTATTTCGGGGAAGAGGGGGATCCAGACCCCATGGACCCCCCTCACCCCCCTTGGGTACGTCCTTGGTTGAACTGCCTTAGAATTTTCTTAATATAAGCTTATGAATGGATAAAAACTGAACCATCTTTGTTTTGGTCAATCTTAATTCCAACAAAACAACCTGACTTACAAATAGTAGCTTCAAAATTCTCATTCATATTATTACAGTTCATCATTAATTTTATAAAAGAATACGAACTTTCTATTTGTTAGTAATTGGCCCCCTTTATTAATCTCATCATCCAAGATCCCTTTAAATATAATAGTAAAATACAAAATAAAAACATATATCTTACCTTTTAGAATTAATTCCATTACTTTGAATTAATTCAGTCTTTATTTTTCAATTACGTTGTTTGTTTACCTTCGGCTGTATCACTCATTCCGATCCTACACTCATACCAGCTAGCAGTAAAAGAGTTAGTTCTCTAATTCACTGTAGGATTTGCGATCGCTAATTTGCTGATTATGCCGTTCTCATAACTTACCGAATTTTCGTGAATTCATCTGTAAACAGTTGAACGCCGTATGCAAATCTAATGCAGAATCATCTAGGGCTGAGTTCAGCGATCTCTTCCCGGGAAGCCCGGTCTCCCCGGGATCTCCCCAAGCCGTTCAGCGACGGCATCACGTGATCATTTGTGGGTAACCCAAAGCTTTCAGCGTTCAGCACACCAGATTTTGGAGCACGGGATGTTCCCATTCTACCTGCAAAAATTTTACGGGGACTTGGGTTACGTGACGCATTTTTTTGTTGCTTCTGACCGCCATATTTGAATTTTCTTTGAGCGTAAGCGTGTTTGTTTTGTATGCATAATCTCTAGTTCTAAGAAAATGGCCTTCTCACAGTTCGCATATCAGTGTGAAAATTGTGAAATGTTGTTCATGGACACGACTGCTTTGTAGTCACATGCTTGTGAAATCAGTTACGGTAAAGAAGATAAAGATTTGAAATGGATGACTGGAAGAACAAAAGCTCTTATAGCTTCCTACGTAGAGCATGAGAGCAAATTCGAAAATGTTTCGTACAAAACGAAACAAGTAAGTAATAAATGATACTTTTATTCTTTATATCTTTTTATAACTTTAAGAAATTCAATTTATAAAAAAGAAAGAAAACTAACTTACTATACTGTAAAAGTACTTATTTTCGTGAGCTGAAAATTTTGCGAATTTTATATGAACAGAACCGAAAGTTGAAATATCCTAACATTGAAAAAGTACAGAAATATAGAACCCCTTTTGCATAAGGCATTTTAAGAAATTTCCTTTTGTCCGAAAAGTTCGTCCCCACCTCCTCATCACTCTAAAAACAATTTATGCTTACAACGGTGCTTATACATCAACTTTGGCTTTGGCTCAACGCGCACATTCCACCCCAAAGAATTTTCTTTTCTTAATCCTTTTTTTCTCATGCTGTTTATCAAACTTATCCCCCCTTTGACACCAAAAATGTAATCACCCCACTCCCTTCACTTTTCTCGTATTCGGACCATCAATGCATGTGAGGTTTTGGTAATTGAAAAAATTCTGTTTATTATTATTATTATTATTATTATTATTATTAGCTGTGGAAAAAAAAAAAAAAAAAAAGTATTTCGCGAGGCTTAAATTTTTGCGATTACGATGAGCTCGCGAAAATAAGTGCTTTTACAGTATTTTGCATTGAAAGTGTTAAGCCTCAATATTTTAAGTATATTGCTTCTAAAATTATCTGAACACTTTTTCTTCACCTCTTACTTTTAAAAATGTTTATTAGTTATATCATTCAAGTCATATAACTAAATGAATAATAATTTAATATCTTAAAAAGTGATGGGTACACAAAGTTTGCTATTCATCTTCGATTTTGAAAGGTTTCCACCTTTTTTCTTTTTTTAAAGTCAATGTGTGTATGCAATAAGTAGAAAATATTTCGATATATGTTTCTGCTGTTACGAAGCATTTCTATTTTGCACATTAATAATTCAACAAAGTAAAATCCATGTTTAAAGAAATGTAGAATATATATATATATATTAAGTACTATATGTTCCTTTTTTTTCCCCCATGATTTGGTAAAAAAAAATATTAACCCGATCAAGTTATCGTGGGTCGTTGGAGACCCGAGCCATTTTTCTTTTGTCTCAAACCTAAGAATCCATATATAGAAGAAATACCTATCCATCGTGTCCATGATTTTTTCCGTAAAAATACCATTTTTAAATTTTATTATGCAATCTGACTTTTTCAAATATCTCAATTTGTTCAAAAGTTATGAACAGAAGACCCATGATAAACTGACAAGGTGCCGAAAAAAGCGATAACCTGATCGGGTTAACATTGTAAGCAGTCGTGTTGCTTAATTATCTGAAATCTGCATGAGTAACATGTAAAAGAATTTTTTATATGTGCATGTTTCCTTGCATTTTTAACACTTAGCAACAAGGTTGAAAAGTGTAATAACTTTGGTTTATCTGTGTCCACGCTCTAACTCCCGTAAATATTTATGGAATTTCTTGAAACTGTATATGTTACTGAAGACTATAGGATGTTCCTTATTAAAAATGGAGTTTATACCTGTACTGGGATGCCCGAAAGTATTTCAAAGCATTGTGTTGTATGAGAGGTATTTTTATAAACCATATTTTCATACCTTTACTGTACACAAATCTTAATGAAATTGAAATACTATGTTATTCAAGTTCACTGTCTGATGTTTTCTTGTATAAAATGAAGGGAAGACTTTTAGATGATGCAAATCAGCAAGTAGATATGGTTCTGGAACAAAAAGTGCAGAATTCCAGTTTAACACTGACATTGGATGGCTGGCCAAATGTTAAAAATGACCCCATTCAAGCTGTCACTATCCATAATGGGACAGAGAGTTATTTACTGAAAGTGTGTGATGCTGGGTCGCAGAAAAAGACATCTGAGCAATGTGCTTCAATTGTAGAACCAGCAATAAAAGGATGCCATGAAAATTTACACGCTGACATTTTTGCAGTAGTAAACTGATAATGAGAACAAAATGGAGAAAATGTGGAATATTTTAAGGGAAAAATATCCAAATCTAATCACTTATGGATGTTCAGCTCATTTGTTAAATTTAGTTGAAAAAGAAATATCAACGAAGTAATGTCTCGCATTGTGGAGGTAAACAGATATTTTAGGAATGTACATCGGGCACATGGCTGGCTTAAAGAGCAAGGAGGCCATAAGCCACAAATACCAAACGATACTCGATGGAATTCCCATGTAGACTCTGTGAAATCATTTGTATTTAACAATCATAAATATAGAGAAATAGCCCTTGAACACAGTCAAGAAATCTCTTCAAATATCGCCAAACTCTTAAATAGTGTGGGTCTGTATCAAGAAGCTGTTCATCTTGAAAAACAATTGTCAGTTGTTGGAAATGCACTTGATAAGTTTCAGAAAGAAACGACATTATTTCAGAGGCTGTTGAAATAAGGCTAGAACTATTATCTTCCAAACTTCTGGAGCCTTATCGTGATTCTTTCAAGAAAAGATTTGCACAGGCAATTCAACCACCACACATTTTAGCCAACATCACAGATCCCAAATTTAAAGGAAAGCACTTGAGTAAAGAGCAAGAAGATTCGGCAGAAATGTGGTTAGCTGATCACCACCCTGAATTTTTACCATGCATTTTAGCTTTCAAAATAAATGACCCCGATTATTTTCCTGCTTCCATGATGCTCGAGAATGTTGTAGAAAAATTTTCTTCTCAAAAATGGTGGCAGATCATGGCACAAAAGTGTGAGCAAAATTCAAAATTTTCTCCTGGATTTGGAAAGTTTTTTTTCAGTTTACACTCAGCACCAGCTTCATCTCCATCAATTGAGAGATATTTCTCTACATTTGTCCAGCGGGCCTGGACCCCCCTATGAGCTGATTTTTTTTTTCGAAAATTTATACGTTATGCAGGGCCTGAGTATTGTAGTAGCAGGTGGGGCCCGGCCCTGAGTAGCAGGGGGCCCTAAAACTAATTTCTTTGGTGATTATTTGACCACTATTTGTTCGGTGTTCAAAAATGTTGATCATTTTTTCAACTATTTTCACATCGTCAAGTACTGGCGGGGGTCTAAGAAAGCATGTTTGTCCCAGGCCTCATGTGAAGTTAATCAGTCCCTGGCATTACGTATAAAAATTTGACTAGAAATTTGTACAAAAATCGACATATTTTTACTTTCCAAACATACATATGTGAGGAAATTATTGTAATCAGGCCCTGATTACCCAATAGGCACCAGAAGCATGTGCTTCCCCTGGAAAATTTTGAAAAGGCCCCAAATTAAGCAAAAAAATGGGCCCCGAATTGTAAGCTTGTGGTCTAAAAGCATTGTCTGATTATAAAACGTCACAGTCCTACCTGACTGCACAACTATCATTTCTAGATTATATAGGATATATGCTAATAAAGCTTTTACACATTCATTTATAATGGAATAATTCCATATATTGTGGTGAATATAGGCTTTCACCAGTTTATATCTTGGTACAAAAATCAAGTGAATTTGCTTGTCTATATTTTAAGCGAATTTACTTGTCCTGAATTCTAGGTAACTACAAAATTTAATGAAAAATTTATAAATTTTTCAAGATATTTGTATGAGTACAGACCAAGAAGTCAGTGGGGGTCCCCAAATGGATTTGTGCTTCCCCTCAATTGTAAGGTTAATCGGGCGCTGGTTGTAATTATGCCAAAAAATCCGACTGCAAAGAATTTGAAGTTTCTATATGATTTAAGGTTTCCTAAGTTCACTTTTGTCATATTTACGATGATGTATGTATTTATGTATGAGTGTGTGTGTGTGTGTGCCTGTGAGTGAACACGATAGCATCTAAAAGCTATTTTCCAATAAGCTGAAAGTGTGTACGTATGTTATAAATCATTTTAGCAACAACCCTATTGATTTTGGTGAATTTAGTCCTGTTAGTTTTTTTACAGAGACACAAAGAAAAAATCCTTATCATTATGGCCTATGGGCCCAAATTTTTTTAAAGTCAACGTCAACGTGAGTGCTTCGGAGTACCTGCAATTGGTTGCAAAAAATGCTCCGTCGAAAGTATAAAAATTTTTAAGATGACTTTTGCAGAAAAAAAAAAAAAAAAAAAGGGTTTTTTAATTTAGAATTTAAACTCTAAAAATATTCCTCGCGTGAGCAGATATTTTTCAGAGTGAAGCACCAGGAGCAAAAATAAATAAATAAATAAATAAAATGAAATGAAAATTTTAACTCTTTGCGAAATCCTAAGTGCAACAGAAAACGCTATTGCATGCGCTGACGAGACAAGTATGGACGGCGGAAAGGAAGCGGGGGCTGAACAGGGTGTCCCAAAAAACACGGGAAACCCTTCGTTTGGAGTCCCACAATTAGTAAAAAAAAGGAGGGGTGCATAAATTTAAATAATTACAATAAAATTTAGAGAAAATCTTTAGTGAAATAAAATATAGAATGCCTTATTCAGTAAAGGTGAAAATTTATACACAAGTTATGGGTCATTGTCGCACAAACAGTGTAGATTTTGGTGAATCTAGCATTTACAGTTTTACTAAAATGACGCAAAGAAAAATTCTTTATCATTATGGCCCATGGGCTCAAATTTTTTAAGTGCGATAGCGTCTATGTAATGTGAGTGAACATTATAAGGTTTAAACGCATAGTACGAATGACCTGAAAGTTGATACGTACATTATAGGTCACCATGGAACGAACTTTAAAGATTTTAGTAAATTTAGCACTTGCATTTTTTTTTTACGGGGACAAAGAAAAATTCTAATTATAGCCTTTGGGCTGAAACCATTTGAAGTACGATTGTGTCTAAATGCCTTATTCGACTAAACTGAAAATTTATATACACAATATAGATCACCGTCACACAAAGAGTACGAATTTTGTATAATCTAGCACTTCTAGTTTTTTTTTTTTTTTTTTTTTTTTTTTTTACAGAGACACCACAGCGAAAATTTCTTTATCAGTGTATGGCTTTTGAGCTCAAATTATTTCAAGTGTGATGGCCTTTTTCGATTGAGCTGAAAATTTGAAACATATTATGGGTCACCGTCGCACAAACTGTATACATTTCGGTGAATTTAGCCCATATATTTTTACAGGGACAAAACAAAAAATTCTTTATCATTATGATCTATGGGTTCAAATTATTTGAAGTGCAATAGTGTAAAATTAAACAGTATACTATAAGGAGAAAAATACTCAAACATTGTATTATAATTTTCATTTTTGTTTATTTAACGACTTTTTTATTTGACGACTGAAGAAAGTATCCAGGAGCGGATTATATTATTCTTTTTTGAAAGAATGTTTTTCGGCAAGTTCGGGTGTAACAGTTTTCGGAAAACCTCCGTCAAAGTACTAAATTACCTTTTCACGGAAGGTGACAAATTATTTTGAAACTGGAAACTTGGGAACCTTTATATTAGCAGACTTCAAATTGGAGTTGAAATGCCTGTTTTCGATCTCTTTGCGGTAACATGTGTTGTGCGTGTGCGCTATTATTCTTCAGACAAGACAAGACCCCACACAGGTCGCCGTTGATAAGTATTCCTGAAATTTTTTCTTTGTTTGCATACATCTAGAATTTCTAAGAAAAGGGGATTATAGACGAGGGTCAGTTTGGGAGAAGTTCAGAATCAATGAAAACATTTTAAAAGTTTCTCAGCTAGTTACAGGTTTTGGTTTTTTTTTTTTCCTTCTCATTTTTCGTTTCACTTTGGTTTTTCCGTCTCACAATTTTCAATTAGAAATTTCATTCAAGTTATTTTTTATTAATTAATAATGAATTAATTACTATTTATAAACTATGAGTCATTCAGAAAAAAAAAAAAAAAAAATTAAACACGCAAATGGTGTGAAAATTACCGAAGACTAGAATTTTTTTTTCAACCGAAGAAGAAGAATCGCAAAAATCCAACCACTAAAGATGTCACAGACAAAAAAGGTAAGCATTTTTCTGTTCATGTTTTAAATGGTTTATAAATTCAAATTACAAATATTAAAAAAAAAATTGTATTGGAGTAGGGTTAAGTCCGATTATCTTCTACATGAATCAAAGTATGAGTGGGATTCCCTCTGGTCTTTCTCAAGGATTCTAGTTCGTATTAATGTGAGTTTCAGAGAAAACAACGCAAACACTGTGCGGCTAGAAAATGAGCGCGACCTGGGTTCATTCAAAAGGACGATAAGTCTAGTTTTAAATGTCTTAAGTCAATACTTAAATATATAGATTTAAATCAACAGAAAGTGTAAAAACTCAAACAAAATCCATCTCTAATTTTAGTAAATTAATCATTAATTAAAAAAAGATAAATTTATTTGCAAATATAAGATTTTCAAAATCCTGAAAGGGGTATAGGTAGTGAAACATTTAAAAAAAAAAAAAAAAAAAAACCTCTTACTGTTTTGGATAAATTTTTGGATGAAAGTAAATGTCTTTAAAGTGACTTAATTACTTTTTTTTTTTTTTTCCCCCTTTCCATTGTGAGGAAAACTGAAACTTACTGTAGTGTTAGTGTTGCACGAGATTTAAAAATTATCCTTGAGAAAAATGAGATGTAGATATAGGTTTACAGTTTTTCCGCTTGGGGTTTGAACTGAATATTAAACTATTATGATATGAAGGGGGTCATTACAAATTTTTTATTTATATCTTTCTAACATAATGAATAAAGTAATTTTTGGCACATTCTTCGCCAGAAAAGAAAAAAATATGCACAGTTACTTTTTGAAATTACTGACATAGTTATTTTTGTTCAATTACACCTAATGGATTCTAAGATATAATTTTCAATATTTATGGCGTAACAACAACATTTGTTAAGCTATATACACCAAAGTTAGACCAACAGTTGATATCATTGTTATCATTATTATTATATCGTAATTATCACTAATATAAAATTCAGCAAATTCCATGTGATAGGTTCTGGGGTAGAGCTTTCAAAAAGTATGGTAAAAAACGGCATAGAATCGCCACCTATTATTTCATAATCTTATCTATTCCATTTTTTTGAAAGATACACAAACTTAAAGAGGGTAGGGGGCATTCCCACCAGGGGGGGGGGGGGGAAGCGTTGCTCCTACATATACAATTTTTTCACCAACTGACTATCAGTGTTGCTTTTTTCTTCTTATTTCATAATGATTAATAAATAATAAATCTCTTTACGTACATTTATACGCAATTTTGTCCTATACCACCATGTTAAAAATTTAGAAAAAGTGGGATGATAACGTCACATGTTAGACAATTTCCCCCAAAATTTGATAGGCACTAATTTATGTCAAATTGCAACTATATGTCAAACTTTCTGAAATTCTGTACTGTAGTTCCTGAAAAAACATTTGCCACAAAATTTTGTCACACACAGACATTTTCCAAAAATGCTCAAATCGTGCTCTAGACTTCTCAAAACGTGCAAATCCATCGAAAACACGAGGTCAAATTTTTTCCCGAATCTAATATTTTCTTCTATTACATATCGCAGAAAGTAAAAATAAAACAATGAGACGATTTTTAAAAATATTTTTGGTCCATTTGCAGAGATTTCTTCTACATTTTGCATTTGAATCAATATGTTAATTTATTTCGAAATTTGAGGGTATAACTTTGAATCGCGTTGTTAGAGTAATCCCTTTTTAATAAGAAAAAATGCGATATGCAAAAATCTAAAAGTAACTCAAAAAGTATTTTTTTTTCCTTATTATTTAATTTAATTATTATAATTATATTAGGTATGGTAGGTTTTTCAGATGGGGTTGCACATGGCAACCTGAAACTAGTGTGCTGGAGCCACCACAAGACTTTCTTCTATATTTTCCTATACAAATTCCCTAAGGAGAAATAATTTATTAAAACTATTATTTATTAAAATTATTTAACATGATGAATGCAAATGATTTTCATCTTATAGAAAACAAACACTAAATATCCAGATAAGACAGTTTTATTGTGTATAAATAACATCTTAAAAATACGTTTTTATAATGGTTATCTCACATATCCAGTTTCGTACAGTTGTATGCCATACAAGTTGAGATACAGCCTTCCCGTTTCGAGGAAATTTCCAGTATATCAGCGCCATCTATTAGCCTATAAGCATTCAACTTGAATCAACATAATGCCTCATAATGGCCTTCTCACATATCAAGTCTTGTTTGATGATACGCAACAGGTCCTGAGATATAGTTGTTCATTAAATTGCAGAAATCGCTGTGTAGCAATGCCACCTATTGAGCGGTTGATAGTTACTAACTTATGTCAAGGTGCATCTACATATAAACTTATATGCAGTTCTGTACAGTAGTTCCTGAGATAAAGCCTTCTTTTAAATTGCAGAAATTGCTGTATAGCAGCGCCACATGTTGGCCGATAAGCATTCAAATAAAATCAGCACAATGTCACATAATGATATACTTACATATCAAGTTTTGTTTGTGTATGCGCAACAGAACCTGAGATATAGCCCTCCCCCCCCCTTAAATTCCGGAAATCGTTGTTTAGCAGTGCCACCTGTTGAGCGGTTAACACCAAAAGTTGATATGCACTAATTTAGGTAAGGTACATCTAAATTTATATGCAATTCTGAGCAGAAGTTCCGGAGATACAGCCACAAAAGTTTTACCTCTCAAACACACACACACAGAAAGACATACGGGCAGACAAACATTTTCTAAAATTGGTAAAATCGTGTTCTAGACCTCTTAAAACATGTAAATCCACCGGAAGTCGAAGTTTTTACAAATCTAATACTTTCTTCTATTGAATATACCTTTCCATAATGGTTATCTCACATATCAAGTTTCGTACAGTTGTATCCTATACAAGTTGAGATATAGCCTTTTCGTTTTTGAGGGAATTTCCAGTACAGCAGCGCCATCTATTGGCCTATAAGAATACAACTTGAATCAACATAATGTATCATAATGGCCGTCTCACATATCACGTTTTGTTTGATACGCAACAGAACCTGAGATATAGCCGTTTATTAAATTACAGAAATCGCTGTATAGCAACACCACCTGTTGAACAGTTGACACCAAAAGTTGATAGGTGCTAACTTATGTTAAAATACATCTACATATAAATTTATATGCAATTCTATCCAGTACTTCCGGAGATATAGCCTTCCTTTAAATTGCAGAAATCGCTGCATAGCAGCACCACTTGTCGGCCGATAAGCATTCAAATTGAATCAGCATGTCTCATAATGACTTTCTTACATATCACGTTTTATTTGTGTATACGCAATAGAACCTGAGATATAACCTCCCCTTAAATTACAGAAATCGCTGTATAGCAGCGCCAGCTGTTGAGCGGTTAACCCTTTCAGGCGCAGTGTTCCCGCTGATGGAACACCTAATTTTAATTCTCAAGTGCAAAAACTCATCCCGGAAATTTTTTAGGAAAAATTTACATTTATATCATAGCAGAAAAATCCTTATTTTTTTTACCTGAAATTTTAAAATTTCTATTCTTTTAATTTTGTTCGTGAATTCCGGTGGTAGTGTAATTTAAATAATCCGAATCACCCTGCGCCGTAAAGGGTTAACACCAAAAGTTGATAGACACTAACTTAGGACAAGGTACATCTACATATAAATTTATATGCAATTCTGAGCAGTAGTTCCGGAGATACAGTTGCCACAATAGTTTTGTCACACACACAGACAGACGGACAGACAGATATTTTCTAAAAATGGTAAAATCATGTTCTAGATCTCTTAAAACATGTAAATCCGTCGAAAACCAGAAGACGAAAATTTTTACGAATCCAGTACTTTCTTCTATTGAATACACAAGAAAGTATAAAAGGGAATTGAACCAAAAAATTTTTATAAATGAAGTGAAAAAATTGTTGCCTGTATCAGTCTCATAGACTAAAAATACAAAAAGCTGTCAAATATATCCAATTTCCGAATAAACTTCGTACCAGATTTTTATATTAATGAGCCTTATTAAATAAAATCATACAAAAAACCGATCAATCATTTCTATAAAAAATAATTGTAATTTTAATAATTTAAATGATGGCAGCTATGAAAAATGCACATATAGGGCCCACTTGCCTTGGAGTTAGTCAGGCCATATATATAAAACAGGTTTCAAATGGCCCTTCATGCCTCTTACTTTTTTTTTCCTCTTTGGACCCCCCCTACGGAAATTTTCTGGCTGCGCTACTGGTAAGAATTATTATAACTTCTTTCAGTACATTAATATTAAATGTTTTAATCTCATCTTCTTGGCTTTGCCACCATTCAACAACTGTTAAATTTTCAACAATGTTGATAGTTAAGTTGTTCAGTTTAAAGTAGAAGTTATTCATATAAAATGATTTAAAAATTCCAGTTATTTAAAAGAAAAATGCTTTTTGTTCTTAAATAAAAACTTCTGTTCAAATCATAGCCCTTACTTAAGCTAAATTATTTCTGATATGAATTGAGTTGTTCTGACGAAAGTAAAAATTATGTACATAAATTTAGAATTTTCAATGAAAAAAAAAAAGAAAAATCTAAAAAGAAAAATTTGGATTTTTCTAATAGGGAGAAAAAACCAAAAAGACCAATTGGTTTTTTTGGGAATAAAACCATTTGGTTAAAACCACCTGGTTTTAACCGAGCCAACCCTGGACAATTCAAACATCATATTCATTTCATGAGTAATTGTTAAAATATTTATGTAATGATTTCTTTTATTTTTTAATTATGAATTAATTGTTATATGCATTATTGAATAACAAAAGGTTCATATAGTGTCTCTTAAAGGGAGATAAGAAATTTCTTACACGAGCACAAAAGAAGGGGGTGTTTAAAAAAAATAGCGGAAGCTAAGCAGGAAAAAAAAAAAAAAAAAAATGGAAAAATGACTGCGCATTACCAGAATTTTTTCTTTTATCAATCACTGAATTTTCCAGATTCTGGCTAAAATATTTAAATTCTCTGACTCATGATTATAATTTGACATTTTATGGATTTTAAGAAAACATTTATCAATGATTACACTTTACGTTATCTACTAAACTGTAGCCTCATGCAAAGCAACAAACCTATTTGTGTATAATATAAATATACACATTACAACTTACTACAGAAGCAGCTAATTCTGACGAAGTAAAACAGCATAAAAATCTGCTGCTTACAGAAAATAAAGCTTTAGTAAATAAAACTGAATGTTAATTAAATATTATTTATAACTAAAATATTTAATATTTTTGCTAAATTATGGCCTGGCATTAATCCAAAAACACATGAAAATCTGTAAACATCAGTCACTGCTGCGCAAGTGTCGATACACCAAATCGCATCCCTGTGTAATGAATCAACCCAGTATCAAAACTTAGCTATCAACTCATCTTTCTGCTGCATTCTATGAGCAAAGAAATGAAACAGATAAACAAACGCGATTACTGTCACGTGCTTCAAGGTCAATGGATCTTGTGCTACTGGGTCATTCTTTCAAATGCAGAAAGGGGAGAAAATAGATGTTACTGCAAACGATCAAATGTGAGTCAATGCCTTGTGTTTATCT
Source organism: Salticus scenicus (assembly GCA_963930645.1). NCBI lineage: Eukaryota > Metazoa > Arthropoda > Arachnida > Araneae > Salticidae > Salticus > Salticus scenicus. The sequence goes on along the minus strand of OZ005658.1, from coordinate 260,504,191 downwards.
TCTTTTCTGCGTTTGTATTATGATAAGAGTTCTGCATCTGTTTTTATTCATGATCTTTGAGCTTCTAATATATATATTTCTTTTATCACTCTTTTTTTTTTTTTTTTGTTCTTGTATGTATTATTTTATCAGTACAATTTATAAGCATGTTATTTTGTTGTTTAATGAGAGAGGGTAATTTTTGCAGATGTAATATTTTCGTTTTTCGTCAGGGACCTGAAATCCGGAAAATTCCAATAACCGGAATCGGGTCGGTCCCGCGATTGCCGGATAATGGGTCCTGTACTGTACATAAATATACACATTACAACTTACTACAGAAGCAGCTAATTCTGACGAAGTAAAACAGCATAAAAATCTGCTGCTTACATTTAACTATATTTTCAGTTTGAATCGCATAATTATTTTCATATATTTTAATGCAAAATAGGATTTACATATATGTGCGTTGATTATATTTTCTTTCAACAATTGGTAATCAATACTGGGCCTAACTCTTTGCACACCACTAATAAACATAAATATAATAAAATGAAAAATTTAAAAATGAGCATTACAAGTATATGTGAAATATATTACGTAGTTATAATATTGCAATTCAAATTTAAACTAGAGATAATTAGAAAAATGCGCAATATAAAATACAAATCTAAAGAACAGCATAAGATTAATTTCTAAAAGAATTAAAATTATGTTATAATAGAATGAATATAAGTTAATAATTATACCATATTTGAAACAACCTCCACAGTTTCACGATTAAGCCGAAAATGGCATCTGAAGTGCGAAGATCCCAATATATTAATTGTATCTATATAATTTTTTGTTCGTGGAATATCTCTTCTTTTTAACAATCAATTAACTGGAAGAAAATCTTCATCGTCTGTTAAATCATCGCTTTCACTATTATCACAGGATGATGAAAAACTCTAAAAAAAATCATACAAAAATTCTGCTTGATTCATATTCATAGCCGCCTTGTTGTTGTTGTTGTTGAGGGATTGAGTGAACTCCCCAAAGGTGTTCAGCAAATCTCCCCACACACCTTCCCGGGTAAAATTCGTGATGTCATTTTTGGGGCGCCCGGTAAGAATGGGGAGCAACGCTGAACTCAGCCTAGAACTTTCGCTTTCAGTATGAATGTTAATTAGGTGAAAGAAGATATAAATAGACAGCTATGAAGTTTGAGAAGGCTGGAGGTTTTTCTAATTTTGATTTTTCTTAATGTTTCGTTATTCACGTTAGGTTTAATGGGGAATTGAGTACCAGTTGGCCTAACGTGACAGTTTAGTATGTAATAGGTTTATTTTCTTCATTTTAGTGAAGTAAAAGATTTAAACAGGTAATATTTATCTTACTGCTCAGGTTGGTTTGGTTGAATGAATTTTATTGGCACAAGGTCCATATCTGGACATGCTGCGCCACACAAAAAAGGTTGGTTGGTTGGTTGAATGCCTTTTTCTGGCGCAAGGTCCAAAGTAGGACAAGCTGCGCCAAACAAACAGGTAAAAAAATAAAAAGAGCCTCTGGATGGGTTTACCCATCCAGAAAGTCATTAAAAAGTCACAGGAGAAAAAAGAAACCAAACAAGATACAAGATAAAATTAAATATAATAAAAACAGTGTATACACAATAAAAAACAGATGTAAAATAGGATGAATTTGTAAACAATAAAATCAGATCTCAAAGTAAAAACAGATATAAAATCAAATGTCGAAATAAAAACCAGCCTCTTTCAAAAAATTAGTCACGTGATGATGAGAATTTGCACCTAAAAGGCTTGTCAAATTGGGTGAAGATGAATTAAAATAATGTCGATACAAATGACGAAGGCAAGGGCAGTCGGTGAGAATATGGCGAATGGTTAGTGCACTAAAATGACATTTTGGACAATCAGATTGTTGTTCTCCAAGCAATAAGTATTTATGTGTGAGTCTTGAATGCCCAATTCTTTATGATCGTTACTATTTAAAAGTGAATGAAGTGGATGATTAGGATGTGAAAGGATGCGAAAGTACAATTCACACGAAAATCTTTGTCTAATATCAGTGAGAGAAGGCTCCACACTGTCAGCATATAAACTAAGGACTGGAGTCGTGCGGAAAGCACCTGAGCAAATTCTGAGTGCACTATGATGTGTTGTGTCAAGTTTTTTAATATAAGAGTGAGGGGCTGAACCATAAACCTGACATGCATAATGAAGTTTGGAGCGAATAGTAGCACGATAAATTTTGAGTAAAGATGGGCGGTCTGCTCCCCAAGAAGTGTTAGCAAGCACTTTTAAAATATTAAGTGCTCTGTCACATTTAGTTCTCAAGTGCAAAATATGTGGCATAAAGTTCAGTTTTCTGTCGAAAATAACACCCAGATATCGAGCAGTGTCAACAACTGAGATTGGCCTATTGTTTATTAAAATCTCTGGATCAGGATGAAGACCTCGTTTATGACAAAAATGCACACGTGTTTTGTCAGTAAAAAATTTAAAACCATTTTTATTTGTCCAATTAATTATGTTTTTTATAGCAAGTTGTAATTGATGTTCTATGAAATGCATGTCATTTCCCTGGCAAGAAATCTGCAGGTCGTCTAGATATAAACTCCCATGGACACTTGGAGGCAATTATTTAAGAATATTGTTTATTTTTAAAGAAAAAAGTGTAACGCTCAAAACACTGCCTTGAGGCACACCTTCCTCTTGAAAATAAAAATCTGAATAAACTGATCCTATACGAATTTGGAAGCGTCGGACTCTTAAAAAATTTTGAATGTAAATGTGGAGATTTCCTCTAAAGTCCAAATTAAAAAGATCTTTTAAAATACCATATAGCCATGTCTTGTCATAAGCTTTTTCTATATCGAAAAAAATTGACACCAAATGGTTACGTCTCACATTAGCTTTGCGGATATTTGTCTCTAATAATAAAATATTGTCAACCGTAGAACGGCCTCGTCGGAAACCACTTTGCCATGGAGAAATCAAATTATTTTTTTCAAGAATAAAAATCAATCTAGTATTAACCATTTTTTCTAGTAGTTTACATAGACAGCTTGTAAGAGCAATAGGCCTGTAATTCTTTGGGTCAGTATCGTCTTTACCTGGTTTAGAAAAAGGAATAACAATAGCATCGTGCCAAGCAACAGGGAAAATATTTTCAGTCCTCTTACTGCTCAGATTATAATATGAACTTTTACTATCGGGTCATGAAGCCATTTAAATATTATTTAGCTATTTAAACATCGTTTTGACATTCTTGTCATATTTATTTTTTTTGGCTATCTTTTTATCGTTTGCAATTAAGATGTAAAAGTTAAGTAGTTAATAGTTTATCTTATAACAATAATAAGTTTCATTACTTTATTATACTCTGTTATATTTTTTTTTGTTTACATATGTTTTATTAAACTTTTATAAACTTATTTGGTTAATTAAAAACTTTGTGATTATTTGTCTTCATGCATTTATTTTATTAACTTAAATTGAATATAAAGTTTTTTTTAGTAAAATTTAAAACTCTGCATTAACGTAAAATCAAAACTATCAGCCATGCCTTCATTGCTAATATTCTGCACTCTGCTAATATGAATTTGTAATAGAGTGTTTGTGGATATAAAATACTTTATATCCAACATTTTTTGGTAATATGCTGAAGTTTTGCTAACGTAATTTTTCGCGGAGTTTTTTTTTTTTTTAAATCGCGGAGTTTAAATATTTGTTCTAGTGTAAAAGCATGAGGTATTTTATCACCCCCAAATGGCTTCATATACAATCCCGAAATTAGAGGCAGATAACTATGACCAGTGAAATCAGGATATAAGGTATATTCTAATGGAAAGAAATGTTTGGAAGCTAATAGAGACTTCTGAAAGAAAACCTGAACCACCTACTCCAGATAAATTAGATGATAAGGAGTATAAGAAAGAACTGAGCTCGTACAAATTTAGAGCTACAGATTTGTCGCTCATATCTCTCAATATATCTGAGCAGTATTGCAAAATAATAGAAAACATCAAGGATCCAGTGGAAATATGGGCTACTTCAGAAAAGTATTACAAGCTTGATTCGAAAGCATATCATATGCAGATATTTAGTGAACTGAGTAAGACTCGTTTGTGGACTGATAAAAGTATAAAACTTTTCGCAGCTCGGTTATCACAAATATACGAAAAGATTCGAAAGCTTGATTCGAATTTTAGTGAAGCTTATTGGAACTTTCAACTGTTAAGATTTTTACCGTCTGTATTTGATAGTATAATTAAAGTGATACTACAGTGGCAAGGAGAACAGTTTACCTTTAAAAACATTGTCGAAACTCTTGTAGCAGAAGAGACAAGAGTCAAATTACGTGATAAAGACAGTATAAAGGTCAGTCATACAGAAATTAAATATCAAGTAAAGAAAGCTTTAATATGCTTTAATTGTCTCAAACCTGGACATTTTGCAAAATTCTGCCCTTTAAACAGGAAAAGGAAATGTAACCGTCCATCAAGGAGCATAAAGACAGACTAAAGATTCTTCCTGTATCTGTAGATGTTGTGGATCGTCTAATTCAAGAAATAGTGTTCAGCGTTCAAGTTGTCGATACTCAGCAAGCCCAGCGTCTGATTCAAGACATTGTATTGAGAGGACTGAGCACAAACAGACTAAACAAAAGCCAAAGTCTCGTAAATCAAATTTTTCATCCGATCTTATTACTTGTCCTTGTTTAAGTGAATCAAATGAATCAACACAATTTGTTTTTGATACTGCGGCAACAGATGGTGGGAGCGGCTTGGTAAAAGTTGTAGATAATGATAATAAATTACTTTTTAAAGCAACCCTCAGAGATGGTATTTATTATGTGTCACCTAAAATTTTAAGTAATAAAAAGAAAAAGTTTCATTTGCGGCACCAACTAAAGTTAGAAATCAAACTGAATTATGGCATAGAAGGTTTAGCCATATAAATATACCCACTTTGGTATATACAAGTAAAAATGAACATGTGAGGGGTATGGCAATTTTTAAAAAGAATGGTTATAAGTACGAGCCCTGCAGAATAAATAAGTTTAGAAGAGTTTCATCTAAACCAATTAATCGAATTAGGTCAAAGGGTGTTTTAGATCTTTTATTTGCCAATGTATGGGGACCACAGCAAGAAAGAGGTAGAATGGGAGAACGATACTACTTGTCCATTATCGATGACTACTCCTGTAAATGTGCAGTTTATCCGATGAAAGAGAAAACGGAAGTTTTCAAAATTGTTAAAAATCACATTACTAGAGTAGAAACTTTTCTTGACTGTAGGGTAAAAGCATTTCGGTCAGATAATGGAAGTGAGTTTGTAAATAGTAGAATGCAGGCATATTTTACTGAAAAGGGTATCCAACACGAGCTTACAAATGTGTATACTCCCGAACAAAATGGTCCTTGTGAACGGTTTAATCAGACTGTGTGTATTCTGCACTCTGCTAATATAAATTTGTAATAGAGTGTTTGTGGATATGAAGTACTTCATATCCAACAATATTACTCCATCATTTATTAAAACAAAAACAGCTATGGAGCACGTAAACATACTGGCAAGATTACATACATTGTAGAGAGTTCATGGACGCAAGCGCGCCCCCTTACGGAAGGATATGCAATACATAACACTCCTTTCCCCTAGGAATGCAAAACAGTCCTTCAGATGTTTTGGAAGAATGTTGAGAACGACACAGAACTGGTGCATCAGGGTCTCTAGGATCAGTAGGAGGAAAAGAACTGGCTTCGGATTCCGGTGGAGGGGAATCAACAATATAATCTTGGGATGGTTCAGGAGTAGCAGGAGTCTGAATTTCTGTAGAACTTTCAGAGTCCAGAATAAGACGACTTCTCACCTGATCAACATGGCATTTGGATATAGTTCCATCAATTAAATCTTTAGTTTTGTAGGAAACTGGACCAGTGGGTTCCACAATTTCTGCTGGAATCCAAGGTGGACTGGAACTATAGTTACGAATGTAGATAGGGTAATTTTCTTGAAAGGTTCGAAGATATTTACTTTTATCTGCATCCATTTGTTTTTCTTTTTTATATTTCATTTCCTTGTTGAGATCTGGATGAATCCTGTCTAGAAGTGAAGTTAAACGTCTATTCATTAGCAGTTCAGCTGGCGATTTACCCGTTGTACATGGTAGTGTATGTTGGAAAAAGAGAAATCTTGCTAACAGAGTCTCCCAATCGCTTTGTATAATATGTTTTAACTACTGCTTAGTAGTAGCTACCACTCTTTCCGCTTGACCATTCGAAGATGGGTGGTATGGTGCTACAAAAATTTTGTGAATTTGATTTTTCGATAGAAACTGTTGAAATTCATCTGACCTGAAAGTTGGACCATTGTCAGATGCAACAGAATCAGGAAGTCCATGAGTGGCAAAGAGAGATCAAAGTTTATTAATTGTTGTCCCTGCAGTCATAGATGACACTAGAAATACTTCCAACCATTTAGAGAAAGAGTCTACCACTATGAGGTTTTACCTTGAAAAGGACCTGCAAAATCGATGTGAAGATGAGACCAGGGTTTCTCTGTCCATTCCCATGGGTGTAACGGAGCTTTACCAGGTGCTTTCAGGTTCTGTTGACATAACGTACACAGTTTGACAGTGTTTCAATGGCATTATCTATTTTAGGCCACCACACATAACTGCGAGCAAGACCTTTCATCCAGACTATTCCAGGATGACCATTGTGCAAAAGTGTAAGAACTTCTTGTTGAAGATCCTTGGGAATGACAACCCTGCTGCCAACCATTAAGAACCATTAAAGATACCTTGCATAGAATAGGATCTCTCTTTGTCGCACATGATATTCGAATAGTGTCTAATTGAGTCAAAGGAGCAGTTTCTAGCAATAGAACGTCTGATAGAGCAGGAATGTCAAATTCCGTAAGTGGTATAATACTCTAATGTTGGATAAAATAGATGTTATTAGTAATTAATTAACCTTACATACATCGTATCCCACTGTTTTTGTCATTTTTCATAGTATGTCTTTATATTATGTATTTATTTTAACTTTATAAACATGTCCCATCCCTCCCTCATATAAGGGAGGGATTGGACATTTTTATGATAAAATTAATATTTTAATAATTACAATCAAATTTATATTTTTAAAAGATGCTAAAATGTTTCAATTTGTTTCTCTGAAATTTACAGTGTTGTAACAGTAAAAGTAAATTTGTAAAAAAAATTTTTGTCAAAACTGTCCCATCCCTCCCTACTCTCCCTTATATTAAAAAAAAAAAAAAATTATTTGATTTATGTTATTTTTTTCTCTTGTCTTTCTCTCTGAGCTTTAATTATGTAATCAGGATTTCTGATTTCCATAGACCGTGTATAACATGGATCTATTAGCTCAGGAATTAGGCAGTCATAATAAAATGCACACAGTTATTTTTCCATATTGTCTTTCCAAAATTCATCTCTTTCCATTCGATGAATTTTCATCCCTAGAGGCGTCCATAAGGCAAATATGCAATATTTTCTTTTGGTTACCCTAAGTTGTCCTTGTACTTCGTAGTAATATGAATGTTTTTTGTTGATACCAAGTACAGTATTTTTTTCTTTGTTTATTAGCCAAAATGTTATTTTTCGAGAAAATATGGCCTCATCGGGAGTCATATTATAGGAGGATGATGGACACTTTATTTCAGTTATACCATCATCCCCTATAAGTCCATCTGGTGTCACTGCAAGGAAAGGAATTATTCATTGTCTATGAACAATCCGCTAGGTTTTATTTCAAAGTTTAGTTTTTTTTAAGTTTTCAATAGCATTTTTTTTTTTTGTGAATTCTCCCATACCTAAGGGATGCATTGTCTATATTACAACTATACAATATGCTTCTTACCAAACTATCACATTTTGTGCATGGCAATCTGTTACACACTTTATCAAAATTGAATGCAGTAAGATGTTTGCATCTTTCCTCAATCCACAGGTGTGACAAGCTCTGAAGTTCCGTTTCACGAAGAATTTGTGTAGATTCTTCTTCGGTAAGATTTAAATTTGTCAAAACTTCGTCTTTTTTTCTTGAAAATTCTTCTGTACTCAAATCAGGTTTTTGTGCTTCTGAACCGTAGTGTTGGTCATTAATTAAATTTAAACTTCCAGTGAATAATCGACGACTTTTGTTCCGTTTGTTTTCATTGGCTTTTACTGTTTTAGAAGATTTTCTTTTTTGCCACTGTTTGCAGATATTGCCTGGACTTTTGTTAAACATATTCTTGTAGAGGGCATATATAAAGGCGATTTACAGTTGTGGGATACAACAGCTGCATGACACTGGCTTTGATACGATCTTTTCAGACAATTTATCCTTTTGCCTCCAACAAATTTAGCTATAATACTATTAAATTGTTCAACAGAGTTGTTTGATGAATTAAAAAGCACACTTTTGCAATGGTGTGCCATAGTGCCTATTACTTCCATAATTTTAAACAACAGCCCACTTGTTTTTATTGATGGTACATAATTTTTATCTGTTGGCCTACCGTCACAAAAATAAGAGGAACATTTTGCATGATATCCAAAAGTGTGCATCGGTACATTTAAAATATCTTTGCAAAGATTTTAAATCTTTTCATTCGGAGTGGCATCACTATTTTTATGTGTTAAGATTCGTTCATGATTTGAATCATTAGTATGTTAAAAGAAAATGTGTTAATTTAGAGTTTGTGTTTTTTGGCAACATTGAAGCGAACGATTTGTAGTTGTTGATATCGCTAGTATGCGTGTAGCATGGAGATCAAAGTATGTACAATATTAAAGTAATATTATTTAATTTAAACCTATATTTATGTCAGTTTTACTTCTATCCAGTAAATATATAAAAAAGTATCATGATGTTTTATAGACATTGTTATTGCTATCCTCATACGTAGAACCCTATCACGTTAAGATATTATATTTTAACTAGTATATAACCCCGTCAAAATTGATGGAATGTGAACGATAAATCTTGAAAACAATGTTTAGATCATGATGGTTACTACGTGATCATTTAAATGTATTTTCAATTTTTGTTTATAAATCAAATGTGTTTCGATATTTTATAATTTTCGTTCTGAAATTAAAAAAATTCTACCCAATCATTAAATATGAATGATAATAAGAAAAACTGCTGGTTGACAAAAAATATAGGCCCGACAACACAACAGCAACAACACATCCCAGTGTTCCATTAAGTGCTCTATACGCAAGCGAAGTGTGACGCTACTGACCGTCCATGGATGCAAGAAAATGATTTCCTATGTTATTCGCCCATTGGATTTTTTATAAAAAAAAATTTAAAAATCGAGGAAAATTATTTCCCGATTTTAATTCCCATATTTGGGTATATATATGTATTAGTTATCATGTGCATGTGATATATTGAGTTATTTTGCTGTCAAATTGACAAAATTTTAAATTTCAAAACTCTGTTGTCCTTGGCGTTTTTGTATTTGGTGATCAAAAACGTACTACGAAAATATACATGCCAGATGTATATTTTCATAATATGTATTGTGCGAAATATTGTTTCATATTATTCATTACTCTCTAAATATAAGTTTTTAAAATAACCATGATTTATGAAAGGAATTAAATTATATTCGCCAGATAATTTGGTGATATATATATATTTTTTTTTTCTGCCAAGGATGACAGATATCAAATCTATACCGCTGCAACATATTAGTATCTTATATCAGATACTTTATATAGACATTTGAAAACAAATTTCACTTCAATTTATGATAGAATATTTATCATTTTCCTTTTAATTAGTATATTAGTTGGATATTTATTGTGTAAATATCATCCTTTGAAATGAAATGTTTATTTTCAATGGAATATGGAAGTTTTTTTTTTTATCTAGAGTTTTAAAATTTAAAATTCAAATTTTATCAATTTTAGAACAAAAACAACTTAATCTAACGCATGCACATGATAACTAATACATATCTAAGCCTAAATATGGGGATTAAAATCGGGAAATAATTTCCCTCAATTTTTAATAATTTTTTACAAAAAGCCATTGGGCGTTTAACATAGGAAATATGTTCGTTTTTTTATTACAGGACATTAACATAATTAATTAATTAATTTGTACCTTATACTTTGTCCGTTTTATATTCACATTATGCATTTCGGATGCAAACCACATCCTTCATCAGATGATTCATGACTGTCCTCGCTGTCTGTGTTTATGTTGCTTTCTTCTTGGGTTCCTCTCTTGGGTTCCTCCTCTTGGTTCCTTTCTTGGGTTCCTCCTCCTCCATCTAATCTTTAAAACCCAAGGAAAACGAAGTGAAACGAAGAGAGGAACCCAAGAAGAAAGCAACATAAACACAGACAGCGAGGACAGTCATGAATCATCTGATGAAGGATGTGGTTTGCATCCGAAATGCATAATGTGAATATAAAACGGACAAAGTATAAGGTACAAATTAATTAATTAATTAATAGGAAATATGTTTCTTGTATCCATGAACGGCAAGTGACGTCATCACTTCGTTTGCGTACTTAAAGTCCTCATAATAAGAATTTTAAGACTATCGTAGATCCTGTTTTCAAATTTTCTGACTAACTATCCAATAACTACAGACACTCCACACTAACCAAATTTCACCTCTACTCTATACCTCCAACCAGCTATCTCACCCACAACATCACCAAAATATCCAGGATCTAGCTAGGAACTTTCTCATTCTCAACCGAACATTTTACCTTGACTCGACATTATCACCTTAGACTACTCTACTTTCAATACTCATTTCAACTGGTGACTTCTACTTGCCCAACCAAACATTCTATCCCAACTATCATTTTACACTAATTTCAAAACTAAAATCAACTGGCGGCATTTACGTACTAAACTTGACATCAATCATACCTTACAATGTAAACAAACAATGAAGTTTGATAAAAATATTTAAAGGCTTTAATGCGTTTTTACAAATATTTTAAGATTTTTAAGGCTTTAATATGTTTTAGAAATATTTTAAGCATTTTTTTAATGAAACAGTCAAAGAGTCGTTCATTCGGAATTAAAATGTTGTCCATTTGGAATTTGTATTTTCTGAATGGCAACAGTTTTAGTTTGTTTTTATTTGATATTGCATTGTTTATAATAGCCAGTGATCTGTTATATTTCATTTAGACATTTAAACATTACAATTGAATAGTTTTTCAAGGTTTTATAGGAAATAAATAAGAATATGTGCGATACAAAACATGTATGAAAATTATATTTATGTTTCCTAAGTTGAATTAAACAAACGGGAAAAAAAATGGCTGCCAAAAGTTTGTTTTGAAGCGGTACTAACTGGATTCGTTCATGACAGATGAGGGTCATTATATATATTGTTTAAAACAAGGGGGGGGGGGGGATTTAGAATACCGAGTCTGGAATTTCTGCTTCAATTTGTTCTTGAGATATGCTGATAACAGACACACAGACAGACACACACGCAGACCATTCGCTAAAAATATGATTTTCATATTTAGGGGACCTCAGAACATGTAAATATAACAAAAACTCAATTTTCGAAAATTTGACCCTAAAACAATACTTTCTCTACCTTATGGGTACAGAAGTTGTGATAGCAGCACCTCCAGACTTTTTCTTCTTATCTTTTACTTTTTTGTATGTTCTCATCAAACTCCGCCTTTTTTCGTAGCACATGCTGCCTGTTACATCGGCAAACCCCCTCAACGTCATGATTGCAGCAATTTTTTCAAACACCTGCAAATGAAAGGGTAAAGAATCAAATATTACTGCACCATTCACGCTTCTAAAGATGCATATATGTATCTATAACATAAGTAACACACAAAATATATCAGCTCATAACATAAGATTTCTTGAGCAATATTTGATTAAGTGAAGTGTATTGCAATATTTAATTCAGGGGTGAATATGGCGACTAATAAATGAAAACCCTGCAGACACATTAACAACAGGTGACAATTGCAGAGTCTATGCTAAATTGTATGTCCAAGTATGTAATCATGGAAAAACCTTGAAAATTGCTACATGTATACAGAATGAATGGCAGGGGCAGACTTATTAATAAGCTATCATAAGTCTATTATTCAAAGTAATTACTTATACCTACCTATAAAAAGTGATATTCAAATAATTCATAATACACCACAAGGCAAATCAAACATACAAAATTTCAAATTTCTATAAAAATTTAATAATTAATACTAAGCAAATTTTCCATGAAATTGAAAATTAGAACTGGTCTTTAAACTTTTACTTCTATACCTCCTAAAAACATGGGGTGAAGTATTTATTAAAATCTAAAAATAAATAATATTGTAGATTCTCCAGTACATCACATTTAAAAACAGAATAATTTGACATGACAGGGGTTGATCCCGGTTTTAATTTTTGGGGCCCATTTTTGTGAAATTTATTTATTTCTTTTTGTGAAAAAAATAAAAAAACTGTCGCTGGAAACCTTTTATTTTAGCAGTTACTCTACATAATGTTTAATATCAAGTTAATAGCATTTTATTAAATAAGTATATACACTCATTAAATATAATAATGTAAACATGGAAAAATTTTACAAAAGTATTATTTTTATAAAACAAAATTTTGTGAAAGGGCTGTTTTTATAAATCTGAATTTTGTGAAGGGACCAATTTTCTGAATTTGAATTTTGTGAAGGGCAGCAAAAGGATCCCAATTTTTCCCTGGATCAACCCCTGCATGAAATTAACAAACAGCAAAACTTAAAAAAAAACCTGAATTCAGTGGTCGTTCTGTTAATTTTTCCCTCCTAAATGTGGTTGGAGATAGTAAAGAAGCAAGGAAAAATATATGTAAAAAAGAAAATTAATTTATATATGCATATAAAGAAGATGTGAGAAAAATTAAGCAAAAACTTTGCTAACAATTATGTAATTAAGAAAAGCAAATAAGAAATGATGAAAAATTTTAATAAAAGATGCAATGTAATATACCTCTAATGAATACAGCTTCTATCCTGTCTTGTTTGCTTAGTTTTTAATATATATAATAATACATATACTTTAAATATCAACATTTTAAAATCAATTAAAATAGAAAAAATTACCGTGAATGCACAGTAACTTCAAATTATAACCAACCTTACAGAATAGAAGATAATTATCGAACTCGGGTTATATGCCGATCTCTTCTATAATATTTTACTCATTTAGTAACATATTTTGTCGATAGAAGTTGAAATATACATTTCTGAAATAAATAATGAGGCAAACACCTTGAAATCATTTTTAGAAAGGAATTAGTAAATTTAAAAATAATTAGATTTCACACTTTTCAAGTGAGACAGTCAAGTTACTATGAACGGTTTCTTGATTTTCGTGGTTAATAAAAAATCATTAGCTTAACACAATCTAATCTAAAATGTAAATAGGGGCCAAAATATGCATACCTATTTTTCTTCGTTTTTTATGAAAGTTAGATACAGAAAACATTTTAGATTAACAGTGAAATAATAAGTAATTTCATTTCCTCATAGTGTAAAATGATAAAAAATGAAATCCTCAAAGATTACTTACTTGTTTTATTTTGTAATTCACATTACTCAATTTATACTTCTCTTTGTCGTACACGGCAATCAGAGCTTTTACAGCACCATTTGTCCATCTGAAATTTCTTTTAATTTCTATTTCGATGTTGTTCGTATCTATGTTGAACACATTTTCACAATCGGGGCATAGGTATTGGTAAAGAAGAGTTTGACTTCCCTCCATTATGTCTACTAAAACAAAAAAAAAAAAATTAAAAACAAGCAATGGGGCAAACGCACAACATGCTGTAACGTCTTGACACTGGTAGCGTAGCGTGTATAAGCTTGGTGTCAATGAAATGAATCCTTATGTGATTGACCATTTAATAAAGACTATTTACATAATATATTTACATTTGAGCTTAGTTATTAATTTAACAGAATCACTTTTAAAGAAAAAAAAAACATCTTCGGAAGCAGTTTGCCTTCTGTCCATCATCATCTCTTTACACCAGTCTCTCTCTCTTCTTCCCTCTCATTTTCAAATCGCCCCTCGTTCGGCCCGGAGGATGGAAAGGGGGGTGAGTGGGAGGAACAGGCACTCCTTCCAAATTCCAGGGGGTTGGAGAGAGAGATTCGTTACAGCAGATCCCTCCTTCCTCGAAGGGAATTTTTCATAGCAGATGAAAAATTCGTGACATAAATGTACATAAATAAAGTTAGTAAGTTCATAAGAAAATCAAGTTCACATAATGATTATCTGTGAATATATTTTGCACTATGTTTCACTCCTAAGTTGCAATTTCAACAATTTGGGAAAAGAAAAAAAAATTAAATTTTGAAAATGTTTAACTAAAATATCTCTCATGAATTTAGAATTGTTGCAGTGCAGTTAACAGTAAAAGAAATGTAAACCTTTCAAATTAATCTGCTATGTTTGAAATCAAAGCAACACACATCTATTTTTTTTTTTAACATGTAAACTAAACAGTCTGTAAAAGACATATTAAACCGTATATAAAAACATATTAAACAGTATATAAAAACATATTAAATAGCATGCACATCATAGTTGCAAAAGAAAACTCATTCTAAACTCTTAGAACGTAAAAAGGTGTAGATTAAATAGGATATTAATACAATAATAAAAACATTTAAATATTCGTTAAGAAATCAAAAATAAAAATTATTTCATAATCAATTTATTCGACAGATGCTCTACTGAGTCCGTCTACATTCATGTGTAGTTTTCCCGCTCTATGCTCAATTTTAAAACTGTATGGCTGTAGAGCAAGTGCCCATCTCATCAAACGCGAGTTAGTACTCGCATGTTTTTGCAACCATACCAAAGGATTATGGTCGGTAACTACCGTAAATTCTCTTCCGTCTAGATAATAATGCAATTTCTTAATTGCAAAAATTATAGCAGCGCACTCTTTTTCCGAAGTGCTGTATTTACGCTCCGTTGGTGAGAATTTTTTGCTTAAGAATAGTACCGGGTACTCTTCACCGCTATTATCTATTTGAGATAGTACTACCCCCATTCCTACGTCCGATGAATCTGTTTGTACTATGAATTCTCTTTCGAAGTCTGGCGCTTGTAACACAAGTTTTTCTGAAAGTTTTTCTTTTAGCTTCTGAAAAGAATTCTCGCACTGTTCCGACCAGAGAATTTTTTCTTTCTTCATTTTACCTTTTAAGGCATTCGTAAGTGGCGCAGCAAGAACAGAATACATGGGTATATATCTGCTATAATAACCTGCTGTGCCGAGAAAAGCACGAATCTGAGTCTTCGTGGATGGAGTAGGAAAGTTTATTACCGTAATTTTCGGGAAATAAGCCGCGGCTTATATGTGTTTAAAAGTTCAAAATCGGCAACTGCGGCCTATCTAATGGTACGGCCTATCTGTTGAGAAAAAAAAAATTATCGGATCTCAAAAATTTTTAATCATTTAATTTCAAAAGCACAGAATGCGTAAAAACTAAATATTTTGAATTTGATTATGTATTTTGTCAGTAGATGACAGCACCAGACAAAAATCTTGCAGTAAAACTAGAGCTCTGTTTACTAAAAAATGATTGACCTGAAATAAATAACATTATCAAAACTCTCAACGTATGCCATCACCACTGATCGAAATATTCCAAAATCAGTATTAGGTAGTAACTTTTATAATTTGATGATATTCAAATTATTTCTACATAATTAGCAGATAATAAAATCTTATATTGGTTATATTTAAACTATTTCTGAAATGAGAACATTACTGTTATATTGAATATGTATCCTTACATAATTGCATATGCAAATAATAATAATAAAGAAAAGAACAAAAGACTTAAATCCATCAAAGTCTGCATAAAAATCTAAACTTTCCTAAACAAATTTTCTCCCACTTCCACAATAATCCTATCCCACGGAAAAAAAAAAAAAAAAAAAAACTTTCTGATCTCATTATCTATCTATCTTTCTTTTTTTTTTTTTTTTTTAATCGTGTTGTCCAAAGTTCATTCACAAACAGGAGGGGGGGGGGGGAAGAGCCATCACTTGGGCTATGTGCTGATAAAGGTCAAAGGGCAAGTGCAATCAAGTGAATGAGAAAGGAAAATGACTTTTTAGGACCTGAGAAGCTCATTTCTAAAAACTGCGATGGAATGTCTAGGGTATCTTTCAACTAAAAAACAAAGAACTAATTCATTATTTCTGTGTTTGAATGTAACAATTTCAAAAATCCCCAATATTTAATGTTTAATTTATAAACTTTATTTTTGCTTACAATATCTGTGTTTAAATAATATTTTTTTATGCATATCTAAAAATTTTTTACCATGTCAATGGGTTCTGGTGGAGGCTTGAGCCCCCAAGCCCCCTCCGTGGGTGTGCCACTAGGTCCAAAACCCTGCTAACTATATTTTGTGTAGAAATTACTCATTGAAACAGATGACTTACGAATAAATAACCTTTTTTCTATATTGTCTGTATTTACTTCTTTAAAAAAAAAAAAAAAAAAAAAAAAAAAAAGGAGTTTGCAGCATTTAAACGACTTTATATTTCGTCAATTTAAATGCTGACCCTCCAATTGCTGCTTCCTACACCAAAAGGATAAGAAGCATTTTTAGAGATAGATAAAATGTAATTAAATAATTTCTAAGCTACCAATAACTTTTCATTTCTTTTTGAAAAATTCATAGATTTTGGGGAAAAAAAAAAAGATTTGCAAATAATTTAGTCTTTGTGGCGCTTTTAGTTAAAAAGCCTATCCACCACGACCAGGTGGTGCCACTTCGGATAGGAAAAATTGGTTTTTAATTGTCCTTCAGCCAAAAACCATATAAAAAGCAAACAGTGAATCGGTTTTTAATTGTTCTTCGGCCAAAAATCACATAAAAAGCAAAAATAACAAATTATGAATTTTTTTGTTTGAACAGTTCAAGAAATTTTTCTTGCATTTCTTTTCTTTCGGAATGGCGTTTTTGTCGCTCTTCATTTAACTTTCTTTTTTCCTCCCTCCGTTTTACCCTCTCCTCACGTATCCTCCTCCTCTCCTCTTCTTTCTGGGCCTCCTATTCATCTAATTTTTTGAAGAATTTTTTACACCAGAAAGGTCTCGTTCTCTTATTGGTGGAGGGGAACTTCTCTTCTATTATTGCTGATGTATCCAAAGTAGAGGGACTTTCAAGAGGTATCGTTAGACCAGCAACAGCATCATCTACAAATAATAAAACAAAATGTTTAGCAGATCAAAAATTTAAATAAGGGAAAATAAAAGCTAGTTTTTTTTTTGTTTTCTTTTAAGTGCAGCTCCTACACAAAATGTGGGTGCTTCTGCACATTTTTTTTAGTGCAGCACAAAAATCTACTTTTTTACAATTCCTGGCATCCCCAATAAACATATACAATTTATTTTGATTAAGAGAAATGCATTTACTAGCCTCTAAAAACTGGCCCATGTTGGCTGCTGTTATACATTACCGGAGGCTGAATATCTGGATCTTTGCCGAGACGATCATCCATCTCGGCAAAATACGGGAACGTTATGTTATCACTCCCCGATTTTTTCTTTTTATCAACATTGAATTTGTAGGTTCTTTTCAGGCCCCGCCACTTATCGTTGCACATACTGCCAGTCACCTTTTCATGGCATAATAAGTTCATTTCCTCTGAAATGATATGAAAAACCTAAAAATGAGAAAAATATACAATTAACAAAATGTAATAAAAGAATAGGATAAAACATTTAATAGCAATTTATCTTTAAATTTCCCAGCGAAGGCTTCAGGAATTAAAAAAAAAAAAAAAAATGTTGCACGCAAATATTTCTTGTAGCGATTAAAAAAATATACCCTCCAGCCTTAATATAATAGCTGATTATTATTATAATTACTACATATTGCCAACAGCAAAAGATCAAAATAACAGATTTTATAAGCAGTATTTTCAAGCTTAGAAAACAATTATGGGCTTTTGACATATATTTTAACAGTTAAATCCATAACTTAAATTGTTGGAAATATGTGTGTACTACGTTAAATACAATTAAGTAAAAAATAAGTAATTATTAATTAAAAGTGATTGTTAATGTGATAATTATGACTTGACATGACATAATTTAATATTTTTCAATCAACTTCAAATATTATTCATTCAAAAAATAAAATAAATAAAGCTTCTCACTTATAAAGTCTATGAAAAAAATATAAACTGTGGGACAGAACTCTGAACTGTACAATCAATTTTAATACCAAACCAAAAAATGGCAAACTTAAATAAAAATTGTTTGTTTGTTTAAACGGTATATTTCGACTAACTATTATAATCCACATGAGCCAATTTTTTTAATACACTACCACATTCTTAAATACATATAATTTTTGTATATCTAGCGTAGTCACTTAACTTTTATATACGTACTTTCTAATTACCATATGAGTATTTTTTACATAAGATATAATAAATCGTACTTTTTTTTAAAAGTAATATTGAAACTTTTTCCGATTGTGTAATTAGGAGTTTACATACTATGGGAAGAACAAATGATAGGCATAAATACATTTCATGCTATAACAGAAACAAGATATGAAAAATCTTCATTTTAACGAAAATTACAAATTTCTAAATTTTGTAACACGTGCAGTACAACTTTCATTCACTACAGCAATGAAATTTTTATAATTGACTTACTTACTTTAACTGTACTGTAGTTCACATCCCCAAATTTATTACGGTGCTTCCTATACAGAGTTAATAGGCATTTCACCATGCCATGGCTCCATTTGCCTTTTTTATTCCCATCAACATCATTTTTTTCTTGTATATTAGCATCGTAGCATTCGTGATGCTGAAGTATATGAATACTTCCGAATACCTTAAGGCAATCGCTGCACTGATACCCAAAAACATTTTCAGCCATATTAGCTCAAATAAGAAATGAAAATTCAATGTAAATGAAAGACAAAAAAAAAAAAAAAATGGTAATAAGAAGTAATTGCGGTCACGATGCAATGAGTAAACAAAGTGATAACCTCAAGAAAAACTCATCACGTGATCAGAAAACCGAAAGAAATTTATTGGGTTTATTCAGTTAAGCCCGAGTGAAGGAACTGCCGTCTTTGACTGCTGGGTTTGGGATCATTAGAGGGGCAATTCCAAGTCAAATGCTTGGCATTAAAGTCACCCACAATAATAAAATTGGAATAGAGATTAGTGAGAAGGGAGAATTCTCGCTCGAGCAGGTCATTCCTTACATAATTAAGAGGAATATATACCGCTGCAATGAGTAATTTTGGAATATTTGGAAAATCTAAAATTATAGGCGTAGCTTCAATGGAATTTAGATTTGGGACTTTAATGAAAGTAGCATTGAAGCCGTTCTTAAGATAAATAGCAGTGCCGCCACAATGGTTGCCATTATAAAGCCTGTCAACATTGTATAATTTATAATTTGCAACTTTGGTGAAATTACCCTGGGAAAAGTGGGTTTCGCTAACCAAGATAACATCTAAATTATTATTATACACAAAATCTTTAAACTCAGACGCTTGCCTCCGGGGGCCATTGGCGTTCCAGAAACCAAGCATAAAACAAGAATTCAGATTCCCGTGGGGGGTGAAGGTGGAAAATATGCCGGAATGAGAAACAGGGGGGAAAAACCCTAGCCCTCAAGAGTTATTAAACTCTCGTACAAGAAAAATATTTTGTCCATGTTCGTGGACGCAACACGAATTTTTGGAAGAGCCTCTTTCCAGGCCTTAACAATTAATTTTTTGTCAATGACGTAATTTAGAAATTCGGTTTCCGAACTTGCGTCAGCTGGGACCGAAGAATTTGGATTGGTCAATTTGACTGGGGGCGGGGCTAAGCTCTCGTTGTGCCCTGTGGCAGCCCCTGCAAAGCTGCAGCTCTGCTCCACCTTCCTACTTTGAAAAACCTTAGGTTTGGGTGTCTCTGTGACTTCCCGGGGCTTACGCTTTGATTTAGTGTTTTTAGGATTTTGATTTGGGAACTTAGGGCAGTCCTGGAAATTAGCCGGATGGGCACCTCCACAATTAACACACTTGCAGGGCGCATCAAAGTGCTTCCTGCAGTTTTTAGAAGTGTGCTCACCGGCACATTTTCTTACCGGGGAGCAAGGTTGCATGAAAGAGCTGAGTGAAAATAGCCCTGGCAATTATAACATTGGGAGGGCCCTTTTTTGCCCTTGTACAACTCGATGGTGACTTCAGTTCCCATAAACTCGGTGAGTTGGAAGATAGAATCGGCTTCAACTTCAAGCTGATTCTTAGGGATTGCCAGATGGAAAAGTGGGAGGAGGACTTTCTTAGAGACAGGTCCCCTGTACATTTGGGTCACAGTGACACCCATGAATAGAAAGAAGATGCGAAATTTCAGAAGAAGCAGTATTAATGGGTAAGCCCCGAAGTACTGCTTTGATGCACTTGTCATCCTCTAGGAGGTAAGACTTATATTGAATTTTATTATTGATGAGATGTTTTTGGATGAGTCTGTACTCATCTTCATTATCGGCACTTAACTTTAAGAAGCGCCCCTCGGCTTTACTCCGGAGATTTGGAACTAAGTTCCTCATCCCCGAGAGTAAAATCTGCCAATAAGGCTGTGGCACAATGTGAAAAGCAGGCACTTTGTTGCCTTTAATTTTAGCTGATTATGATTTTTCAGTTAGAGTATTTGAAGGAGTAGCCTTCGAATTTTTCTTCTTGCGTTTTACCTCCTGCCAGTCATTATTAATTATGCTATCTTCCCCAGATGAACTGCCATTATCCCCACGAGAGCGCTTTAGCTGACTGGAGCTTTCGCTCATCTCCGTGTCGACAGATGGCGCCTCCAGTTCAACTTCAGAACTCTTGTTCCTAACTATAGAATCCCCATTAAGAGCGCTAGAACCTGAATTTTCAGAGATGTCACTAGGAGTATTGGCAATGGGTGGTTTGAACGTATAATAAATTGAAATGCCACTAACCTGGGAGAGTAGGCTAGCGGCCTGCCGAGCCATCAATCTCTCCTTTTGAAGGCTTGATCGTTTGGCAGTTGTGGTGTCGTCATCTTTCTTAAATTTGTTTTTAGAAAGTGCAGCATCAGAGCAAGCAATTTTTGCTCTGAGCTTGAGCATCATTTTCTCCGCTTCTTGGGCAGATAGCAGATGTAAGTCTGTTTCTGGATAAAGCGCTGCTATTACAGGCTTGTCAATGCTGGCGGTGTCAAGAAGTGGTAAGTCACCACCACTTGCCCCTGTATCCATATTTGATGAAGTTGAAGTACTCATATTATAATTATTAGTTGCCCAAACCACGTGATACCATCTCTGAACGCTTCTGGGCTTGCTCTGCGTAACTCGCGCGACGACCAAAAACAGCCCCCAAAATCTTCTGGACATCTCAGTAAACATTCAAAGCCATGGTGGAATGATGAATGCAATAATGCAAAAAGACAACAACAAAAAGCTTGGCAAAATTTTAGGAGGTACCCAACTACTGCTAATTATATCACATTCAAAAAAGCAAGGGCAGCCGCACAAAGAATCCGCAGAATCTCCCAAAAAAATTCCTGGATTAAATTTGTGTCCAGCATTACCTCCAATGTAAGCAGTAAACAGCTTTGGGGTCGTGTCAAGAAATCAATGGGAATATATTCTAATCAAAGTATTTCGATTTTAAAAGATAATGGCCAAAGTATAACTTCTACTAAAAATATTGCAAACACCATTGGTAAAACTTTCTCACATCTCCAGTTCTAATTCATATTCCGAACGTTTTTTGTCTCATAAACGTAATTCTGAACGAGCATCAATCAACTTTCCCTCCCGCACTTCACCAGACTACAATAGATATTTTACAGAAAATGAATTAAAAAATAGTTTGAAACATTGCCATAACTCTGCACCCAGACCCGATGGCGTTACCTATATTATGATTAAACATTTATCAAAACAGTCTCTTAAAAATCTCCTTCATCTTTACAATAGGATCTGGACTGAAAATATTTTCCCTGTTGCTTGGCACGATGCTATTGTTATTCCTTTTCCTAAGCCAGGTAAAGATGCTAGTTACCCCAAAAATTATAGACCCATTGCCCTCACAAGCTGTCTATGTAAGCTGCTAGAAAAGATGGTAAGTAGTAGGCTTGTTTACATTTTAGAAAAAAATAATTTGATTTCTCCATGGCAAAGTGGTTTTCGACAGGGCCATTCAACGGTTGACAATATTTTATTACTTACTATTCGAAAAACTAATGTGAGACTTAACCATTTGGTGTCAGTTTTTTTTTACATGAAAAATGCTATGACAAGACTTGGCACTATGGCATTTTAAAAGATTTATATAATTAAACCAATTCAATCTAAGTGTTTCTAAAAAACCTGAAAAAGTACAATCTAATTCCCAACTTATTATAAAATTTTCAAATCAGATATTTAATAAAATTCATAATACATCTATTATTAATGATAAATCTAGCATGTTTCCCGTAAAAAATATATTTATTTCTTGCACATTTAAATATCTTATTACTCATGGTCGATTGTTATTCAACTATAATTCAGTGTTAAAGTGTTAACATTTCTTCTGATTTATCTTGTAATTGCGATGATTCTTCTTATGTAAAATATGTTGACAGGGACCATGAACATATAATAACTGGAAATCTTGGATTTATTAATGACAGTAAATTAAATTATGGCACTAAATTTAGATTTCCATCTAAAAAACCTAGGCAGCCATCTTGGGTGAATAGTACTGCAGCTTATGAAATTATAGAGGCTCTGAATGAGTGACAGATTGTCACTCACAGATTGTAATGATTTGGCAACATCCACAATGACCAAATTTAACCTGTGATTGAAACAAATAACATAATTTGCCAAAGGTGCTACACTCTCTCTTATAACCCTTTCTGACCCGAAACATTTTTATCTTAACTGAAAAAAAAAATGTGGACTATAACTGACATTTGTTGATTGAAAATTGTACTTGTGGATGTCATGGATGCATAACCCGCAGGATCATATCGTCAAGGTCGGAAAGGGATAAGGGCATTACACTAGCATGTTTTCCAGATACGACTGAAGCTCCATCATAATCTTGGCCTATGCAGTGTTTTAAGTCAATGCCAATATTTTTATCAACATAAATAATTTTATCGCTTAGAGCTACTGCGTCTAATTTGAATAATTCTGTCGTGCTAATAAATTCTTTGAATATTGTGTTATCATATAAATATCTTACAGCTGTGTACAATTGTTCAATTTTGCTCATATCTTTACTTTCATCCACCATGATTGCAAAATATTTTGAAGATGACACCTCTTGACTTATATTTACAAGAACTTCGTTCGCCATTATTTCCAATAAGGCATTCTGTGTGGAATGATAGGTATATTTTGCATTTCCTGGACTTTTCTTATCTTGCGAGTAATTATAGGATCATGATTAGCGATTAAAGCAAGAAGAGAAAAAATTACCACAATGTATGCCATAGTCAATTGAATCCCCACTTAACTCTAGGGCAGATATTTTTAATTTTGATCCGCAGTCTCAAAATCCAACACTGAAAAAAAAAAAAAAAAAAAAAAAGTCCTGTTTGCTGTCAGAAAATTTCTGTAATTCAGAAAAATACGTTCTATCAACATAATTTTTCCATTGCTAGAACATATTTTTCTGAATTACAGAAAATTTCTGGCAGCTATAGGACTTTTTTTTGACAGTGAAGTTTTTGCTGAGCTATTAAGAGCAATATCTCGCAAAATATGCATATATAATACTAATTTTCTTTTATTTTAAAATTTGCTCTTTATTCAATCGACATAGTATAGAACCTTTCTCTTGTGTAAATATGCATTGTATTTATTACCGCGTCACAGTGAGATGAACTAAGTTGATGTTTTCATTTTGTTGAATTCCGTAGCATTTTTTCCAGTGTCTGAAGCCTACTGATGTAGAAGGGGCAGGGCTTGAATTCCAAATAGCTTCACTTTCCGAAAAATGTCTGCAATAAAAGCATAACACTGAATATTTTGAAACAGAATATTCAATCCATTTGTATTTTGTATAAAAATTTCGATTAAAGGAACAAAATTTATCACTGTCTTTAATTCTAGGAAAATTTTGCAATTCAGGCTGAACTGAAGAATCTAAAATATCATTTGGACCAAAGGTTGACATTGTACAGAATCTTCTACTTCTAAGTAGGCAGAGTATGTCTGGGGTGTATGCTCTTTGTGCAAAGTGTATGCTTCTGGAAGGGTCACCCATGATGTGAAGGTAATTCCAGCATGCTGAGCTAAGATCTGCAAGTGAAAAATTTTTACCCTCATGGAAAGCTCTTCTATGTCTTCCCATACGCATCGCCTGTTGTACAGGATAAAAAGGGGCACATTCAGGATTTAGGCAGAGTGTCCTATTTGAAAAATTCATTAGTCTTTGGCATCTGGTTAACCTTTCAGTGTAACCAGTGCAAATACTGCTGTAGTAACTGGTTTACCTTTGTGTGTAACTGGTGACACAGCTTCAGCTATCACAAAATGTTTTACACATGCCACATATTTAACTTGAAGATCCAATTATCTCTATCACATTGCAAAAGTTCTTTTTTGTGAAAAATCCCTTTTGAAACTCATATTTTTATTTATAGAAGCCTGTAAGGGGTTTAATAATTGCACAATTCCTGCACCAAATCATATAAATATTGTACATAGTGTGAGCAACAATGTACAGTTGATGATCTATAATCTCCTTGCCCATAATTTGCAATTGTCTATCCACACTCACTTTGCAAATGTAAACAAAAGATTTTGCAGCAATGAAAATCCGACATTTTGGATGTATATGAGAAAATATGTTAATTCACATACTAAAATGAAAAAAAAAAAAAAAAATAAAAATAAGCATAAAATTTAATTTAGATATACATAATTAATTTTAAAAGGGAAAAAATAATTATACTCTTATTGCCTTATACGTTTTTAAGGAATTGGAACATCGTCTGAATATTATTCAATTAGTGATCAAATAAAACACATGCAAGTGCAGTTTTCTGCATCCTGCCAATAACGGCTTTGCTCATTCGTTGAAAAGAATGACATCATATGTGCTAGTGGGATTGCGTATTTTCACAGATGTTTAAGGACTATTAAAGTAAATGTGCTTTTTAGGATGGTATTTCAAAAATACACAAAACTACTTAAGGAAAAATTTATACCAGCATTTGTTTTAAGGATAAGATCTACAATGCAGTAATTAAAAACTGCATCCAACTAATCACATTGCAAGTATCTGGCTGCATATTGCAAATCACAGTCCAAAAGCAGAATCACAGTTTTTTTAATGGATTACTCATTTAAGGGATTAAACTATACATTGCTTATACTTTATTAAATAAATTTTATTGTTTTATATATTTATTACCTTCATTACATTATATAAAAATAAACAATTCTAATTCTAGCTTCATTAAATAAAGTTTATTGTTTTACATATGTTATACTAATTTATACAGCAAGGAAATGGCATCATTGATCTATAATTTGCAAAAATCTATAATCTGCACAAGTTCTAGAACCAAGGTGTGTGGATTAAAGATCTTCAATTGTATGAAGGTTACAATTCAATTGTAACTTTTTGTGATACAGGATAATCCAAAGTATTTTCACTCTTCTTCAATTTGTGATAGGTCTCCTAATTGCACTCTGGACTAAATCGAAAATGGAAAATATGAGTTTTTAAAGGTACGACGTTTCAGGCCTTTTTGTGTAGATATTTAGATAATCAAAAAAAAAAAAAAAAATGTCAAAAAGAAAAAAAAAAAAAATTCTAATAATTTCTGGGTGGCTACAATCAGGGAAATTATGGAAAAATCAGGGTACGTAATCACTCTGGAAATATCAGGGAATTTTGTAAAAACACCCAAAAATCATGGAAATTTTTATTTTTGCCCAGAAAGCATGATTGAAAGATTGCCAAACAGCTGTTATCTTAACATTATTGCACAGGATTTTCTGCTTTCTAGTTGAATCTTACAAAGTTAACATTAAAAAATAAATATTTTTTTGTCTTGATGTTAATATGTTGTTCAATTAAAATAAGTCATATTTTTTATAATTTTTCCAAAATTTATTTTCCTTTTTGTAAGTGAACAAAAAAATAAAGAAAATGATTAAGATATTTTTGCCCATCAGTATAGTTTTTGAATTGCAGTGGTTTAGCGAGCATGTTACACAAGAATGTGTGATATATACAAAATTACAGAATGTATATCATAAAAGGTAAGGAAAATCATAGAAATTTGTCAAAATTAGTCATGGAACTTTTTTTCCGAATCTCTGTAGCCACCCTGAATTTGAATATAATTAAAATTTTGGTAGTTGGCATTTTGCATTCTGGTTTTCGGAACTTTCTGGATAACGGATTTCCGGATAATAGATCCTATACTGTACTAGGATAATAATGGGAGAATAGAAATTTTTTGATAAATTTACATGCTTTGAGACTGAACACGATTTAGATGTTTTTAGAAAATGTCTATCTGTGTGTCTGTGTATCATAAATTTTGTGGTCACTGTATCTCCTGAACCAACGAACGAAATTACCACACTTCATATTTAGTTGAACTCTGACCTAAACTGGTGCTTATTACGTTTGGTGATCAATCACTCAACAAGTAGCTCTGTAATCTTTTTCTTTTTTTGTTGTTGTTTACCTGACACTATAGGTCAGAATTTCGTGTTAATGCATGATTATAAAATGTATGAGACTTATTGATAATAGTAGTAATGAACTTGGAAAATATGCATGTTCCTGCAGGAGCATCACTACCCTCTGGGGTTGAAAATTTAATATGGTGGGTGTTTTTCGAAAGAACTCTCCAATATTATTAAAACCAATGAACAATAGATTTCAGATAATTTGAAAAACAGTTTTTTTTTTTTCCATTTTTTATTTAAAAAAAAAAAAAAAAAAAAAAAAAGTCTTTTTTTTAATATTGGTGCAAATTTGTCCTTTTTTTTTCAGCATTTAGTGTTATATTCCGTTAGACAAAAATCGTGTGCATGCTTCATGGGAAATAATTTGAATAAGTAATAATTTAATAAATAATTTGTACTGTGCGAATTCTTTAATATTATGTATAAGAAAGTCTTGTGGTAGCTATAACGCACTAGGTTTTCTACTGTGCTCGATATAATCACGAGTTCCATTCATTGACCATGTGAAAGATGTTTAACAATCATCTGTAAAAATATGATATTTTCGGCTAGCCGCTACCAAAACAGAACAATTTTATTGGATTGTAGCATATAGATATCATATTTCAGGAGTCAGAATTGAAAATAAAATAAATAAATAATGACCGCTTTACTGATTTAAATATTTTTTTATTAAATGTTCTCTATATTCCATACTTAAATCAGAAAATTTTTATTTCAATATTTTATCTAGTCTCTTGCAACCTTAAATTTATTTATATAAAATAACTTAACACAATTAAGTAAACGTTTTGAAATTTAACACTTTGAAACAAAATTTACAAAGAATATAATATTGCATAGAACAAAATATATATTTATCTTATCAAAATCTTATATTTGCATAGAACAAAAGTGATAATTTCAAAAGTGATAATAAGCTTATCATAGATTTATTTTTAATGAAAACGGATCGGCTGAATATTTCTCACGCTGTACTAGAAATCCTAAATTTATAAACATAGTCTAAGAATCAAATGCTTGTAAATATTGCATGGAACAACGTTTTCAACCAAAGTTCTCATCATCACTAGATTTAAGATCGCATCCAGGACGTACGAAGAACTTCCTCTATTGTTGGTCTATTGTCCGCAATTGGATCTAACATATTGAATACAACTTGACGACAACTTCTCGATAGTTTATGCTCCACATCCTCTGAGA
Organism: Salticus scenicus; assembly: GCA_963930645.1. Taxonomy (NCBI): domain Eukaryota; kingdom Metazoa; phylum Arthropoda; class Arachnida; order Araneae; family Salticidae; genus Salticus; species Salticus scenicus. Next base: position 260,476,260 of record OZ005658.1, on the reverse strand, counting down.
ATCTCCACCTTCTATTTTTTTTTATCTTGAACCATTCGTGTTATATTGGTATCTTTGAAGGGCATCTTTTTGTCAATAATCACATACATAGTCACCGCGGCACTCCATACGTCAGCAGACATTGGATTGTAGAGACGTCCTTCAATAACTTCTGGTGCCATATAGGAAAGGCTAAATCGAAAGGAAAACGTAAATAATTAATCATTTTTTATAACAGAATCTATTAAAAAAACTAATCCAGAATATAGAGATAACAAATGTAATCAGCGATAAGATGAGGTTAGTAACGCTTTGTTTCTTAGAGGGATGGTATAAGAGGAGATGACATGTGCAGAAAAAAATGAAGTGAAAATCGTAACCGCAAAAGCCATTAAGGGCCCTCTTCACTCACCACCGCCGGAAGCCGAAGCTAATGTTATTCAATGGGAAATTTTTCTTTACAAATAACTTATAAACTAATACATATTTTTAAATTCTGTTTTCACATTCTGAAAATTTCCAGCTGTTAAATTGACGGACCTTTTTTAAAAAATTATTTTTTAAATTTTTTATAATTTTTTATATTTTATATATATCTCTTGTTTTTAAATTTGTTAGCTCATAAATTTATTAACAAATTAAAAACTTTTTTCAAGAGAAAAAGATACGCATTATTTATCTAATGAAATAATAATAATAATAATAATAAAAAAAAAGTATAATTTCAATTTTAGGTGTATAAAGAACCATTCTATATTTTGGGAAACATTCTATTAAAATCATAACTGCTGAAGTATAATATGCAGCACAATTTTATAATTATTTTATTTCATGAAGTATAAAATAAACTATTACAGAAAATAAAATAAACACCTCTTTTAAAAATAAATTTAGTATTTTTTTAGCAACATTTATTGTAACATTCCCTTGTTTCTGTTAAATAATACTAGAATCATGAAAATGATAGGAAATTTTTAATATTTTACTTGTTACAGATTTAAATTTTCAAAAATTGATGAAAAGTAATGAAAATAAAGGATACTCACTGTAACAGAAAAGGTGGATTTTCTTCCAAGATAAGAGTTGAGATTTTCTAACTTTTCTGTTGTGTCTACAGGTAATTCCGAACAGTCTTCTGGCAGCTTTTTCCCACCAGTTTGCGGCAAAATTTGGTCCATTTTTGATTCCAGTCTTTTTATATCCTTCTTTATGCCAGTCAATAGAGATAAAACTTTTCTCTGAAATAATAATAAAAAGGAGTGGAAGAGAGGGTAAATAAAGTTTATTGTAGTCAAATGAAAATCAGAAGATGGAAAGCACAGTATTTGATAAAAAAAAAAAAAAAAATAATAATAATAAATAAATATCTATATATAAGTGAAAAAAAAATGTACTGAAAATAAAATAAATAAATAATTACATTTGTTAGCTTTATGGCCTGATATTGGTGTGGAAGTCTCACAACTATTGACTGGCTGTGTGTTGCACAAAACTCTTTTGCTTGTGTGCTTTTATCATTAGGTGCGTAGTTGTTAGATGTGAAATTTTGATTTTATGGCATTTCCATGGGGAAAATTGGTGAAATATGAAGAGGATTGGCATAACTGGGGGATATAGGAAATTTTGAATGTGTTTGTAGCTTGTGCTTAACTAGGTGTATCCTTTGTGCTTGTGTAGATGTATTCAAGCATGCATAGATCTTTTGTGTCTGTGTAGGTGCCTGAACAGGTGTCTGCGTGCTTGCGTATGTTTGTGTTTGCATAGGTGCATATGTTGTTTCTGTCCGTTCATATGTGTGTGTATTTGGGTATGTATTCTGTAATGATGTAGTATTAGCGTCAGTAAAAAGTGGAATGTGTTGAATAGGCCGCCGTTTTTTTCTTCTGGGACTGTCTTCCGTATCTGTGGTGCATAAATCATATGTGTTTCCTCAGATTTTTTCAGTTTCTTCCTGGCTATATCATATGATTCTAAAAAATGGAAAATAATTTAATTATTCTTGAAAAATAAATTAGACAAGTGCATCAAGTTGAATAATTGTCTATTACTTACAAAACTTTGAACAAACACCATAAAATGCAATAATCTCACAACGATTGTTTTAGATCAAAAGAGCAAGCTACCCTTCGTCAGGCTAACAAAGGAGGCACGAATGCTGCAGTCAAAGCGGCATTATTGCATTTTATGATGTTTATTCAAAGTTTTGTAATTAATAATTTAAAATGCCAGTTCTGTTGTGCTTTCTTGGTAAATAATTATCTGCTGTATATAACACCCTCGCTTGTATCCGATCCCAGTTTTGGCTAGGCGGTGTTGCCTTCTTAACTAAAGATACAATTTTAGTAGTGGATCTTATTTTAGGTCAAAGGCAGATCCCAGTCTCAATGTTATGCCAACTTTCTGGTACAACTTCTACTGACTCTTCCTCATCAAGGAAAGTGACAATTAGAAATCTATATACCAGGAATATGCTGCATTAACAGAATTATTCTTAAAATTCAGAAAATAAATTAGCAATTAAAGAAGGGGATGGGTGAAGGGAAATAATTATGATAAATACTTATAAAACTCAAGAACAAAAAAATTGATACTATAAAGTGGCATACAGTGGAAGATAAACATTTTAAAAGAACATTAATAAAAAATGAATATCATAAGTTTATCATCTATATATATATCACAGTTTATATATATAATCTGCGTGTGTGTTTAACTTTCAATTTCATTGAAATTTAAGTGTAATAAAGGCAATTTCTAAACACAAAATAATAGAATCAGAATACGAAATACACAAAAATGTTGAGCATATTACCAGGTGATTCTTATGAAAATTTGAATGAATTTAATTTATATTTGAATTTAGATATTAAATAAATCTCTCTGGTATGAATAAATATTTCCGTTAATTAGATTACTTTGAAACTTCATCAGCATGTGAGTATAGAGATATATGTGTAGAAGCACTAAAAGGAAAGGGAAGAGAGGCTAAATTTGAACTTTGATAAAGTAAATTAAAAAAATAAGTTTTTATAAAGTGGTATCCTGTTATATTTACATCTTAAACAATGAATTCATATATGTAAGTTTCAAGAATGCAAAATATATAGATTCACCTCTACACACACACACCTCCAAATAATAAACAAAGTAAATCTTGAAATGTGAATCAGAAAAATGTATGTTCTACCAATGGCCAAACAATCCTACGCTCAAAGCTATTGAACGGGGCTGGGTTCTATCACAGGTCGCGATCGTTGACCTAACCGTTTAATGTTTTTCTCCAAAGCGCGCATAATACTGGCTAGGGCGCCCTCGAAAGACATCCACGGAGAGCACAATATTACGCCTAGGACCATCGTGTATTTTATAGGCCTTGAATCTCACACCTTAACAATAAAAAAAAAAAAATAAAAAATAAAAATAAATGCCACATTTCTCAAAATGAAAAATTAAATTCAATCAAGTGCATTAATCCAAAATTATGGTAGTTTTACTACCATTTTTAATACCTGAACAATTCTCACAGGAAATGTGTTTCCAAAAATTATTAAGCTTTTAAATTTCAAAGTTGAATATGATTATGTAATTGCAACTATATGTTAATGTTTCAAAGTTAAAAAAAAAAAAAAAATTAAAACAATGTATTATAACATTTATATTTCTAAAAAGGAAAAGAAATACTAAACAACGTTGAAAAAATTGAAAATTGACATAATCCATACTTAACAGTTACCTTTTGGATACATTTAAATAATATCTTCTTGCTCATCCCTTTAGCTAAAGTTTCCTTTCGTAACTAAGTTTTTATTAATTTTTTTATACACAAACTACTTGTAATATGTATTTTAAATAAAAAATCACAAGTAGAATCATCAACAGTTCACAGGTTTCTTAACTAAATAGTCCAATCTTTTGTAGAATATAACATTCACTAGATTCCTTTCGTAATAATAATAATAATAAACGAAACAAAGGAAGGACGGGAATATGGAAAAATCGAACAGTAGTAGGGGAGAAAAGCCGTTTAAACCCGGGGACCTGGTCCTCCTGCTTCACCGTACTCTGAGACGTGGGGGGGGGGGGGTAAGTAATTTCTTAATGAATGATATAATTATACGAGAGTTAGTCATAATGACTTGAATGTACTCTTATTCGAGGGGGGGGGGGGACATTGCCATCTGGTGACAAACTACTGAGAAAAAATGTTAGGACAATTTAACCCGACTTTAAAATTATTCCGAATTGGATGTAGGTACTGGAGTGATGAAAAGAACTAAAATCCCCTTCGGATTTTTTGAAAGCCCTTCAGACATTATAAAATAGATGAAATATCAAGACTTCATTGATTTAATTCAGATAACCTATAACAAACATACTAGAAAAGTGAAAATTGGATTAAAACCAACAGCTAGAATAAAGTTATTACCAGGACTCGCCGAAACTTTAGGTTTTTATCCGACTTAATTTGTTAACAATAAGGATCCTATATGCGATAGTCCTTTTAAATACTACTTTGAAGGGGTTAAAGAAGCTGACCCGAATTTTGATTTAAAATTACTTTACATATATTCGGATATAGCAGAACCTCAGATCGTAGGTCATATAGTATCCCCTTTGCTTAGAGTAATTACTGTGAAAGGTAAAGATGGTGATATTTGTTCATGAGGTATTTGATAGACCACATTATGTCCCGCTTTCAAGGGAAAACTTTCAAACAATTGAAACTGTTATAAGAACACACACAGGACATTTAGTATCATTTGAATGTGGGCAATTGATTGTGAAACTTCATTTTCGACAGAAGTATCGCTCATAATGTTTGTTCCTTACCAGTGCTGCAATAAAACTTTTGAAGATTATTACACCCATCAAACAGGTAATGATATTAGCTATTACCAAGGAGTTCCGTTTCAGAAAGGGTATGGATTTGGTGGACTTTTCTGTTAACTTTTTCGTGCAGCTGTTCCTTTATTTAAATTTGGTGCAAAAGCTGTCGGTAAACAATTACTTCACTCGGATGTAGATGTGCTGAACGATGTTTCTCGAGGTGAAAACATTAAAGTAGCCACTAAACAACGAATCAAAGGGCACATTCGAAAGTATTTCCCGGGAAGAAGAAAAGTTGTTCGAAAGTACTTCCCGAGAAGCCTGGTCAGTTGCAAATGGTGTTTGAAAGCTTTTGACCGGTCGACCAGACTTGTCCCGAACTTCCCGAAATATTTTGTTGGGAAGTGTGGGAAATTGAATCACGTGATACAACACACGTGGATTGAATGCTTCGTCGGTGCTCATTTTAGCGCAATTTGAATTAGTGAATGGTTATTTTTCAAAATGGAGGGTGAAAACACTGAAAACGTTAATTTAAATTTACATTGTTGTCCAAAATGTAATGATGTGTTTCAATCGCAAGATTTGTATGCGGAGCATAATTGCTTAGGGGGTTGATACAGTTGGCCTAAAAACCAGACATTGTTATTATTATCCCTGTATAAACAAGAAGAGGCCAGACAGAAAAGTGGCACATCATCCAAGCAAGTACGTATATATTTCATTTATTACGACTTTAATTAAACGTTTATTTATTTATTTTCCCCATAAAAAAAATCTTTTTAACATTCTCAATTCTGTTACATTTTAATCTACACCAAATCTGATTATGTTTAAGATATTTAAGTATGTGCATATATATGTATATTAATTTATGACAAATTTATTCAGCGAATATTAAAATGTAAAAACGTAGTGCTTAGAGATAAGTAATTTTATGCCATAATATATATCTTCATACTGTCTTGAAGTATCAATAAACTGAAACTCATTTTTAATGTACTAGTTGATAGTCTGAATAATATAAAAAAAAAAAAAATCTTACTGGTAAATATATTACTACTATTTTAGTTATTAATGGTTATTTTTATTATAGTTGTTAATTTATTTGCGCTCTTCTGGATTATTATAGCAGTTTATTACCCTTCGTTCTTGCTATTCCCCCCCCCCCTTTTCATTCTGGGTACTTTTTTCTTCAGTGTATACTTCCATTTAAAATTGGAATTGCTGCATTTGTGCAAATATTTTGAATGTACTGTCTGTCTAATTATTATAATATGTGTTTTATCCTCTTTTGGTAAATGATTAATGGCAGTAAATAGTACAGTATAAATATAAATGCATCTCACTGTGCTTTATATTTCAAACTATTAAATTATATAAATTAATGTATATGTAATTTAGAATTTGCCAATTTTAGGCCAAATATATATTATTTAATGTACATATATACAGGAGTCTGACCAGATTTTTGAGACAGTCTTGTTTTTGTAATATTGTGGAAAAACTACATCTATTACGTAAATTAAAATGTAATACGAAAATAAAGTTTCATACACTTTTTGGCTAGGGTCCTCTTTTAGTGAAATTGTAAAATGTAATTTTGCAAAACGAAATTTATAACTAAAATAAGGTTTTGTTTCAGACAGTGAAACAGCTTTTACAGAATTAAACTTTCGTGTATGCGCAGGAAACCTTGTATAAATTAGAAATTTAATATCATCCAGTGTTTCAGCTATAGTAGTATAGGTCTTCGTGGTGATTAACACATTGACGAGTGAAATAACAAGTTTTTGCTTTTTTGGTAAAGCATCTTACTAAACACAAATTAAAAAAAAAAAAAAATCTTCGGTGAAAATATTTTAACGAATCTTTTATGGAAAAAAAAATTGCAACATTGATCAAGAAGAATCCATCGGTTCATGCATAGCACATAAGGGAAATCAAACACTGAATTAAGCATAAGAATCACATACAGGAAATGAATTTGTAAATGAAGTGAAATCTCGATTTCCACTTTCGATAACATAAAAGTACTTTAAAATATCTTTCAACTGATGTATTAAAAATAATTTAATCATAATTAGAATCTGAAAAATTGAAATTTTAAAATATTACAGCACTGTCTGGCGGTAGAAATTTCTGTATCTACTGTTCGATTCCAAATCAACAAATATGAAATAATTTTAATTAGTAGCTGAGATTTAAAGAAAAAAAAAAAAGCAGATTCAGGACACTTCAAAACGTGTAAATCAGGTGTAATCTTGAATTCCACTATCGATAATATAAAAGTACTTTAAAATATGTTTTGATTGATGATGTATTAAAAATGATTTAACCATGATTAGAATTTGAAAGTTTAAAATATTGCAGCGCCATCTGGCAAAGGAAATTTCTGTAATGTACTGTTCAATTCCAAGTCAACAAAGCTTTCAAATGATGTATTACTTATGAAATTATTTTAATGAGCGTTAACTCACCTCTGGTTTTCTGCAATAACTATTGATTAAAAAAAGAAAAAAAAATCAATTTTAATTTTTCATGATAAAAAATATTTTTATATCAGTATTTTAAATTTGATTTTAAGTTTAACTCTACTGTTTGGTTGCCATATATCAAGATACTTGGCCAAACTGAATATTCTCTGCAAAAAGTAAATTTGAAAACTGGCGTACAATCAGTAGAAAGAAAATAAAACTTCTTCATGCTCCATAAATTTTATGTCAGCATAACCGGTTTCGAAAGGACGTAGCCTTTCTTCATGCACCTGATGAAGAAAGGCTACGTCCTTTCGAAACCAGTTGTGCTGACTTAAAATTTATGGTGTGTGAAGAAGTTTTATCTTTCTATTCTCTGCAAGTCTAATTTTTACTTATATCTTTTTACCTCTCTCTCTCTCTCTCTTTGCTTTACAATATTTTTAAATGTAAAGAATGTTTCATATTTTTCTTTATTGCAGAAACTAGCACCAATGAAGATAGTACCAATGAAGATAGAACAAATGAAGATGGAACCGATCCAGATTGTGCTGGCACCAGTTCGAACTCACCAAATTTGGAAACACCAAAAATTCATCAACAAAACGTAAAGGTGAATCTTGCAGCCCAACAAATCCTATATCTAAACGAAAACACCCATTGTGGTATTCAGAATGGGAAAAAAAGGTAGTAGAAATTGAAAAAAAACAAAGACAGATGGCATCAAGAAAGAATGGCTTTACACGAAAAGCAACTTAAGATACTTGAAAAAGTTATTGAAAAATTATAATAAAGTTTACATTATCCAGTGAAGTTTGTTTGTAATTTTTTATTTAAGGGGGAACAACACAGTAGAAGCTTTGTAAAATACATTTTTTTAAAATGAATTTTGCAATGATTGAGATAAATAAAACATTATATATTTTTTTTGTCTTATTTTACTTACCTTAATCTTCATTTTAAAATGTAAAAATTACAAAAATCAAAAAAGATATTTTTAATATAACACAATCTTTGAAACTGTGTTTTGCAATTATCGATAATTGGCTGTATGCATAACTTGAGTAAAAAGAATGCGAAACTGAATCTGTTTAGATTTTTTTAAACTATATAAATATAGTTTTCGTTGCACGTAGGTTTTTTTGAAAATTTGAATTTTTCACAAAATGGCGAAGTGTTTAAAAAAAACTCAAAAAATATTCAAAAAAAGGAGTACATATTCTTGGATTACTGAAAAACTATAAATCAAATCAAAAAACCCCTACGTGCAACGAAAACTAAACATACTGTGAACACGGTGTCAAAATTTGAAGCAAATCGGTAAAAAATTACAGTAGTTAGAGCGACAGCCGTTTTGAAAAACTTGGTTTCGAGTAAAACACGTTTAAAGTTTTATGAAAAATCATTCGTTTATAATTTATAAAATGCTTAATTTATTATTCGGTATTAGAGTCCTGCATCGGGTCGGGTAACCCGACTTTACCCGAACCCGACCCGACCCGCGGGCCGGGTTCGGGTCGGGTTGACAGAATTTTTTCTCTTGCGGTTCGGGTTCGGGTCGGGTTGACTGAACTTTTTTTCGTGCGGTTCGGGTTCGGGTCGGGTTGACTGAATTTTTTTTTCTTGCGGTTCGGGTTCGGGTCGGGTTTGGTTTTCAACAAGTCGGGTCGACTTGAGAACACCTTTCAAAACATTTTTTACAATTATAAACTTAAATTTATAGGCATGTTTATAACTATGTAACTATTTTAAACATTCTGCACATACTAGACATGTATTGGTTGGTTGGAGGATTTAAGACCGATTGACTCCAGATGTGTCCTAGGCCTATAGGGGGATTGCCCTCCGTTTGAGTCTTTCTAAGGGGTCTTAGCCCGTATTTACGCGTGTTTAGGAGGAAACCACGGAAAACTCCGAACGGCTAGGTCGATGAGCGCGACCTGGGATCGAACCCGACACCATCCCGTCTACCAGCTTCGAGCGCAGAACCGCTCGGCCGCTGGTGGGTAGACATGTACCGGAGCTCCCTATTCGTATCCGCGGATATCCGCAAGAAAAATAGATCCGGATTTGTATCTGGATCTGTTTTCTTTTCTTCAACGGAACTAATATGTATCTTTTGTAGAAATTGTATGAAAATTAGAAAAGTATTATAAATCTTTCTCGACTGTTGTTAATATATAAATTAAAGAAATACAAATACAGTATAACCTCGCATTTGCATTCTGGAAATTGAAAAGATTTCGCAGTTTCCATTTTTTTTTTTTTTTTTTTTTTTTTTTTTTTTTTTACTTCTATATTTAGTAGAAGAAAGTATTAGATTCTATCAACTTTTGGTGTCAACCGCTCGACGGGTGGCACTGCTATACAGCGATTTCTGCAATTTCAGGGGAGGCTATATCTCAGGTTCTGTTGCGTATAATCCAACAAAACTTGATATGTGAGAAGAACAATATGAGATATTATGCTCATTCAATTTGAATGCCTATCTATCAGTCAACAGGTGGCACTGTTACACAGCTATTTCCGCAATTTAAGGCTATATCTCAAGAACTACTGCACATAATTTCATATAAAGTTGTATGTAAGTGCCATTTAATATATATTAGCGCCTGTCAACTTTTGGTGTAAACCGCTCAACAGGTGGCGCTGCTACACAGCGATTTCTACAATTACAAGGAAAGCTATATCTCATGTTCTATTGTGTATCATCAAACAAAACTTAATATGTGAGAAGGCGAGATTATGAGACATGCTGACTCAGTTTGAATTCTTGTCGGCCAGTAGGTGGAGTCGTTTTACTGCAAATTTCATCGATAACAGAATGGCTATATCTCAACTTCTATGCCATATAACTGTACGAACAATGATATGTGAGATAACCATTATAAAAACGCATTGTTTAAGAAGTTATTTATAGACGATAAAACTGTCTCTCTTTAGATATTTAGTGTTAGATTTCCCTAAGATGAAAATTATTTGCATTCATCACGTTAAACTTTTTAATAATAGTTTTAATAAATTTTTCGCACTTAGTGAATTTGACAGAAAAATGTAGAAGAATGTCTTGTGGTGACCACAACATACTAGTTTTTTTATAATTTACCAACTGTGTGACAATGAAAATTTACTTTATTTTATATCATGTTATATCATTTTACCTTGTTTTGCATGATTTTTAGATGAATAATGTTGATTTATTTTTCGGGTTTCGGGTCGGGTTCGGGTCGCAAAAAATTCTCTGTTGCGGGTTCGGGTCGGGTTTCGGGTCGATGAAAATTTTTTTGTCGGGTTCGGGTCGGGTTTTGGGTTGATTTAAAATTCATCTGTCGGGTTCGGGTCGGGTAAAACCCGACCAGCGCAGGACTCTATTCGGTATCCAATGGAATTATCAACTTTAACATTGCAATCAGATGCTTTTATCTTTTTTGCTGAAGTACTTGTATAATCTTTTTTTTTAGTTTCATGGCGATTAAAAGGTCGTTTCCGTTTCTTCCCATCTCTATTTCGTCTTTTATAATCATGTTTTGTTGATTTTCTATCCATATGTGTGATTAATTATATTTTTTGTATATATATTTTTATATATTTAGTTATATACAAACTACTTATATAAAAAATCCTTTTTTAAAAATCAGAACTGTCAAATGAACACATCACTATGTATTAAAACACATCAACACTTTATTGTTTAACCCATTAGGCGCCAATGTTCCCATTTTGGGAACATTCGCTATTATTATTTTTTTAAACTAAATATTAAAATTATTGTTACAAGGTTAATTACATTTCATTTTAGAATAAATGCGACAAGTTGTGTAATTTTTTTTATAAAGTTTCTCTCATAATTTGTATTTTTTATGGAATTTTAAAAAATGGGAAAATTCATCTTTCCATCATACTCAGTATGTGTGCTTATATTTTTTAAATGTATAAATAAAAAATTATTTTATCTGTTGCAATTTTATTATAAATGTCTATTGTATCAAATAACATTGATTATAAATGAAAAATTGCAACAACTTGTTCTCAATGGAAGATTAAATAGCTTGTTCCCATTTTGGGAACATTGGCGTCTTCTTTAGTTTTTTAAACCAATAATATTATACTGGTCGCTATTCGGCAAAGATGTACATGAGATCAAAACCCATAAAATTTGGATATAAAATGTGGGTTCTTGCATCCTCAGAAAGATACCCTTTTCATTTGCAAGTATATTTTGGTAAAGAGCAGACGCCAAACAATTCATTGCATTTGGGAACAAGAGTGGTATTAGATTTGACTGCATGCATTTCATATCCTCCAAGACATGAACTTTACTTCGGTGGAATTATTGGTAGAAATGAGAGCTAGAAATTTCCGAAAAACTGGAACTATCAGAGAAAACAGATTAAAATGTTGTCCTTTAATAAGTTCTAAAGAGTTGAAAAAGAAAGACAGAGGGACATTCGATTCCATTACCACCGACTCTATCGGTATTGTGAAATGGAAAGACAATCAAGTTTTTTGTTTAGCTTCAAATTTTGAACCACTAGAACCAATTGGTTCGGCAAAACGATGGAATTCTCTAGAAAAGAAAAAAAAAACTGATATACCACAGCCACACATTGTTGCCTCCTACAACAAATACATGGGAGGCGTCGATCTTCCTGATCGAATTTTGAGTCAATATCGGCCAAAAATTAAAGGCAAGAAATGGTGGTGGCCATTTTTTACAAATACTCTAAATATGGCAGTTGTAGCTGCTTGGCGGATACATAAAGAATGCAAAGGAAAACTCCCCCAGCTAGAATATCTTCGGGAAATTACAACGTCATTGATGAAAAGAGAGGAACCGAGAACTGCGGAACATCTTCGTCTGGCCCTTCTGGAACCATACCGAAAGATGTACGTTTCGACGGTGTCAATCATTTTCTTGAAAATGCAGAAAGACAATATAGGTGCAGAGTATGTATGAAAAGCACTAGACTTTATTGCAAAAAATGTAATGTTATGCTGCATAAGAACTGTTTAGCTTATTTTCATTCAAATTAATGTAAAAAAGTGAGGTGTGATTTATAAAAATAAAGAAGTGTGCATAAAGAAAATACAGGTAAATTATTTTTTATTCATTTTCTATTAATAAGTAATAATTAATAATCTATAAAATACAGAAATTCTAATTTCTAATGAAAAAAATTGCATGATTATCTCTACCCCCATTAGGCGCCAATGTTCCCATTTTGGGAACATCGTCTAAATTTGAAAATTTTAAATTTTTTTGGTATTTTTTTGCGGAAACTTATTAAACCCTTAGTCTACACGGGAAAAAAACAATTCCTTTATAAAAAATTACGTTGGAACATATAGCGGCGCTTAATGGGTTAAATAATTAACGAATTAATTTAGTTAAAACGTAAAACAGTTAAAATGATGTTACTCTACTATACCGTTTCGATAAAAGTGAGCAAATGTAACAATTAATCGCGCGAACAAGTTCACTCGCTCGTACATGTTGAAGCGCGTCACGAGTCGCATGACGCGCTTTACGTATTACGCTGTAACTTCTACATTTTAACGAAAATCAATTTAATATTTTGGCATTATAATCTTAAAAGTATAAGCTATCAAAAAATACAATAAAAATTTTTTTCATTTTTCGAAAATTTTACTGTGTTGTTCCCCCTTAATTGCAAAATAAAGTTCAGAATGATATGTTCGAAATACACTTATAAACCTGTTATATTCATTTAGATTTATTAATGAAGACTAAATTATACATCATGAAATGAGGTTTCCATTAGTCATCATAATTATTTTACCAAGAGTGAATCAAGGTTAATTGTTAGGATTTTTTTTTTTTTTTTCTTGTGTTGTTGTTCTATGTATTTGTCTGCGACTGCATCTCCTCACAGAGGGAAGTGTTCTCCATCTCATGAGATGTATCAATGTGTACAGAGTACTACAAGAAAGATATTTTAGACTTAAAATTTTCTATCATTTTAATTAATGAAGTTATTAATTAAAACACACCTGTATTTGCCATTTTACAAAACAAATTCTGAAATCGTTATTCTTTCAAATCTCCTTGGAAATTGATGTTGAAATAATGAGTTTTTTAAATAAAATTTAATTTTACGTGTGTTTAAAGTGTTTTTAATATAATTGACAAATGACACATGTTCAATTTAACTCTTTTTTTAGAGATAATTTATAATATACATATGTTTTTTTTTTTTTTCTTTTCTTTTTTTGTGAATAAGAAAATAACATCATTTCTGTATAATTGACTGTGTTTCTTTTTGTCTTTAAAGTTTATTTAAAATTTTTAATTAAAAAATATACTTTGAGCAATTAGCACCAAAAGTTAATTCACAGTAACTTATGTCAAGTTGCATCCACATGTAAATTTTTTATACAATTTTGTACAGTAGTTCCTAAGATGTAACCTTTCCTTAAATTATGAAAATCGCTGCACAGCGTAGCTGCAAAGTACTCTGACTTTTATCTCTAGGGAAAAATAAATCTAGAAAATAAGCTAAATCACTATTGAATTGCATTTTAAAAAATTGCACATGCTGATAACTTTCTTCAGTAGCAATTTTAAATAGAAGAGAATGTGTGTAAAAAATGAAAAGTGTATTTAAAAAAAAAAAAAAAAAAAAAAAAACCCTGAAGCTTATTTTTTGTTTCTAAGCAAGATATAAATTTCTGTACAAAAAAAGATCTCATTTATGACAACGGGACTTTTTTTCAGTTTGTTCTCTACATAAAGGCATCCAGTAATTGTGTCGCATTCCTTAGCAATGGCTACTACATTCATTTCTTAAAATATTTTTCACACGATTTGCATAAATTTGTTATTTATTTTTTATTTTAACTTGATGCCAGATGGGAAAAAAGAAAAACGTTTTTAATTGGTTTAAATAAACAAAAAAGAACGATAAATTATTTTTTCCTTAAGAGTGAGCAATAACAAATTTCACCAACAGCCGTGGCCGATGTTATTCTATGGGAAAATTAATTTTTATAATTATTCATTACCTAATGTATTTATTTTTTTAATTCCGTTCTCACATTTGTAAATATTTACAATCGTTAAATTAGTACACATTTTCCAAAAAATGATAAATTTTTGGTATTTCATTTTGTGGGGGGAGGGGGGGGGGAGGAAAGGAAAAGAAAGTAAGAAAGAGAAAAATACACTTATTGAAAATTTGGATTTTTGAACTTAGAATTACATTAAAAAATAATAATAATAATTGGAAAAAATATTTAGCGATTGTGAGTTTTCTGAATATGAAAACAGAATTTTAAAAATATATAAGGTAATGAGTAATCATGAAATCAAATTTTCCCATAGAATAACATGGTCCACAGCTGATTAGATATTGTCCCCTCTGAAAATATGAAGTTTCTTTCCTCAGCAACAGTTACTTTCATTTCTTAAAATTTATTCTGAAAGTTTTATGTTTTACCCCAATTATAATGGAATATCTTTTAAACTTATTGACAAAGGGGAAAAAAATATTTTTCAAGTGTTCAACTTTGACTAAAACCAATACTTTTGTTTAGCATCATACGAGAATATATATATATATTTCTGCAAAATACTTTAACCGATCTATTAACCCCCAAAGGGGTGGTAGGTGGAGGTGTCACATATTAACTGATGAGAGGGCCTGTGCCCTCAATCTCCGATATGGCAACACCCCTAAAAGTATGCGGGTGGCATTTTTAGGTGAGGAATATGAAAGGGCGCCAAACATCGGCAGGGTTGCTACGGCACTTGGAAAACTCAGGGAATTTGAAAATCTATTAAAAAAACAGGGTAAACTCAGGGATTTATTGCAAAAACAGAGAATTTTGAAATTTTTTTTAAAAACACAGGAAAATTTTTTCATAATCAAATATTTAAAAAAAATTTTAGTGCTTTATAATGTATCAATTATGTTTTTTTCCCCAACTATAGTAAGTTAATAAAATTAATGTACCCTAAATATGTTCAATTAACTTCTAAACATGTTAAATTCTAATGCTGCGTGATTGCGTATCATCTATTTTACTTCTGAAAGGGACAGGGAATTTTTTCTCCTGATTTGTGTAGCAACCCTGATCGGGACTCCCCTCCCATTCAAATTTTCACGTTACACCTCTGAACATGATTATAATACTTTACTTACATATGTTCTGAAAGTAACAAAAAATAAAAGTTGCGAGACAAAATTGTTACTAGTAAAACGTATCAACACACCAAATCGTGTCATTGCTAGTGGGTTCTCTACACTAGTTGAGCACAAGGTAAGAGATTAAGTGCTACTTGTTATGAAAGCAAGAAAGCATTTCATATCAATTTTCTTTTAAAAGGAAAAGTAAGTTTTCTTTTAATTCTCAGAGATCAATAACCTCTCTGATTTCTAAGTTATCTACTTCACTAACACCTTTAAATTATTATTGAAAAAGTAAAATTTATACTTACGAGGCATTAGCAGTAGTGAAGGCAATTTGCCATTGAAAAGAAATCCCAAATGCATAATTACTTCTGTGATAAGAAGTGTTTTTATGACATCAGGAACCTTCACCGGGCTTTTTTGCCTTTATTATACTTTACATATTCTGTAAAATTAAATGCCTCTTGTTACCAGCTACATTTCTGCAACTAAGAGGTATGCTGTTCAGGCTAT
The DNA here is from genome assembly GCA_963930645.1 of Salticus scenicus. Taxonomy (NCBI): domain Eukaryota; kingdom Metazoa; phylum Arthropoda; class Arachnida; order Araneae; family Salticidae; genus Salticus; species Salticus scenicus. The sequence continues at coordinate 260,460,314 of OZ005658.1, read as the reverse complement.
CTTCATCTTAATCATCAGAAGAGTTGTTTTCTTCTATATCATCTTCAAATGCATCACTTTGACTAATATTGTGCAGAACACAGCAAGACATGATTACCGTTGGAATAAGATCAGTTCTTGTAATATCTAAATATTTTAGACGTCTAAACTTTCCCTTTAAGAGGCCAAATGCTCTTTCTACCGTGCATCTTGTTTTAGATAACTTGACGTTAAATCGAATTTGTTGGGATGTCAGATGCCCATTATCTCGGAATGGTGTCATTAAATTGACTAACAGTGGGTAAGCTTTATCACCTAATAAATGATATTCATTAGGGATAAGGTTACTCAACTGCTGCCCTATTCCAGATAATCTAAATACTTTGGCATCATGGACAGACCCAACCTCTCCGACATAACAATCGATAAATTCCAACCTTTGAGGGGAAAAAAATGCTTATAAATGCAAATACAGCAGATTATATTAAACACTACAATAAAACAGAAGAAATATATATACACACTAGATATACAATAATAATCATTTAAAATTTCTTTATAATTTGGCAAAAATACTAATTAGACAGCTTTTAAAAAACAGTATTTGAAAATAAAAATTCCCTTTAGTTCTCAATTAGTTATTAGGGTTTAAAATTAACTTACCTGCTATTTACTATTCCTTGCAAAACAATGGCAGCCGCCCCTTCCTATTCACATATACTTCCTGGTGTCTTTGTGGAGCCTTTATATATATATGTGCGTTCCATCGACACACCCAATTACTCCAGGAAATGATGCAATGGAATAAAATCCAGCTTCTACAGCCTGGTAGTCTGCTATTGAAGGCCATCGTATCACATTCACCGATAGCCTTGCAATAGTAGTCCACATTTTGCAGCAACAATCCCACAAAGTGGATTCAGCAACTCCGAATCTTCCAGCCACAGATCTGTTGTAGAAAAGTTTAAAATAATTAACTAATAAAATGGTGATGCAAATATATATATATATATATATGTACATTAAATTAACAGGGATGAAACTACATAGCATCCAAAACGCCGAAAAACTGCTATTTACATGCAGAATGAATAATGGAGGGAAGTCTTATTAATAATATATTATTTGGCTATTATTAAATACTAGCAGGCTACGCCCGCTTCGCTGGTCACTATTTTTAAATGAATCACAATAATTAATGAATTCTCAAAATTGCATTAATTTTTATCATGTGATAAAAAAAGAGAAGAAAAAATTCTCATCGGGGAAAATGTCGCACCGGGTCTCTACTGCCTTCGGCAGCGTAGACCCGTGCGCTGCACACACATACTCCTTCACCATCCTTATGACTTCCCAAAATTCTATGTTATTACTCATAAACTTTCATTCTTAAAGGAGTTAAAAAATAGGAGTTAAAAAAAAGGAGTTAAAAAATAAATCATTTAGCATCGGGTAAAAACTCACACTGAGACCCCACTGCCTTCGGCACGTTTGAGGATATACATGCGCTGTACATGCATATTCCTTCTCAACTCAAACTTTTATTACTAAGAAAATAAAATAAAAAAAAAATCTTTTATCATCGGGTAAAAACTCGCACCGGGTCCCAAAAACATGCGTGCTGCGCACCTATTCCTTCCCCACCCTTCCAGCCCCTCATAATTAACTTGCATATACCAATTTTGAACGGTCTTACTCAATTAGCTGAGATGCAAAAGAAAACCTGATCAGGACACCTTAAAATTGTAAATCAAGTAAAATCTCGAATTCCACTTTTGATAATATAAAAGAACTTTAAAATATCTTTCGAATGATTGTATTAGAAATAATTTAATCATAATTAGATATTGAAATATTGAAATTTTAAAAAATTAGTGTCATCTGTCAGTAGAAATTTCTGTAATCTATTGTTCCATTCCAGATCAACAAAGCTTTCAAATGATGTATTACTCATAAAATTATTTTAATTAGTAGATGAGATACAAAAGAAAACCTAATCAGGACACTTCAAAACATGTAAATTGGGTGAAATCTCGAATTCCATTTTCAATAATGTAAAAGTACTTTAAAATGTGTATCAACTAAAATAAGCTTTCAAATGATGTATTACTTATGAACTTTTTATAATTAATAACTGAGATTAAAAAAAAAAAAAAAAAACTGATTCAGGACACCTCAAAACATGTAAATCTAATGAAAACTTTCGATAATTTAAAAGAACTTTAAATATCTTTCAAATGATGTATTGAAATTTGAAAATATTAAAGCGCCATCTGGCGGTAGAAATTTCTGTAATCCACTGTCCGATTCCAAATCAAAAAAGCTTTCTAATGATGTATTACTTATGAAATTATTTTAATTAGTAGCTGAGATACAAAAGAAACCCTAATCAGGACACCTCAAAACGTGTAAATCGGGTTAAATCTTGAATTCCATTTTCGATAATGTAAAAGTACTTTAAAATGTGTATCAACTCAACAAAGCTTTCAAATGATGTATTACTAATGAAATTTTATTAATTAATAACTGAGGTATAAAAGAAAACTGATTCAGGACATCTCAAAACGTGTAAATCGGGTGAAATCTTGAATTCCATTTTCGATAATGTAAAAGTACTTTAAAATATGTATCAACTCAATAAAGCAAAGGCGTTCTGGGTTTTCCATTGTTTTCACCGAAACAACCGTTCCTTTTCTACGATTTTGCCCTTCCTCCCCCCCCCCCCCCCCTTTACGTCCCTTCTAATAATTTTACACTTGAAAATATCCACACTCGATTTATCTTTCCTTAAAATCTAATAATACCAATTTCAAATGCTGTAACTCTTTTTTTTTTTTGCCCCTTCGCCCCCGCTCCCCCTCAAGCCCTTCCTAATAATTCTACACTTTCATAAATATTCAGAAACGAATTATCGGGCGTTAAAACCAAATATTACAAAATTTCAACGGCATATCTCAATTTAAAATAGTGCAAAATATAAAACAAAATTTGATCTAATTTTTTTGTTTATCCACATATTTTCACGGACAGACAGACACACACACTGAGACTCTGCTCTTTTATATATTTTGATATTTCGTTATATTTATGAAGTTCTTAATACATTATAAAACAAAGCAAACATTCAAAATAAGATTTTTCTACAAAAACAAAATAATTTAACAAAGTTTAGCGACGGCAAAAATTTCATAAACTCTGAATTTGAATATAGTCCCTGAGTTTTTATCCCTGAAATTATATTAAACTTGTGGGGAAGACTTCCATTTATGCAGTTTTCGAACCTAGCTGCCCCACCTAACAATTGATGCATACAACTGCAGCACTGTTTAAGAATACTCTTGAAATGAATTATCAATAATATAATAAAATATTTTTAGAAAAAGTAAAAAATATATATAAACCTGTAAGACTCTGGAGTGCCTAAGATCCACAATGTCATCAATATCTGTTTGTGGACAGCAACAGACCTAACTGTTTGTTGACTATTTCTAATTATAAGGATCCTGCATTACCTACGAATATGAAAATTACATTATAATGGCACACTTGAATGGAAACAGATAGATGAAATAGAAACAAAACAGAAAATATTTTCTTGCTTTTAAAGATTATTTAATAACTTATTTAAATGCATTATTTTGCAAGAGCTAACTTTCTGAGTCGGGAAAAATCACAATCTATATAAGCTTTTATAGACAATTTATCAAATTTCTCTCCAGATAAGTATAGAAGTAGAATACCTTACTAATATCAGTTCTCTCAATTTTAGATATAATAATTAAATACAAAATATACTTTTTTTAAAATTCATTTTTTATTATTAAAATCCATGCAGATAACTTTCTATCACATTAAAAGTTAAAGAACTATGGTATTCAAAGAAAATTTTCAATCTTTGTTTTCAGAGGTTTCTATACTCAAATATGAAGAATCCTAAAATTGCAAAATTAATGTTGCACTGTTTATAGATTGCAAGTCGGTTTTTTGGTCTGTGTATAATTTAAAAATAATTGACACTGTCATAGTTATACCTTTAAATTTTACTAGTTTCACTCTAATAATATGTAATCGAAAATTTTAAGTACTCAGGTTGGTTAGCATCAAATTTTTTTTCAAAATTCCTGACCATTTTCCTGGACTCATGCTGTTTATTACCAATAAAATCTCAAAGTTAGCCAATAATTTAACAATTTACAATAATCAGATTTTAAATCTAGCCATAAAATTTGCCCGAAATCTGCGACCAGTGGCTACCCTGAAACAATAAAAATTAATCAATTTTTAAATCTATACGCATAATACATATATAACTTTTTTTTTTTCATTGAAAATATGGTTAAGTATTTATGCCAACAATATTATCATCATACCATTTCTTCAATTTTCTCTACCGACGATCTACTTGGTCGAAAATTTCTTCGAAATTCAAAGTCGGACATAGACGTCACGATATTTTCTGCAAAATATAATAATTGCAAACCCTTGGTTTTGATCTTGCTTCCTCCAGTGCAATCAGTGGTAATAGTAAAACTGAATCATCTTCAGAATCTGATGATTCGACCGCCTGCATTTGTAAGTAAACATTTAAAATTTCCATAACACGCTTCCTTTTGTTCCTTCTACGCTCCGCCATGTTTGTTTATATTTTTGTTTCCCGGGAGGATGAAATGTGTTCGGAAGTACTTAATAACCCGGTCATTTCCCGAACTTCCTGCGTGACGTCATTTCCCAACTCGGGAAGTGACCGGGAAATACTTTCGAATGCGCCCAAAGAAGTTGGAAAAAAACCTAACAGATAAAGCTGTGGATAAAATGAAGACAATGATTGGATCCGGAAGAAGAAATGAAAAAAGGAAGATGTGTCAAAGTTCTATCAGTCGACCTAAAGTGAAAGCACGTGATATTTTTGCTTAAAGATGAATGGATTTATACATGAAGACTCTACACCATGCGTCAAGTCTTAACTTGATTTATTTGCTACTCCCCCTACACAAACAGCTATTGAAAAAGGATATGTAGAATATCATCCTCTAGCAACTATTTCAGAGAGTGGACCAATCGAATTTAATATTTCAGGGAATGGTGAAGATTACATTGATTTATCAGCTTCTTACCTATATGTAAAAGTTAAAATTTGCAACCTTGATAAAACCGATTTAGACGAGAATGCACCTGTTGCACCTGTAAATTTCTTTTTACATGCGTTATTTTCTCAAATAGATGTGAGTTTGAATGAAAGATTTATTTCTTCAGCCAACAATACCGACCCATACCGTGCTTACATAGAAACATTATTGAATTATGGAGAAGATGCAAAGAAAAGTTTATTATCTTGTGAATGTTTTTTTAAAGATGAACACTTGAATGAAAGAAACTCTGTAACAGGAAATAACCCAGGATTTATAAAAAAGATACAAACTTATTTCTAAAAGTAAAGTATTGGATATGATCGGACCTATACACTGTGATATATTTCAACAGAACAGACTTTTACTCAACATGGTGGATTTGAAAATTAAAATGACACGTACTAAACCAAGTTCTGCTTAATGGGTGATAAAGTAGATGATAAAAACCCTGATTATAAAGTCATGTTACAACATGCTTCTCTTTTCATTCGAAAAGTGAAAGTGAGCCCAGGTGTTTCTTTAGGTCAAGCGAAAGCACTAGAAAAACATAATGCTAAATATCCTATCGATCGAGTCGTAAGCAAAACATATTCTATACCAAGTGGAAGTTGGTCTTTTATGCAAGATAATATATTTTTAGGAGCTATGCCTAAGCGTGTTATAACTGGTTTATTAGATAATTCAGCAATTAACGGACAGTATAATTTGAATCCATTTTTATTTTATCATATAATGTTAACTTTTTAAGTATTTACATGAATGGACAACCTGTACCTAATAAGCCTTAAGTTGAATTTTTCAGAAAACAGTTTTATAAGAGCTTACCATCAACTGTTTTCAGGGTTTAATCATGACATTGGAAATTACATACCTCAAGATGAATTTGAACATACTCTGTACGCTTTTGATTTGACCGCAGATATGTGTGAAGGACCTCACTTAAACTCACAGTATCAAGGGAATTTAAGAATTGAAATTCAAGTTTGTAACCAAGAATATTTGTAATGATGCACGAGTGTATAATTTTGTTGCAAAACGATTTTGAGTGCATGTGAATTTCTATCAATAAACATTTTATAAATAGTATTTACTGTGTCTGTGTGTACTTATTTGTTAAAAACCTTTCAAAGTGTAAACATGCCTTCACATGTAGTAACTTCTTATAAAATAATTCCTTTTCCTACTTTTAAACATCCTTTTACAGCAATTTTTGCAGGTCCCAGTCAAACTGGGAAATCGACATTTTAACATTTTTTTATCCATTTTAAAAATATGATTGAATCAGCACCTGACAAAATTATATGGTTTTATGGAATAAAAGTTGTATGACGAAATTGAATAAGTTACCTTCATAGAAGGTTTTCCTTCTAATTACTATATGCAATATTTAGAAAGGAATATTTTATTTATTTTAGATGATCTTATGAGTGAGTGTTGAAAATATAGAAGTTTAACCAATTTATTTACAAAAGGTTCTCATCATTTGAATTTAAGTGTTATGTTTATCACACAAAACTTTTTTCATAAAGGGAAAGAAATGAGAGATATTCAGCTTAATTCACAGTACCTGTTTTTATTTAAAAACAGTAGATTTAAACCAAATTACTCATCTAGGAAAGCAACTTTTCCCTGATTGTTTAAAATTTTTCAAGAAGCATATAGAATCGTTACAGAAAAATCTTATTCTTACTTATTTTATCTTACTCCACTTTGAGTAATAATATGGACGAGGAATATAGATTAAGGTCACAGATATTACCCAATCAAAGACCTCGTATTCATACTCCAAAATATATATAATCTTTAATCGTCATTATATTCAATTACTTAAAAATACCTTTTATAATGCTCTGTTATGATGCTAAAGATCTTTAGGGCGAAATCCGCCCCTTTTTCAGAAGCTACATGGTCTGTCTCTGTTGTTGAAACTGATTTTTCATCTTGCTTCTTTTTCCCGGTCTTGTTCTCCATGATGTGGCACCACACTCAATCCAAATCGGCGGGCGACTCGTGCCGTTACACGCTAATTTGTCTTTAACTATTTCTATGGTTTCACGGTAAAAGACGTAATCGGGGTTGTTATAATTTGCTATTTTTTCGTTTCGTTAAAAATAATATCGATGTTGTTTTCTTTATTAACCTTAGTGAAGGCTGTGGTTATTTTACCATATTTGATGTCGTTTTGATGCTCTTTAACTCTAGCTGATATTTTTCTTTTGGTTACACCAATATAATTTCCTCTTTTTTTCATCTGTATATTTAAAAGGGATTTGGTAAATTCTGGCTGTTTCAAGAGGGGGGGGGGGGGGGGGTTGTGTCTTTATCGTTTCAAATTAACTGGTAGATATTAGGATTTGTTTTATAGGTATATTTATATTATGTTTTTTGGCTATATTTTTAACTTTAGTTGAAATTCCTTGATCATATGGTATGGAATAAGTAAAATTTGGGGAGTCTTTTTTATAGTTTGGGATATTATTGAGTTTTTTGATTCTTTTTCTATACAATTTATTGACGAGGTTTTTATTATAACCTGCTTTAAAAGCCATATTTTTGATGTGGTTTATTTCTTTTTCTAAATCGGCGGGGTCGTTACAAATTAAAATTGCGCGGTTGATGTAGGCTTGTATTGCATTAATCTTAATGTGTAAGGGGTTTTAATACGGTTGTTAATTATTTCTTCGTTTGCTGTCGGTTTTCTGTAAACTGTGGTATTAATATTATTTTGATGATGTTTTATTTTAACGTCGAGATAGTTAATTTCGTTATTTATTTCGGTTTCACATGTAAATTTTATATTATGGTCAATTTTATTTAAGGTTTCCAGAATTTCATTAGTGTTTTCGTTTTCATCAATAATCGTGAACACGTCATCAACATAACGGATCCAAAAAATTAATTTACCTTTTAACATTTCAAATATGTTTTTCTCTAAAATTCTTAGTTTATGCTCGGCAATTAGTCCTGAAACGGGGGACCCCATTGGGACTCCTTTATTTTGTTTATAAATTTTCCCGTTAAACTTAAAGAAACTTTCATTTAATATCAAATTACTGGTAGCTATTAAAGTGTTGGCCATTTCCTGAAATTAAGTTATTTATGGTGTCGGTTATTTCTTTGACGTCTATTGAAGGGTATAAATTGACTATATCGAAACTTACTTGATTGTTTTTAATTTCAATATGCCTGATTCTCTTAATGAAATCTTCAGTAGAAACCAAACTATTATCGGTGGGGGGTAAGAGTTCACGGTAAATTTTAACCATGTATTTTTCTAAATCATAAGTAGGACCTTCGCGTTTATTAACAATTGGTCGAAATTTTGGGGGGTGTTAGGAGCGTAATTTTTAATATATGGTGGGTGATTATTGGGCCATTTTCCCTTTTTTATCAGTTCGTGTGTCCTTTCTATTAATTTTTTATTCGGATCCTTTTTTACTGTAATCGTACCTATTTCTTGAATAGCTTTGATCATCATTTTAACATAATCATCTTTATTTAAAATTGTGATTTTTCGTGTTTTCTCTGTTAACGTGCATGTTATGTTCTCATTCTTTTTAAGATTTCGAAGGGTTTTGATGTCGGCTTTATTCTTTTTGGGCTACATGTCTAATTTCGCTTTTTGCTTGTTCAGGGGCTTTTTTGATGGCCGTTTCTATTTTTGCTATACTATCATTTAAATTAATTGGTTGTTCTAGCATGTATTTTGGGCCAAGTTTTAACAATGCATCTTCATGACTATTTATTTTATGGCTTGACATGTTTATATACTGATGTTCATTGGTTTTCTGTAAGTTGGGGTTATTTCTATATTTTTTATTATGTCTTTTACAAATTTTATTCCGCTCGATGTCATTAAATATTAATATTTTACTTTTTATTATCTCAAAATCCTTAGCTTCATTTCCCTGATTTGTTTTTCTATTCCATCAGCGATTTTACTGACAAAATTATGGACAAAAAATATCTTTCCCCGTTTTTCCCAGTTACTTTAATTGGGCCCCAAACGTCCATAAATACTTTCTCTAACGGTGATTTAACGCCATGAACATCGGATGATTAAAAAGACACACGGTTTTGTTTACTAATCCTACAAGGTTCACAAAAAAATTTCTTAAACTTAAGTTTAGGAAGGCCCCTCACTTCGTTCTTCTTGCTAGTATTTACAATAGTATCAGGACTTACATGCCAATACCCAATTTCATTAACTTTTGCAAGAGAAGCTGAAGGATTTTCTGAGTGCCCCCAATTCACATTACTCCCCTTTTTAACTTTAGAAACATTAGGATATAAATAGTAAACACCGTCTTTAATTTTAGCAGTAAAAATATGTCTTTTATCTTTACCGAATACCGACACTCGACCCTTACCGCCAGTGTATGTGGCACCGTTTACATCTAATTTGGGACCTGAAATTAAATTTTTCCGTAACTGTGGGGAATATAAAACATCCTTTAAATACGAAACATTTTTACCAAAATTTAACTTAACAGTTCCTTTAGCAGTAATAGGAAAACTAATACCATCGATCGCGACAAAAAGCTCCTCTCCCTCAACAGAAATATAATGCTCAAAAAGATCTAAATTTCTTAGAAAATGATTTGAAACAGCGGTATCAAAAATAAAGCAGTCATCATCACCTAAATTACTAAAATTAGCTTGAGCTATGTAGTAGGAGGGGGGAGATTTGCATTTGCCACGACCGTTGGAGTTTAAATTTCTAGGTTTAAATTTAACATTCCTATTCAAAAAGCAGTTTTTCTTGTAATGACCAATACGGCCACACTTAAAACAAGTTAAAGGTTTTTTACCTTTATGTTGAACATTCTGAATCTGTATACTGTTATTGACATCTTTCTTGATATCACCTTCTCGAAGCTGTAGACGTGATTCTTCCGCTGTTAACTCGGACACAATACTCTGGAACTTGAACTCGTCATTCTTCCAGCGAAACAAATATTGCACTGCAGATTCAAACTTGGAAGGTAAGTGTTGCAAGAGTTGAAAACAGCAATACACATCCTCCATAGCATAGCCAATTTCACGCAGCTGGTCCATTATTCTTGATAACCGGGTTACAAAAGAGTTTACTGTTTCATTCTCAGACATTCTACAATTAATGAACTCTGTAAACAGTCCCATATGATGAGCTCTTGAGTCTGATATAAAGGTCTTCTTCAATGTCTCCCAAGCATCAATAGCACAATCACAATTTTCAATAATGCTTCTGACTTCAGGCGATGTATTTAAATAAATTGTCGATAATGCGACTCGACTACGTGATTTAAAATCTTCCACTTGTTTGGAAGTTATTCCAGCATCAGCATCTTCAACAGGCAGTTTTTCTTTCTTACATATTATATTCCAGCAGTTTCTTTCAATTAAAATAAATTTAATGTCCTTGACCCACGTAATATAATTATTCATCCGTAATTTTTCAATAGTGGGATTTAAGCTCACTGCCATTTCAATTTCTTATCTTCAAACAACTAGAATGCCATAAAAACTATTATCAAAATTTTAAATGCTATGAGCTGACAACGAGCCAAAAAGCCCATAACCATTTGATGTGAAAAATTAACTGTCACATATGTTAATTAGCAGTGAAATATGCGATAGTTGCTCAGCTCTAATAAATTATAAAATGATAAACATGTGTGGCATTCATTGAAGACAAAAGTTTAAACGAAACTGTTTATTAAACTTGAAATAACATGATGAGTAACATTAAATAAATTTAAAACAATAGTTAAATAGAAACTTTGCTGACGAAACATTAAAAACCTTTAAAATACTGCCATGAAGATTAATAGAGCTTAAATAGAATTTACTTTGTGACATAACTAGATACTCTGAAACATATCGTCAAAAATTTCAAGTCACAAAACGTAATTTACCAACATTATAGAACTAAATACTTTATAACTAAATTAAAATAACAGCTCATGACTTTGAGCTAAACTGAAAACTTAATAGAAAAAACCGGCTAGCAAACGCTAGTCAATGTAACAATCAACCGCATTAAAACATAAAAGCATAAGAGCGCGATTACATATTCCTTACCTCCTTTTATACAAGCGAACGGATTCAAGTGACAGCAACATGATGCTACGAGTCTGCCGCCATCTATGGGCAAAGCAAAAAGACTCTGCAGTTGAAAATTATATCGTCTACGTGTTAGGTAGCGAAAAACAATAAACAATCCGTGAAAGGATTAAAACATATTTTCTTTAAAGTTAATCTTAACAAAACATGCTTTTAAATAAGAGGTAAGTACATTAAAGTTATTTCAAATGACTTAAATAAAATTATACTAATAAGAAATGTAACTTTTAACTAAAATAAGTATCATTAAGCTTTTTGTTTTTAATTTTAATTAACTTAACTCAATGGCAGTATCAAATAGATAATAGCACTAAACGCTATATTTCATTTAATTAATAATTTAAACTTTAAAGGTTATAAAATAAATCATTTAAATTTAAATTTGAGAATAAACACGGAAAGGGTACAAATTTTACAACTGTATCCCTTAACTTGTGCGCGTGCGGCGCACGGATCTGCACTGCCGAAAGCAGTGGGGACCCGGGGTGACTTTTTACACGGTGAGAAATGATTTTTTTTTTTTTCTTTTCTTAACACTAAATTACTGTTAGTGATTTATTTGAAAATACTAACCCTCTAGCGGGCGAAGCCAGCTAGTTAAATTATTAACATCCGAGTTGTTTAGCATATTTTTTACTTTTATATTGGAAGATGTGCGTCTTTTTTTCAAAGCAATACTTACAGAGCTTGATATTTTGAAAATTTCGTTCTTTTTGTATGCATAGAATAAATGGTCAGTGCACGCAGCTCTACGATCGAAATGCCGAATTTCTGAATTAGATATATCCGAATAAGTGAGTTGTACCGTGAACTTTCTAGATTGCCCCGCATATATAGTGGGAAATGATAACTCTTCTACATTTTTATCTAAAAGTAACGATAAAAGCTTTTGTCCTTCATCATTTTGGAGAAGTGTATCTTCATATCGGAAATTTTCAAATTCCTCATAATCTTCTAAACTTTCATCATCCAATATGCGAGGTGAATCAATATTTTTCGTAATACAATCAACATGTGTGGAAGTCTCATTTCCAACATCATTTTCATTTGATTCAATATTTTCTATCGTCCACATGTCCGACTGTGTCGTTTTTAACCAATCTGATGAAAGTGTTATTCCTTCTTGAATGTATAAATCTTGCTTTATAAGATATTCTGTGGCCTTGAAAATTTTTTCGTACAGATAGTGGCTTTTATACGCCGTTTGGCGCTTTAACTTTAAATGAATGACAAATGCGTCTGAGAATTTTCTAGGTAATTTAGATATGGTGCGATCTATTGGATTCAGGACATTGATAACGGATCCTTTCAGACCACATTGCCTGTCTACTCCCAGAGACTTGATACACATAAACGGGATTCGAGCAGCAATGTTTCTTTCTTCAAATCTTGTTAAATTCCTAAGACATACTGGTATTTCTGGAAAGTCTAAACCATTTTTCAAACATAATTTTGGGACTTTTCCTTAGATTATTTGCTTATAACATGTGCGACAAAAAAATTTTTTTTCACTTCTGTTTTCTATATAATAAACTGAAGAAATTAAATCTGCGTCAAACTGCTTTTCAATTAGAGTTTGTTTCAGCAAGACTTTCACTGATGACAAAAACCATAGTCTTCCGCAACAGACACATGCATGGTTCGGTCCATCTCGTATGTTTTCTTCATACTTCTTAACAATGTTTTTCCAGCTATCATTTCTAGCTCTTTGAATTTGGTGCTTCCAATACACGCTATCACTCTTGAGGATAAACTTAGACTGTCCTCTTCACAATTTGCTGTTGCAGGTACTTGCATAGAGATGAGAGTTGGCAAATAATCAATAAAGAAATATTTTAATACTGTTTCTGAAAATTCCAAGATTTCTGTCCTTAATGTCTTGAACAAAACATCTCCCATTTTCATTAAGCACTAAAAGCGAATTGTTAGCAATGAAGCTGGCATGAGAGTATTCCAATTTAAAATTTCCAATCTTTAGAAACATACAATAAAATGTTGTTAAATCCATACAAACACCATCAGTTGTTGGTAAAAGCATTGAATCTTTACTGTTTGTGAATTTTCCAATGTGCATTTTTACAACATTTCTAAATACTTGAGCACGAAGAAACACATTTCCACCTAAATCTTTTTGACAAACAAATTTGTTGGTGCAATTGTTGTTTTTAATCGAGTCCAGTTCACATTTTTAAAAAAGTCGTCCAGCACATAGAAATTTTCAACCAGCATATCGGTAGATGACGACGGAATATTTTAATTCTGCATGTGGCAAGAAGACATGATTTGAACGGTAGAAAAGAACTCGACTTCACGTAAAAAAGTACGACCAAACACGACAGCAAAACCAAGAAGAATGTTGCGAACACTTAATTTTAAAGGTTAGAAGATGTTATTACTAACCAAAAAAGTCACAATGCTACGTCAGCAGTATGATTTTGATTGGTCTGTTCAAATAACTAACTGATGACGTTATATTTTAAAGAAATTATACAAGCTTGAACATGAAATTCAAATTGCTAACTGATAACTTTGTACCTTAAATGAATTTAACAAGCTAGAGAACATGAAGTTTATACTTAAAAAATCATTTATGTGTAACAATTTTCACAAATTAAAAAAGTGCTTAATTGTTTGGTAATTAATTTTAATAAAAAATCAAGTTTAAACTAGAGTTTTTGATAAAAAATCCCTTTTTATAATCATCTTACCATTACTGTAAAAATTAGTAACTTTTCATTACTAGAAATTTATTATAAAAAGTTTATTATTTATAAAAATTTTGTAATTTCCTGGCATATATTTATTAATATCAGGGTTGGAAAAAATCATTATTTTTTTTATTTAAATCGGATTTAATTTGATTTTTTTTAAATTCTATTTTTAATTATTGTGTTATTATGTTTTTACAATACATGGAGCAGTTTTTTATAAAAATTAACTAAAAAAAAATAAATAAATAATATTTATAATTTATAAAAATAATATAAGAAATAATTATATAGTTAAGAAAATACTATATTCTAGTTACTGATTGGTACTAAAAATTAAACATCTAGGCTTTAATCTAAAGACATTCTATTATTTTGTAATTGAATTGGGCACACTAAATAAGAAATAAAATTAAATATGTTGTAAATGAATAGAAAATGGTAAAATATAAAAAACAAATTAAATATTCATTTAATGCAAGCTATTTATTAAGGGATAAAAATCACAATTCAATATCTTTTAAGCAAATAGAAATAAATCAGGGATTTATTTGTTTGAACAAAAACACTAATTTAGAAGCTTTGTCCACTCCTAATTTATTACGAAGGCTTGAATGAACTAGTCCAAAAGAAGAAAATTGTCTTTCTACTCCAGCAGATGAAGCCACAGCTGTTGTTATTTGGTAAATAAATTCAATTTCAATTTCGCTGATTCTCTCTTTACCTCCCATTACATAAAAGGACTTCCACCAATCACAATCTGTCATAATATCTGAAACTTTTTTCTCAAGCAATGGCAATTTTTGGAATGGGCCATTTTTTGCTTGAAAATGTGCTACAGTGGTGAGAAGATATGGACAATTTTCTTTAATGAATGCCAAACCTTCATTATTTTTCTCTACACTAAGTGAAATTTCATTTCGATTTAAAACAGAGGGACTTAATAAAACTCCAGAAAAGTGACAGCCATTAATAGCTTGTTCATCATATCTTGCTTTAAATTTTGTAATTCTATCTTTATCTAATACATTTTCTAACTTTTTACCACCCAAAATTTTTCATTGATATGTGCATTCGTCAAGGGAACAATCCTCTTTTTAGATTGTATCCAGGGCACAAGCAATGGGTTTCAAAACTTCAATCATATGCTCTGCATTTCTTTTAATATACTGTTTAATATACATTTCCATTACTGTTTTCTTGATTCTCTGTGCTTTTCACATACTTTTACTATTTTTGACCAATTTTTTATGTATGATTGAAAGCAGTCAACGTAAGAATTCCACCTTACATCTACTGGAATAAATAATGCAGTGCCGCCTTCACTATTGTACCAAGCTTTAGGGAGATGAGTATTTCGGAAATATTTCACTATTTTTATAATAGGATCACTGATCGTTTTAATTAGTAAATCTTTTGCCAACAAGTTTAGAACATGAGCAGAACACCCATACGTAATTGCATAATTAAAACCTTTCTCTTCTAATTCAGTTCGCATTTTAGCCATGTTGGCAGCATTATCAGTGACGAAACTACAAACTTTGCATTTAAATTTATTTTCTGTTAAATGAATCATTTTAGTCACAAGTTCAGTCAAATATTCATCTGAGTGTGAAAATCCTGATGTATCGATTGTACACTTTAGAGACTTTACGATTGTACACTTTTTAGACTTTACCTCTATTTACCACACATGCACATACGATTGGTTCATTTTGTATGTTTGACCATTCATCAAATGCCATACACACAATTTCGCCGCTTAAAACATCTATGCATTTTTTGCTCTCATCATTGAATATTTTTTTTAATAAAGTTCCAGCAATAACTTTACGATTTGGTGGGGTATATCCAGGACAAAGTTTATTACAGAAATTGATGAATTCAGGATTTTCAACTATACGAAAAGGGCAATTATTAGCATAAATAAAACGAGCAGCTTGTTCACCTAATTTTCTTTTCCGCAGCTGATGTCCGGACTACAAAATTACTGAATTTATAGAGTCATCTGAAAAAAAAAAAAAAATTTAGATTTTTTTTTATTTTAATAATTGAAATTAACAAGGGTATGTTAGAGCTGTTATCTTGTAGTTGCTTGATTTAGGATTGAGGATTAAATTATTACTTTATTATTATCTTCTAAGCAAGTAAAGGAAGGTAGGTACAAACCTCTCTAAAGGAGTCTAGACTACTAAAATAGAAATTTACCCATTTTTATTGGAAAATATGTTTATGTTTGAACATTATTCAAGTTTAATTTTTTCATACCATTATCACTGTCTCACAGGTATGTAAGAATTATTTTTTTCTTTGAATTTTAAATAATTCTATAAATACTTTTAAGAACACATATAAAACAAATGGTAAAATAAACAAAAAAAATCAGAAACATTATAAGCATTAGGTGTTTGAAATTTCAAATAGTTAAGATTTAGAATAATAAATGCTTATAAAAGTGATTAAATATCAAATTTACAATATTTTAAAAATATGTTACCGGCAGTGGGTGCTTATGTGGCATTAAGATTAAATTTTAAATTGCATCAAATATTATTATTTCTAAAATATATAATTTTCATTTAAACTTACCTTTTTAATTTATTGTAAAAGGTGAATCACAAACAGTCTCATCCATTTCATTTGTAGAGGAAGAACTTTTACACTTATTGTGGTGTAGTTTCAGCCAGGCTACCAGTCCTTGTAATTCTTTGTCACAATATCTGCATTTTGCTCTAATTCCTGTTTTCCCAATTACTTTAGGTAATTCAATAAAATGTTCCCAAATGGGATCTCTTTTCCTTCCAGAATTTGCCATTAAATTAAATTTAAAAACAAACAAACATAGGATTACTGAATAATCTAAATTTGCATGGATTTAAAAAACACAACTATAAGTTTGCATATGCTGCTAGTAAAATGAGTTGGAATTGCTACAAACAACATTTCACTCTTTGCTTTCTACCACTTTAAAATGGGCGAACATTGATTCTGCCGCAGAACATTACGAACCCCCCCAAGATGTTATCAGTAGTTACTCCTACATATCCTTTCTGCAGAATGTCTCCCCCCCCCCCCTTTTTTTTTTTCAAAGGTATTACTTTTCCGCCGTTTCAGAGATTAAGAATTTATCTTTGGCGAGGTTCGGCGACATTTTTCTTATTATGCTAAATAAAGCATTATCACTCTAGCATTTTTATTAAAATTAACAATTACAACATGTTACAAAAATAATTCTTGTTGAGAGTGGTAAAATGAACAATTTCCTTCCCACTTTTTCCAGATTTAGGACTGGCAGATTTAAAAAAGAAAACCTGGTGTGGTTAAAATTGTTCTTCCCTATGTAATAGGTGCCTTAAATCATGAAAAATTTTCATTTGTCAAGCTTTCTTCCCTTAATTTAGGTGCATTACATGTTAAATATATGAAAGTTTTATTGTCATATAGGTTTAAATTTATGACTGACAAACCTTACCAAGGCAACCCTGTTGAGGCTGTCTTCCAAATACATAGTAATCATTTTATACAAATTTTCACGCCTCTGGAGGATTGTCTTTGAAACTGTTTTTTCTTCTTTCGTACTAGACATTTGAATGTAAGAATCTGTCTGCCTTTGCAGTAAAACTTCCACAAAATGAAAAATATGAGGATGCGTGTGATATAAACAAGCATTAAAATGTGAATGGAATAATTCACATGCGCTAGTTGTATTTTCAGATGAAGCATAAGCTTTGGCCCACTTTGTAGGAGAAAATGTTGCCTCTTGTTCATCAATATAGTTTTCTACTAAAAAGGTCTACAAACTCTGAAACTCTCGCATCTGGAGGTTAGATTGGAACCAAATCTAATGCAAAGCAGTCACCAACATCATTCGGTTTTAAATAGGACAGTCTGAATTTTTTTTTAACCACAGGCCAACTACATTTGATTCAGCCAACCGGAATTCTTTGCCAAGACCAAGACTGAGAATTTTTCTATGCCAAGCTTGGTGCAAATGAAATCTGCAGCCTTGCACTGCTGCATTAGGCCATGTTGTTTTGATGGCACTATGAATGGCAATTTCAAAATCAACCACTAAATGACTTGGTGTGAAACCAAGATTGCGTTCAACACATTTCTCGATTATTGTCTTGAATAATTTTGCATAAGTGTCTTCTTTCTTATCTGGCAATAAGCAAAAAACCAGGAGTACATACCTGCCATTTTCTATACCATGAATAGTAAAGAGTTGTAACCAAAACTTTGCACAGTACTTAAATGTTCCATCCATGTAAATTTTTTTGCATTTGATAAGAAATTCAAGATTGGAATCACCGGTAAAAATAACTATTCCAGAATCCTGCATCAGCATGTAACATGAATTCTTCACCTTTCACCGACTTCACTTCTATTTCTAGTAATTTCTCTATTTCTTCTACTCTGCCCTTCGGAGGGCTTGGTATCTGTTTTCTTCTTTTCCTATAAATACTCTGTTTCAAGTTAGTAACATTCATATTAGTCAGGTTTTCTAAGTAAGTTGTATTTTCAGCAATTACTGTATCAATAATTTTAGAGGGTCTCTCTAAAATATCTTCTGCTTTCCTTTTTGCGGCTTGATTAAGTATTTTCGTTGGTAAAGTTTCATCCTTTTCATAGCAATGCACGTTAACAAGCCTTGAGATAGCTGTTTTGTTCGGCATCGTATACACTTTTGCAGTGCATTTTTTTTCTTTGCTGCACTGCAGCACGATTTCACCACCTTTTAATCTTCTTATCTCATAATAAGTATAGCCATCTACAATAAGTAGATTTTTTTCTTGCTTGCTGGTGTTGCACCCATAGTAACAAATTAATCAATCAGTATAAAATCAATCAAAATCAAGTATGAATATCTGCTGACCGCAGATATTCATACCGCAGTCCCTTGCATACGCGACTTCACCCTATGGTTGCTCAGCAAAAAGTGATTGAGGAGAGACGATTCCTGGGATATTTTTTAAGACGGACCAATCAGCATAGATCATCTAACAGTGGAGCGAACTGACGCCAACAGACAAAGTGATAAGCCGCCAAATGTGATGTATCATAAATTCCCCTATTTACCTGCTTCCGTGGCGATATCAATAGGTGTGGTAAAAAGGGGGTTAAGCTCCTCGGCAGAAACGATAATAGAGGAGAAGGGGGATTAAAATTACGGCGGAATCGGTAATCGCCGTTTGAAACAAGTTTATTACAAAAGAACAAAGAATTAAAGGATTAGGAAGGGGACACCTGGACTTAACCTGCACCTGCCACATTCTTTCCGATAGCAATCCTGGAAATACCAGAAAAACACCTGCTACTTATTTACACCTACTTCAGTACATCTTATTTCTCTGCTGACTAATTTCCAACATAAAAAAAAAAAAAAAAAAAAAAAAAAATCAAATGATTTTTTTTTTAATCTCGAAGACAGAATCAAAAATACAACGCCAAAGAACTGACAATGAGGGTGAGAATGGATTTCGACTTGATGCCTGATAATTTAAAGGATACCCCTTTATACTTCGCCGCAGAGTCCTTATGACGAATGTTTGAAATAATAATCGAAAGAAGTACGCGGGGTTTGCGGCAGTCGGATTTGATTAGGATTATTATTCAAAGCGATGGACTAGAGAGACCCATTTCAACATGCATTATGCGTGTTTCTCAACTTTTTGTGGAAAGAGTTCTATCGTGTGTTTTGAGAGTTTTACAGTCTAAACAAGAGATAGAACTAGATGCTGGATTTTTGGTAGACGTTATTACAATTCGTCAAGATGCAGGTGCAGGTCCTTTTAGAAAAGTAACTAACATTTCAGTAGATCGTCTTAGAAAACAATCAATTTTATCAATACCTACAGATGAAGAAGGGCTTTGTTGTGCGAAAGCAATAGTGTATGGATTAGCCCATCTTGAAAGAGACCAGAGAGCTATTAATGCTATGAGAGATCACACACGTCCAGCACTCATGAATAGAGCTAGAAAACTTCATATCGATGCTGGTGTCCCTATTGGTGCTTGTACGTATGCTGAAATTGCCAAATTTGAGAGTTTTCTTGATGTGCAGATTGTTGTCATATCATCAGAAAATTTAAATAAGGTAACTTAAAAATTGCATTTCTATTTTTATTTACTTTGTTTTGTATTATTGTCTTTATGCTAATTTACTCATACACGTATACTTTTAGGTTTCATACAAAGGACAGGAAAGAAGTAGAAGAATTACATTGTGGCTACACGATAACCACTACGATGTGATTAAAAGCTTAAAAGGATTTTACGGAAGGAAACATTATTGCCAAGCTTGT
Organism: Salticus scenicus; assembly: GCA_963930645.1. Taxonomy (NCBI): domain Eukaryota; kingdom Metazoa; phylum Arthropoda; class Arachnida; order Araneae; family Salticidae; genus Salticus; species Salticus scenicus. Next base: position 260,440,088 of record OZ005658.1, on the reverse strand, counting down.
GAAAAAGGTTACCAAAGAATTGAGGACCATCATTGCACAAATGCGTGTTATATTTGTCATGAGAAAACATGTATATTGGACCAACCTGTTCGTTGTTCTGATTGCGATAGACTTTGTCGCTCACGGGATTGTTTTAGCAGACATAAACAAACAGATGGTAACCAGCAATTATCATTTTGTGAACGTGTAAGTAAATGTATTCATATTTATATACATTAGAAGGTATTTTATTTTTGTTTTATAATTTATTAGAAGATAGAATATATTTAATTTTTTTTTAGGTGTACCAATGCAGAATGTGTTCTAAAATAATAAAACGCAGAGACTGTCCGAAGGAACAACACCGTTGCCATTTCACCAGGTGTCCCTCATGCACACAAATGGTAAATGCTGAAGAACACAAGTGTTGTTTGAAATTAGTCTCACCAAAGAAGCCTTCCCTCAATTTTATATTTTTTGATTTTGAGACTGACCAGTCGAGCGGGGAGCATGTTGTCAATTTTGCAGTGGCGCAATATGCCGACGGTGAAGAAACAGTGTTCAGTGGATACGATGCTTGTGACCAGTTTTGTTCGTGGCTTTTCACGGATAAGCATGCTGGATACACAGCTATCGCACATAATATGAAAGGGTACTTTTTATTAAATGTTGAAATAGCCCACTTATATTTAATAATTATGACCGATAATATATTTTTTATTATTTTTAGATTTGATGGACAATTTTTGGTCGCTTGGCTGCTTCGTCAGGGAACAGCACCTGAAATAATCCCTAATGGATCAAAACTTATGGCCATAAAGTTAAAACCTCTCAACATTAGGGTGATTGATTCTTATAATTTTATGCTGATGGCATTATCAAAGTTACCAGCATGTTTTGGGTTATCAGAATTGAAGAAAGGATACTTTCCGCATTTCTTCAATTCAACAGATAACCAACCTACATAGGTCCATTACCAGAACCACAGTTTTACGGTCCAGAAATGATGAGTGAATGTGCCAGAAAATCTTTTCTAGAGTGGCACGAGGAATACAAGTTAGACAATTTTGACTTTCAAGAAGAAATGAAGTCCTATGCAGGTGTGTAATATTGTTACAACATTTTACTTTTTTTTTTTTTTTTTTCATAAAAACTTCGGTTTAAAAATATATTTTACAATGTATATATTTTAACTTTTATTTTAATTTAGCTCGGATGTTGATATTTTACGTCGATGTTGTTTAGATTTCCGAAGTCAGTTTCTAGAAATCACCAAAGTAGATCCTTTTTGGTAAGGAAGTAAAACAAATATTATACCTATTTCCTTTTATTTTAATTTTATTTAATTTTATGTTTTTTTTTTTTTTTATCCAATATATTTATTTATTTATTTTATTTTATTTTACTTACTTTTACAGTTACATTACTATAGCAGCTGCATGTATGGCGGTTTATAGATCCAATTACATTCAGCCAAATACAATTGGTATGGTGCCAGTGTATGGTTATGTAAATAGAATGAATTATAGTGCTGATGCTATTAGATGGCTTGATTTTGTATCAAAAACCGATGATGTTTTATTCAACATGCACTAAACGGACTTGGTGAAAAAAAAATCTGTGGAATTTCTGTGGACGGTTTTCACGAGGACTCAAACACTATCTATCAGTATCACGTACGTTTATAAATAATTTAAGATCCTTTAAGATTATATATTATGTATATATGAATTTACACATTATAACTACTTATTTTTTGTTTATTATAGGGATGTTTTTTTCATGGATGTATACGCTGTTATGATAGAGATTCCATAAATCTCTTAAAAGGCGTCACAATGTTCTCTTTATATGAGAAAACTTTGGAAAGGACAAATAAATTTCGTGCTCTTGGATATAATGTTGTGGAAAAATGGGAGCATGAGTTCGTGAAAGAAAAAAAATTGAAAACCTCTCATTGAAGGAATTTACTTTGCTTCATGAAATTCAAGATCGCCTTTCACCCAGAGATGCTTTTTTTGGTGGCAGGACAAATGCTGTGAAATTGTACTACGAAGGTACAGCTAAATATGTGGATTTCACATCTTTATACCCATGGATAAGAATTGTAATTTTGGTTTTATTTTATTTTATTTTATTTTTAAGAGATATTAAATGTATGATTTTATCTAGGTAAATAAGTACTGCAAGTATCCGGTGGGACATCCCGATATCATAACTGAGAATTTTTCTTCACTAGACGAATATTTTGGAATCATCAAATGCCGTGTTTTGGCTCCTTCAAAATTATATTTACCGGTTCTGCCAGTCAGAGTTAATGGAAAATTGATGTTTCCTTTATGTTCTACTTGTGCAACAAATATGCAACAAACTCATTGTGAGCATAGCAATGCTGAAAGATCAATCGTCGGCATGTGGGTTACGGAAGAGGTGAAATTAGCCGTTAGTAAAGGATACACTGTACTTAAAGTAAGTTTAAAAGTATGGATTTTAAAAAACGTGTATTTCAATGTTATAAACTTAATTAAATTGATTTTTTTTTTTTTTAACAGATATATGAAGTTTATAATTTTGAAGCATCATCCGATACGTTATTTAAGTCTTTTATAGACGGATTTCTAAAAATTAAACAAGAAAGTAGTGGATGGCCCACTAACTGTGAAACATTGGGAGAAAAAACAAATTACATCAAGGCTTATAAAGAACATAAAGGAATTGAACTAGTTGGTTGGTTGGTTGGTTGAATGACTTTTTCTGGCGCAAGGTCCAAAGTAGGACATGATGCGCCAAACAAAAAGGTAAAAGAAAAAAGGGGCCTCTGGATGGGTTTACCCATCCAGAAAGTCATTAAGAAAACACAGTAGAAAAAAGAAGTAAAACTACATACAAGATAAAATCAAAAAAAATAAAAACAGTATACAATAAAAAACAGATGTAAAATAGGATGAATTTGTAAACAATAAAACCAGATCTCAAAGTAAAAACAGATGTAAAATGGGATGAACATTGTAAAGAATAAAATCAAATGTCGAAATAAAAACCAGCCTCTTTCAAAAAATTTGTCACGTGATGATGAGAATTTGCACCTAAAAGGCTTGTCAAATTGGGTGAAGATGAATTAAAATAATGTCGATACAAATGACGAAGGCAAGGACAGTCGGTGAGAATATGGCGAATGGTTAGTGCACTAAAAAGACATTTTGGACAATCAGGTTGTTGTTCTCCAAGCAATAAGTATTTATGTGTGAGTCTTGAATGCCCAATTCTTAGTCTAGTAATAATGACATCATATTTTCTAGGGGTGAGTGTTGGCCAGATTGAAATTTCAGGTTTTATTTCTTGCAATTTGTTATTGTTTTGGTTATTCCACTCCCTTTGCCAAATATTTTTAAAATAGCTTTTAAGTGTGTGCTTCATGTCATCGTAAGGTACAGGACAATTTAAAAGTAGAGAAGCCTGCCTTGCGGCTTTGTCTGCTGCTTCATTTCCTTTAATGCCAACATGGCCAGGAACCCAGCAAAACAAAATGTTGAATCCCTTTTTAAGAAGGTCGTTGTAAGTTTTGAGAACTGAAATGAAGGACAGGTTACAAGAGCTAGAAGAGAGAGAGTCAAGAACACTCTTCGAGTCGGTATAGATAATGAATTTCCTCCTCCGATGAGATGAAATAATGTTAAGAGCAACCTCAACCGCAAAAAACTCTGCAGAGAAAATGGAAAATGAATTAGGGAGTTGATAGCTAAATGTAGTGTTATCAATGATGATACCACAACCGACTTTATTAGTTGTCTTGGAGCCGTCAGTAAAAATCTCGACATAGTCCTTATACTCAGATCGATGAGAAGAGAAAAGTGCTTGAAAAATGGACGCATCTGTGTTAGATTTCTCAAACCCCTTAAATGGATGAAGAAAAGAAATAACTTGGAAATTCCAAGGCGTCATGTTTAAAAGTGACCGAGGACGAATTTTGGTATGAATGTGAGAGGTGCCAGCAAGAAAGCTCTTAATTCTAAGAGCGAAATGTGGGATGCAAGATGGGCGATTCACATAAAGATTATGATCGTTACTATTTAAAAGTGAATGAAGTGGATGATTAGGATGTGAAATGATGCGAAAGTACAATTCACACGAAAGTCTTTGTCTAATATCAGTGAGAGAAGGCTCCACACAGTCAGCATATAAACTAAGGACTGGAGTCGTGCGGAAAGCACCTGAGCAAATTCTGAGTGCACTATGATGTGTAGTGTCAAGTTTTTTAATATAAGAGTGAGGGGCTGAACCATAAACCTGACATGCATAATCAAGTTTGGAGCGAATAGTAGCACGGTAAATTTTGAGTAAAGATGGGCGGTCTGCTCCCCAAGAAGTGTTAGCAAGCACTTTTAAAATATTAAGTGCTCTGTCACATTTAGTTCTCAAGTGCAAAATATGTGGCATAAAGTTCAGTTTTCTGTCGAAAATAACACCCAGAAACCGAGCAGTGTCAACAACTGAGATTGGCCTGTTGTTTATTAAAATCTCTGGATCAGGATGAAGACCTCGTTTACGACAAAAATGCACACATTGTGTTTTGTCAGTAGAAAATTTAAAACCATTTTTATTTGTCCAATTAATTATGTTTTTTATAGCAAGTTGTAATTGACGTTCTATAAAACGCATGTCATTTCCCTGGCAAGAAATTTGCAGGTCGTCTACATATAAACTCCCATGGACACTTGGAGGCAATTGTTTAAGAATATTGTTTATTTTTAAAGAAAAAAGTGTAACGCTCAAAACACTGCCTTGAGGCACACCTTCCTCTTGAAAATAAAAATCTGAATAAACTGATCCTATACGAATTTGGAAGCGTCTGACTCTTAAAAAATTTTGAATGAAAATGGGGAGATTTCCTCTAAAGTCCAAATTAAAAAGATCTTTTAAAATACCATATCGCCATGTCTTGTCATAAGCTTTTTCTATATCGAAAAAAATTGACACCAAATGGTTACGTCTCACGTTAGCTTTGCGGATATTTGTCTCTAATAATAAAATATTGTCAACCGTAGAACGGCCTCGTCGGAAACCACTTTGCCATGGAGAAATCAAATTATTTTTTTCAAGAATAAAAACCAATCTAGTATTAACCATTTTTTCTAGTAGTTTACATAGACAGCTTGTAAGAGCAATGGGCCTGTAATTCTTTGGGTCAGTAGCATCTTTACCTGGTTTAGAAAAAGGAATAACAATAGCATCATGCCAAGCAACAGGGAAAATATTTTCAGTCCAGATCCTATTGTAAAGATGGAGGAGATTTTTAAGAGACAGTTTTGATAAATGTTTAATCATAATATAGGTAACACCATCGGGTCCAGGAGCAGAGTTACGGCAATTTTTTAAACTGTTTTTTAACTCATTTTCAGTAAAAGGTCTATTGTACTCTGGTGAAGAACGGGAGTGAAAATTAATTGTCGAACGTTCAGAATTATGTTTATATGACAAAAAAGGTTCGGAGTAGGAATTAGAGCTGGATATGTCAGATAATGTTCTACCTATGGTGTTTGCTATATTTTTAGTTGAAGTTATAGTTTGGCCATTATAATTTAAAAAGGAAATACTTTGATTAGAATAAATTCCCATTGCTTTCTTGACACGATGCCAAAGTTGTTTGCTGCTTATATTGGAGGTAATGCTGGAAACATATTTAACCCAGGACTCTTTTTGTGATTTTCTGCGGATTCTTCGAGCATTTGCTCTTTCTTTCTTGAATGCAATGTAGTTAGTTGGCAGTGGTAGGGTACCGCCTAAAAATCCCCCACGCTTTTTGTTGCTTTCTTTTTGCAGCATTACATTCTTCATTCCACCAGGGCTTTGAGTGTTTATTGTGGCAGCCAGAAGATTTTGGAATAGAAATGTTAGCAGAGTTTATGATACAATTAGTCACATCAGTAACAGCCTTGTTAATATCACCTCCAATCATGTCATGTGTAATTACAGCATTAGTAGTGAAGGCAGCCCAATCGGCCTTGTCATAAATATAATGCGGGTTTCCAGGTGGATGTTCATTAAAATTATAAAATGATAAAAATAGAGGAAAATGATCACTATTATGTAGATTGTTACTTATGAAGAAATTAAAATATGGATACAGAGTGGGTGAGCAAATGGCTAGGTCTATTGCATGGAATGTTCTGGAAGGTTCATGAAAGTATGTGTTGTCACCATTATTTAGAATACATAAATTATTATCTGTGACAAAATCCTCAATAACCTGACCACGCGGATTAGTGTCGGGACTACCCCAAAGTGGATTGTGCCCATTAAAGTCACCAAGAAAGACAAAAGGAGTTGGCAACTGCAAAACAAGGTTATTGAGATCATGAGGGCTGAGAGTCATATTTGGAGGTACATAGATATTGCAAACAGTGACAAGCATGTGAATATGGACCTGGACTGCTACAGCTTGGATATTAGTATTTAAAGAAATATTACTGTGAGGTACATTATTAGAAATAAGAAGAGCTACACCACCTGTAGCCCTGTCAGAATGAATAAAGTCTTTTCTAAAACAGTTATAGCCACGAATTTTTACATTATCATTTTGTTTTAAGTAGGTCTCTTGAAAGGCAAAGAAAATGGGTCGATGATCAGAAATGATCTCTCTGATTTCATCTCGTTTATTTGTAAAACCTCGGCAATTCCATGAAATGAAATTAGTCATTATGATTTTTTGTTTTAGATTAAAACATCCACGTCATTATTCTCTGATGCGGTAGACATACCTTCCCCATCAGAAGGATGAAGGCTTATTGAGTCCTGTTGTTTAGTAAGATTTATTTTTTTTGTTTTGTTTGAATTTGGAGTGGGCAATTTTGCAATTCTCTTTTTCTTAATGGTATGGGGATGCAAGGGTGAATTAGATTTTTTTAGGGAGACTGAGGAATGTCCCCTGTCAGACAAAACACTTTTTGGTATTAATGGAGATTTTTTAGAAGATGTTGGTTTAGGTAAAGAAGACTGTGTGGAGGTAGCTGTCTGACTTGGTTTGGTTTGTATATTTGAGGGATTGATTTGTACGTTTTCCATAGGAGTACCATTGGAAGACTGTGTGGAATTTGAGGCCTGATTAGGCTTAGGTTGCAATTTTTGAGGAATAATTAAAGCAGTTTCAACTGGAGAGCTGGTATTGTTTAGAGAGCCGGTTTGTGTAGCTATTGTTCTAGAAGTTTTTTTGATGGAAGTAGCAGAAGCATATGATTTTCCAATGATGGGTGTTCTTGATTCAACTATTTTTCTGGCCTCAGGGTACGATATATTTTCTTTAGTTTTAATGGTCTGAATCTCTTTTTCTATTTTCCACTTTTCACAAGACTTGGAGTAGGATGGGTGATCATTTTTACAGTTAATGCAACAGACTGGGGCTTCACAATTTTGACTGTCATGGCCGATGGCACTGCAACGGGCACACGTCAGTTTTCCTCTGCATGAAGTTTTAGAGTGTCCAAAGCGTTGGCAGTTGAAGCAGCGCAGTGGATTCGGAATATATGGCCTAATGGGGCATTCGAGATAACCGGCTTTTATAGAGCGTGGAAGTTTAGGAGAGTCTATCGTTAAAATAATATGCTTGGTAGGTATTTGTTTGTCATCTCGGAAAATGGAAATGCGTTTAACTGCTATAACTTTTTGTTCTTTAAGGTTCTCAAGGATTTCTGATTCTGGTATGAACTGCAAGTCAGATTCGGAGATAACACCACGACAAATATTCAAAGTTCTATGAGGAGTAACAGTGATAGGTATGTCTGCAAAAAAGGAACATCTTTTTAAACTCTGAGCTTGCTTGTTATTTTCAACTTCTATTAATAATTCCCCTGATCTAAGTTTTTTGACTGATTTTGGATCACCCATTATAGATTGCAGTGCCTTTTGTATTAAGAAAGGAGATGTTTTTGAGAAATCTCCTTCTTTTCTCTTTACAACAAAAAATCTAACTTCACAATTAACAAACACATTTGTCTCATTAAGGGTGGAAGAAAACTCTTCCACTCTATCTCCCCAAGATTTCTCATTTGAGTTTTTAATAGCTTGGCCCGAGCCAGACGCATTATTCGTATTTCCTTTGTTTGTCACCATATTGAGATAAGAGAAAAGGGTCGAGGGTTTCCTTAGTCCCACAAGTCAGCCCGTTTCTTGAACAGACGGAAAAGCAAAGGGTTTTCAGAATCGCTCCCTGGGACACCCATAACCACTCACCAGCTACCAGATTAGTGACCCAGCTCAGGAATCACATGTGGTAGTCGTGTTAGTCCGGTGTTTCTCGTTCGAGTAGTCACCGTTGTCTCACCTTCACCAAGGGCACCAGTCTCCCAGTGTGCTCCCAAGGCTAGACTACCGTGAGACCCTCACCAAAACACCAACCCAATAGCCAGCGCCACACCTACACCGGACTTAGCTTAATTAAGATATTAGTAGTTTTATGGTTTTAGTTTAACAAATGAGAACAAGAACAACAAAAGGTAAGTAAAAACAAGGTGAGTAGTAAACAAAAAGGTGAGTAAACAAGGTGAGTAGTTTCAATTTTTTTGGATCTTTTCAAATTTTAGAATTTTTTTTTTTTTTTAATATTTTTATTTTTATCAAAAACACAAAACAACAGGAACAAGCAAGTACCAAAAACTTATTGGCAACAAAAGCAAAATAAACCGAACCAAAAGTGAAAGAAATAAAAGGGAAGGGGAATAAAACAAAAGAAGGAGAGGAAAAAAAAAGATCACTCGGGCCCGGGGTGCGTGACTCCCCCTGAATACCTGAAGAAGGTACCCCCCTGGGGGAGGAATTGAACTAGAGATGTCTGACATTTCAAAAAAACCCAGGTAGACGGCAGGTCGCAAAACTGGCATTAAACAGCTTCTGGGGACGGTAAGACTTAAAACTTATGTTTATTTACTTATTTATTATTTTGTTGGTTAGATCAGTATATACACGTTTGATTTCATCACTGTACGTTTTGATTTAAATTTTCATTTACTAGATATATATAAATGCATTCTTCTCGTTTTTAGATCAAAGATGTATACTTACCTACCCCAGAAATAGCGGCCATACACTGGGAGAGAAAGAAGGAATTCATTAATCAAGATACTAGCACTAATATTTTCATAGCTGCTTTCACAACAAGTTGGGTACGAATAAAACTGTACACAGAAATGGACAAAATGTGGGAAAAGGTGCTCTACCATGACACTGATTCAATTATATATGCATCTGATGGGATGAATGAACCACAACTTGGCAACTACTTTGGTGATTTTACGGACGAGTTGGATGGCTTCATTTGTATCAGGTAAGATATTGCGTTAAGTTTTATTTTAATACTTGTACATTTTTCATATTATATTTTGATAGTGTCTTTAAAAAAAAAAGGGTAATTACATAATATTTTTTTTTCTTAGGAGGTGCTAAAAACTATGCCTACGTAACTAATACAGGAAAAACCTGTTGTAAAATACGAGGCTTCACAATGAATTTCAAAAATTCACAAAAGTTGAATTTTAATGTTATGAAAAGCTTGGTTTTCAGTATGGACAATAAAACAGCAATTTCAATTGAAAACCCTACAAAAATTGTTCGTGATGCAAAAAAGAGGAAAGTTCTTAACAAATATGAAAAGAAATTATATAAAATTGTGTATGATAAAAGAATCATTCAACAGGATTTATCTACATTACCATATGGCTATCAGTAAATGCTGTTTTTATTTATTTTTATTTGTTTATTTATTGAATCTGTAATTAAAATTTGTATATTTTGGTTTAATAAACAGGGTTTTTTTATTTTGACACTTGTGTTGATATTTCTTATTTAAGTTTTGTTTCAAAGCAGGTGACATAAAAAGAAGGACATAAACACAAATTTCAATATACAACAGGTATTTTATTTATATTTTAATTATAAGTTACAAAGTTTTTTTCTTTCTTACAAATGCAACCACTTATTTGGATATAATTTTCTTCTCTTTTTTGGAGGTTGGGGTCTAGCGTACATGGCTTTAACATCAGTTATATAACTGTTTTTTATCAAATCTTTTGGAAAGTTGTTCATGGTTAACATTTCTTTAAAGTCTTCGTAAGCAGCAGGTTTATGAATTTTATTTCTAAGTAAAAAATTGATGAGTTGAATAATATCTGATCCAGCAATAATTTTGTCATTCACTTGCAATTCTTTTGTTTCTGTCCATGCTATTGTATGTTGTTTTAAAAAGTTAATTATTTTTTTAGCATTATTTTTATGTTTCTTTCGAACAGATTCAAGAATTATTTTTTCTAAGTTAGATTTGTTTTCTAGAGGCTTTTCTCCTTCTTCTGTTTCCAAGGATGGGTTAACATTGTTAACACTTGGGAAAGTAACATATTTTTGTAATATTTGTATGTACAATTTAGATTTTTCATCGTCACCAATTTTCTTTTTTAAAATACCTTGTATCTGCCTATCTAAATCTGACAAGTGTTCTTCTGTAAACTGTTGTTCTCTGTCAGTGGGAACCAGAATAAATTTACGTGCGTGCTCCATGAATGAACGAACTTAATACAGAAATTGCAGCTGGAATAAGCACTGATAAAAATTCTTCGCCTTTTTGAACGAGCAACCGTCTTTTCTTAAATAACGGCACTTTCTTATCTCCTAGTCGACGCAAAGTCCTTTTATAAGGAGCAAGTTTATTCTTTTGACGTTTAGTGATAGGTATATTTCCTTTTAATAAATTTAAAGCGCATTCACATACACCTTTTACAACACTGTTAGGACATTTTCTAAAAAGTGCAGATTTTTTTTAGTTTTACTCAGTAATTTTAGATGTTCCACAGTTGACATTTTGATCATAAATGACATTTGTTGAACATAACCTTTCTTTTATATACATTCCAAAAAATAAAGCTTTCATTAAAGCACAGTGCTTAAAGTACGCCTTGTGCACAGGACAGTTTGCGACTGAGTTTTCTAAAAAAATAAATTTTAGACAATTAAAATCATTAAGGTTAAAAACTTTTCGTCCAAAAATTTATTCTAAGTAATTTGTTTTTTCTAGACCTTTAGTATAAATATTTTTTAAGAAATAAATAAAGATAATAGTATAAGTTTTAAATTTGAAAAGGGTAATTCTCCTGTATCCAACGCAATCCATGACAGTTACGGCTCAACCATGCAAATGTTTTTCTGTTTTTAGCAGATACTTGTTCCCACGGGTACGGTGGAAGAAACGACCATCGTGCGTGATATCCCAAATCCACTGAATAAAAGGCTAATTCTTTGATAATATAATCATGCGAATCTAACTGAAATCCTTAAAAATCAATCACGATTGAAGAAGAAGGCATGTTGATGGAAAGATATCTGCTTTATGAATGATTTATCGCGGTTCGTACACGTAATGTTTATCATCTGGAAAAATACCTGTGTGCAGACGCATTCGATCAAAAGTGACGGGTCTTAAATCAATGAATAAATAGCTAAAAGGTAATAAAGTAGCATCGTTAAAAATTTCCTGAAAAGCCTTAAGTTTTCCAGGAAATATTTGTCTACCTAAATGCATTATTTGGCTTTTATCTCTAGGGTTTTTGTATAGTATCATGTAATCTGAATTTAAGTGAATATTTCGCATTTCTTTGCCTTGATGAAACAAATTTTGAGTTACAAAGATGATTGAAAGATTTTTGTGATGACTTCCTTTCGTAAAAAGTTTACTTAATCGTGCATCATTCGCTAATTCAGACATTAAATCATCTATAATAATTAAAGCATCTTTAATGGAGTCGAGGTTAGAAGGTAAACCTTCTTCAAATTGTACGTTTTTCATTGAATTAAAAAGCGGCTGATAACTTCCATAACAGTAAAGAATAGTTGATGGCATAGGATTAAACATTTTAAAATCAAGTAATTTTTTAATAAAATAAGTTTTGCCCGAGCGTGTGGGGCCGCTGATCAGACAAGTCGAAGGATGCACTAACTTGAGACAATCCATTTTCCTAAATGAAAACTTGATTCTTAAAACTTCGAATTTATACTCTGCAGAAAATCTCCTCACAACCTTTTAAGGTTTTTGCCACAAGATAACACTCACTAAAAGAATCGAAAATATTCTCAGTAAATTCTATACAATGATTTTCAAAAACATTTATAGCATTTTGTACGCAATCACATAGCGTTGATTCGCAATTTGAATTATGTGAATGAAAGTCGTGAAAATCATGGCATTTAATAAACCCTTTATTGTCTATGTTCTGGTATATTTTATACATATTCCAACCGTCATTTTATTTTGCCAAAAATTTATAGTTTCCTGGCGGCTCAAACGTAAGTAAGTTACAAACTAAGATAGCACAAAAACAAACATTTGAAAAAATAAGTAAAATTATTAAAATCTTTTGCTCATCTAAATTATCCATTTGTGTAACGATAATCTGTTTACTTTTGTGAATTAATAATAAATACTGAATTAATTTGAAAGAAACACATCTTTTACAGTTAATTCATTTTTGAATTAAAATAAATATACAAAATTTTAATTTTTTTTTTTTTTTTTTCCAATAAAACAACACAAAGAAACACACACAAAGGTATACTTTATAAATAACAATTTATTTTTTAAAAATCATATTTACACCATATCTTCTTTTTACAAACTGAAAAACCCGAAAATCATTCTTTTTTTGAGATAATGCATTTACTATAGATTTCATACAGAGACCTTGACATCGTTTTACAATAAAATAAATACAATATTGTCCACATACATTTGAAGTTAAAATTTGAAGAGTTGTCTGGTTCCAAAAAATTTGCTGATACTTCTCAACGAAACTTGTTATATCTTCTCCATAGGTTGTGGGTGGTAATCCAAAGGAATCAAAAAATTCTATAGTCTTTTTATCTTGAATGTAGATTGCGAGCCAATGTGATCCTTTTTCATCATGTTTATCAGTGTTGAGCACAAATGCACAAGGAAATTTTTTAATAATAGGTATTTTGTCCGAAGGAAAAACACCTATGAAATATCTTGCAGAAACAGGATCACGCGATACAATTTTACTTATTTCAAACGAATTCATCAGTTTCCAAAATCATACAGAATATTTCGAGCTTTGTTGATTTCGATTAAATTTTCAAATTCAGCATATACTATTAAAGTGATTGTTTGTGCTAAATCTGCCCCAAACTTTATTTCTAATCTTAAATTACTGTGACGAATAAGATTTAAATGTGAACCATCACATAAATCAGGCGACAAATCAAAATGAAATAAAGAATATCCTTTCGAAAATTCTGATCTTGAAAGATATAAGCCTTTATTTTCTGTATTCGGAAAGAGATTTTGATAAGATCGAATAAATAATTTTTTTTCAAAGTTAGGTTGAAGTGGATTATGAGGAACTGGTTGACCATCAACGTAAACTCCTATGAAATTACTATTGTAATGCTTAAATTCAAAGGGAGACTTTTTATAGTTACCGTTGAATGCATCATTATCCACACAGGCAATAACAACACGATTTGGCATTTGTCCCGTAAAAATGTTATCTTGAACAAAACTCATATTTCCGGCAGGAATAGAATATGCTTTGCAGAGTACTCTGTTAATAGGATATTTGGCTGTTGTTTTTTCTATACATTTCGCATGTCCAAGAACTACACCAGGACTTACACATACTTTTCGAACAAACAAAGAGATGTGTTCCAGGGAAACTTTAAATTCAGCTTCATCCCCTAACAGGCAAAATTCTGGTTTACTACGAATAAGTTTAATTTTCACATCTACCATATTAAGAAGAAGTCTCTCTTGGTGAAACATATCTAGGTGCAATCGTCCAATCATGTCAACCGTGGCACTCAATTTAAACATTTCGGCTCGTTTATTAAAGCCTTCATTAGGTTCTGCATCGGCCGTATCAAAAACATTCATACGACCCGCAGTATCTTTAAAAAATAATTCTGAGGTAAGTTGAGAAGTTTTTGCATCATAACAATGATTAAGAAACTTCTCGATCATGGCTCTGTAAGGGTAAGTATTATTACTAGATGAAATAAGTCTTTCGTTTAAGCTAATATCCACTTGAGAAAATATAGAATGCAAAAATAAATTAACGGGTCCAACTTTACTTTTAGCATCGATTGGTGTGCCGTCACTCTTTAAAATCTTTGCTTCGACGTACAACTGAGTTTGCGATAAATCAATATATTCTTCTCCGCTTCCAGAAACATTAAACTCCACAGGGCCTCCATCAAAAGCATTGGCTAGTGGATGAAATTCGATCCATTGACCTCGTTCTATAACTGTTTGAGTTGGCGGTAAAGAAGATAACTCTAATTCAGATTTCGCACATTCTGGAGAATCTTGTAATAAAAAAGCCATACTTTATACGTATATACAAAACTAGTCAAAAATATCTCGTCCTTGCACCTTCCGAGCTTTCAGTGGAATGAAGCGTTTGCGAGCTTTTTGCTTCCTTTTAAGCTTTCCATGTCCAATCATTTCATCTGCTTTTTGAACTGCTTTTTTAGCTAATTTTTTTCCACTTTCTTTTGCACGAGTTTTAAGTGACGATTTAAAATTTTCTCCTGATAATATATCATTTGCAACCATAGTACCTGTCCGTAAGGCTTCTTTTCCGACAGTTTTTGCACCGCTTATCAACAAAGGCAAAGCACTGCGAAACAGTTTTGCAAAAAATCCACCTATACCGTGTCCTCTTTGCAAAACTGTTCCTGTATAGTAGGGCAAATCCTTTCCAGTTTGACGTGCATAATAATTTTCTAACTCTTTTGTACAGCACTTATAAGGCACCAACATTGTTCCTGATCTGTCTTTCTTGCAAGCAAAAATAAAAATGAGTGTTTTCATTAAAAAAAAAGCTCTTTTATACGATTTGTCTCAGACGAAAATGCAAAACAACAAAAACTTTACCCCTTTCAAAAGGCACCAAATCTTCAGAGTGTAGTCGTATATCAATCTCTACCGTTTGGAAATGCTGACGAATAACTGGTAAATAAAATGGTCTTGGATAATGAGCATTTATAATTTCTCCATCATTTCCTTCAACACTCACAATTTTTAACAAAGGAGCTTGTACATCACCAACGATTTGCGGTTCGACAAGATCACAGTACAGGTACATGACAGGAAAAGAAGATTTTGGATCAGCCACAAAAGGACTTTCCTGCAAACCGTTATACTCCCCCGCTTCAAATCCCAATAAATGCGCCAAACCTTTATGTAGTATAACTTTTGATTTTTTATCTGTCTTGATTTTTACTCTCTTTGTAACTGATTCATAATTGAAATCTATCTTATTTTTATGCGATGGTAACGACATTCCTTTAATTAAGTCTGGTATTGTTTCATAACAACCTGGAGGAACTCTTCTACCTAATAATTTTCCATCCCCCAAATCAAAACCAAATAAATTGTTGTCTTTTCGTACATTGAACCAAGTGTGTGGATAGATGAAATCGACCAGAGCCATTTCCCATTCTCCATTCAGATTAATAGGGTTAGGCAGCTGGGTTGTAAATTGAGATATTTTATTCTGTGGGAAAAAGCTCAAAGAGCTATCACTGATCAATGTTATATAGAACGACATCTTTTCATAAATGAAAGGAAAGAATGAAGCATGTTCCTTTTATATCATTTTTACATCTTCTACCCATGCATTAAATTTATCTGGATAACCTTGAAACTTTACAAAGTATTCTGTTTTCCCCCTATTTTTTCGGGTTTTTAAAACCTTTTCCACAGGATAATACCCCGAATCTGTTATTTTTTGAAGTTCTTCTCTATAAAAAGTACCTTCTATCTCCTCTCCGGCTAAATCTATTAACTTGTACACTATTGGATTTCTTTTAATAATTTTATATACTGTAAAAATTTCTCTTGTCCAATTCTGCTCATATCCTTTTTCAAATTGCAATTTTTCTCTGCTTATTCGAACTGTATCACCTATTTTGAATGCAGATTTTGGTATGACAGATGTTTCGCTTCCATACAATGTTTTCCAAACCTGAGTTTGATTGTCAATTGTTACTGCTTCTGGTTCCATTTTAATACTACGATGCAACGTTTTATTGTAACTTTGAATTAAATCATCTATTACATTAATGTAGCGTTTTGTATTCATCTCAGTAAAATATTTCCACATTTTTGTTTTTAAAGTACGATTAAAGCGCTCTACTATTGAAGCCTTTGTCGAATTATTCGTTGTGAAAAAATGCACCCCTTTATTTTGTAAATAATTTTGAAATTGTCGGTTCTTAAACTCTCTTCCAGCATCTGATTGAAGTCTAACGGGGAGTCTATCCGAAAAGATTTTTTCAAATGCTTTCACAATTGTATTAGCTCTTTTATCTTTTAAAGGAATTGCCCAGGCATATTTTGATAAAACGTCTATGCATGTCAATAAATATCTAAGACCATCATTAAATTTTGATAAAGACTGCATGTCTACTAAATCAGTTTGAAACTGCTCGTTCAGTCCTCCTACAATTACTCCATTTCTTAAAAATTTATGCCTTAAAGGTTTATGCAAAGTGTAAGAATCTTTCTTTTCTAACCATGCTTTAATAGATTTAGATTTAATTTTTCCATTTAGTACGCGTTGCAAAATATTAAGTCCCCCAAAGCTACTAGGTAAACCAGGATCACGATACAACTGCTTTAGTTCCTTGGACATTTTCACCAACAGTTTAATTTGATGTTTATTTCACGGTGTTCAAACATAAAATGAACACATTATATCATTTCGTTTATATATATATATATATATATATATATATATATATATATATTTATTTTATTTTATTTTTCTAGTATTAAGGACTCATGCAATATTTTCTAAAATCAAAAAACTGAACACAAATTAAAAATAAAAACATAACACAAAATAATAGAACAAAACAAAGATTTATTCAATAAAAATACATATTAAAAAAATTAGAAAACAGTTTCATTATCAATATACAGTTTTTCAACATCTTTTAACAAAATATTCACATCAACAAAACCAAAAAATTCCTCCTCATTGATAATGGTATCCAAATCTGCATTTAAATTTTTATGCACAAAATCTTTGGCAACATCAGGCCAATTTAATTTGAAAAAGGCAATATCAAAATAGTCCACAAAGTTCTCAGTGTTAGTTCTTGTCTAATAATCATGCATAAAATGCACTTCGATTGTTTCATGACATCCAAAACAGTTCATCACTTCATTAATTTTTAAAGTTATAGCAGCAGTCAAGCATTTTGTCAAAGACTCAAATAGTTCTGGAAATCGTATGTTGTAATCCACAATTCGAAGATTTCGATTCACTTCTTGTACTTCTTTTTGAATAAAACTGAACAAGGTATATAAAACAAGACTTTTTTTTACCTTATCCATTACAGTAGATCTGCAATCCATAAACTTGCTAAATTCTGCTGCAGTAAGCACAACACTTTTCGGCACAAATTGGAAAGACATATCTTTTCGTTGAAACAGTTCTTGAAAAACGTATAAGTTCTCTCCATCTTCGCATTGTTTTGCGACACAAATACGATTATCCACGATAATTGTTTTATCAGTTGATGAATCCGTCACACTGTTTATGTTAGCGCACAGAATTCGCCACATATCTGGAGACAAAGATAATCCTTGTTTTGTAGGATGTATAAATCCATCAGAATCAAACATATGTTTCCTAATGTGAACACGGGTTTGTCCTAGAAACTCCTGCACGGATATAAAGTTCACATTTCCCAGATGAGTTGTATTATGAGACAAACAATCCAATGTGTATCCTGTATCACCGTTCGAATTAATCCGCACACCTGATTGAAACATTGGTGTAGTATTGTTTTTTTTTACATCCAAAGCTGTTTTATTACGCTTCGAGGAAATTAAATCATCAAACATGGGCCACGATCTTTTCATTTGAATCCAAAAATAAAGACCAAGTCCACAAACACTTTAAAGAAATCAAGAGCACAGACATCGCCGCGCAACACCTACGAGAAAAGACAAGAAACTGAAATATCCCGCTGTTGCCAATATTCAGTTACCTAATTATTTTATAGATTCGTGTTGCCATTCCGCCTAAATCTTCATAAAAAAACAATTTAACTTTACAAATGATAAAAGTTTCACCCTGTTTTCGAAAGTAAACAACTCAACTCTATGACGCGTTTGACGATTGAAGCTTTCAAGATCCAACATGAAAGAATGACGTCACAATGCAATATGGCGAATCATCACCTTAAAGAATTACGTCATAGATCACGTGATTAAGTCCCCATTCCGAAACTAATATCAAGTGTTGCCAAAACAAAAAAAAACAATAAAGAACCCCCCGTCAATGTTCATAGGTACACAACCAACCAACCACTCAACAATTTCTAACATCCCCATCAACTTTCACAAAAAACCAATCAACCATTCAACCCTTCAAAATACCCTCGTCATCTTTCACGAGAAACCGAAACCAAAACATCCAGGAGGAGAACAACTCAACTCAACTCTTCATCCAAAACTGAAACCAAAACATCCAGGAGGAAAACAACTCAACTCAACTCAACTTCCGGTTTAGGCCACGCCCCCTTGTGACGTCACTTCCGCCGCACGGTTTGGGTGGTATAAAAAATCAAATGATTTTTTTAAAAAAATCAGCTGATTTAAATCTTGATTTAAATCATGCCAACCCTGATTAATATCACAATTATTGCAGAAAATATTTGTTGAAACACTTTTAATTTTCATCTTAAAAAAAAAAAAAAAAAAAAATATATATATATATATATATCATTCTTTATGTTTACATAATAAAATACCTTAAAAACATCCTTTTAAACGACCTAGCACATTAATTTCGGGCACAGCCGTACCCATCTTCAGTAGTGATGCAACGAATAGTGATTTCGCCGAATACCGAATATTCGGTATTCGGTCGCCGAATAGTGAATTCTTTTTAAAATAAAATATCATAAATTTTCTACTGACAATTATTGCTTTATATTTAAAATGCACTGTTTTCTTTTACAAGAATCAAATTTATAGAAGTTTTACTATTTTAAAAGCATTAATTCTTATATATATATATATATATATATATATATAAGCTAATTTTTCTAAAAAGAAGCCCTTCTTTCCCTCAAACTTCCTTCAAAACAAAATATTTTATGTAAGCTTTTACATAATTTATTTGTTTTACAAGATTATATGTGTGTATATATATATATATATCTTGGAATTTAAAAGACAAATTGAGAAAGAATCAAGAGTAATATTTAATTTTAACTTAAAATATCATACAGAACTTTATATTAATATAATCATTAGAATTTTATTTGTTATCAATGTTTAAATGCAAATCTTTTAAGTTTCAAGTCAAAGAATAACCACAGATTTAGAATCAGATTGCAAACAATAATTTAATTACATGTAACTTATTTTTCAATTAACAAAATACTCAAAAATCCCCTCTTTTTTTTTTTTTTTTTTTTTGTTTCATTTTAACTTGTATTGTATAATATAAAATATTAAGCTAAAGCTTATAAAACTACTGAAGAATATATTTCTATATTTACTACCCTTCACTCTACAAAACATTTAAACTGATCTGATTAAAGGAGAGTTTCCTCTTTCTGTTCTCCTCTCTTTACCCCAGTCCCCTTTTTCCAGTAATGGTTTAGCTCTAACTGATAAGGAATGTTTTTTACTGATAAGAAATTAGTTCTAACTGTTAAGGACAGGCATTTGACACTAGTTCAATAATTGCAGGTTTTTAGCAGGTTTTTCTTAATATTTGTATTGTGCTTTTTTTTTTTTTTTTTTTATTCAGATTATGCACAATGAGTTTTTCTGGAAATAAAAGAAGTTTAGTTTGGAGTATATTTGAACCTTTAGCAAATGATGAGACAAAAGCAACATGCACTTTGTGCAATGTTGTATTATCAAGAGGAGGAATTGCGAATATAATGAAAAGAATAAAAAAATCTGTACTAGTGCTCCTCGAATAAGTACTCCCAGTTCAAGTCAGGGAGTAAAAAAGAAGCAGGAAACCTTAAATGAAATTTTTGAAAAGAAAAAAATCTGGGACATAAACGATAAACGATCTGTAGACCTTCATAATGCTATTGCTGATTAATGAAAATGGCTGAACCCAGGTATCACGTCCCTAGCAGAGAATATTTCAAGAACAATATAATTCCAACTTTATATGAAAATTGCGAAAAGAAAGTCTCATCCTTATTATCATCAGCAGAATTCGTATCCTTAACAACTGATATCTGGACAAGTACAATAAGCAATCACAGTTTTATTAGCTTTACTGCTCAATGGATTTCGGATAATTTTGTACTTCATCATGCTGCACTTGAGGCGAAACATTTTCCAGGGAGTCACACAGCAGAAGCCATCAGGGACATGTTCCAAATTTTTCTTGAAAAATGGAATTTAAATGACAGAATACACATTGTTTTGAGAGATGAAGGGTCAAATTTTGTGAAAGGCTTGAACATTACTAATTTGGAAAATGAATCATGTTTTCTGCATTCACTGAATTTAGTAGTAAATGAAGAACTGAAATCACAAAGATCAATAAATGATCTGATTGCTTTGAGCAAAAAAATTGTAGCACATTTTAATCATTCAGCTTTAGGATGTTCAAGATTAAAAGACATTCAAGAGAACAAACTTAAAATTCAAAGTAAAAAGCTTATTCAAAGTGTACCAACGCATTGGAACAGCACTTACTATATGTTAGAGAGGTTGCAAGAACAAAAAAGTGTGATTTCTATATACGCAACAGAATTTGGTGGAATAAATAATTTAACATCAAATCAGTGGGTTCTTGTGGAAAAATTGCTAAATTGAAACCATTTGAAGAAATAACTAGACAAATTAGTGCTACAAAATCACTAATTTCAGAAATTATCCCAATGGTTACAACATTAAAACTGTACTTATCTAAAGCACAATCGGAAGATTTTTTTGGAGTAGGTACAGCAAAAGATACCTTACTACAAAACTTGGATAAGAGATTTTCATTAATCCAAGATAAAGAACACTATTCCTTGGCAACAATTTTGGATCCCCGATATAAGTTGTTTTTCTTTGATAAACAAGAAGGAAAGGATGTTGCTGTTAAATCAAAA
The DNA here is from genome assembly GCA_963930645.1 of Salticus scenicus. Taxonomy (NCBI): domain Eukaryota; kingdom Metazoa; phylum Arthropoda; class Arachnida; order Araneae; family Salticidae; genus Salticus; species Salticus scenicus. Next base: position 260,418,965 of record OZ005658.1, on the reverse strand, counting down.
TTGATTAATATTGCAAAAAAGATCGCCATAGTGATTCTAGAATGCAATCATCTTCTCAAAATAAAACTTCTTTGTGGGAATGTTTTAATGAGATAACGAAAACAAGTAGCCTAGCCTTTGCTAGAAAGGACACAGTGCCCATTAAATTGGTGGAAAGAGAATAAGAAAGACTTCCCTAACCTTTCTGGACTTGCAAAAAAATATTTATCTGTCCCAGGAAGCACTGTATACAGTGAAAGACTGTTTTCTGAAGCAGGAAACATATATGAAAAAAAAGAGAAGTAGAATATCACCTAAACATGCAGAAAAGTTACTATTCTTGCATCACAATCCACGCTTATTTAAAAAAAAAAAAAAACTTTATTATATTTTTAAGAACTTTATATTGTAATTGTTATATCTAGTCAAGATAAAAGTTAAAATGCTTTGAATTAATCCAGAAAGTGTAATATTTTGCGATTAAAGAAAATTAACTTTACTATATATTTTAAGAACTTTATATTGTAATTGTTACATCTAGTCAAGATAAAAGTTAAAATGCTTTGAATTAATCCAGAAAGTGTAATATTTTGCAATTAAAGAAAATTCACATCATATTCAGGTAGTATTCATTTAGGTATTTTTAATTTATTAATAGAGGGTAAAAATATTCAATATCTATATTGAACTTTATTTTCATTGCTATTTAAATGTGAGTCTTTAAGAAACTGCATATGTACAACCTACATATTAAAGTCCTTTTTAGATAAAAATGTCATTATGAAAAAATATATATCTATATAACAATACATAAATATTAAATTAAAAGATTTTTTTTTAATTTGCAATGTATTTTAATTGATTCCATTAATTATTTAAAAATTAATAATATGAATTTTTTGAAAAGTTATGTGTAAATTAATATTATATTTGTTTTTAATACTTACAATTATGAATTAAATTCTAATAGTACTATTCGGCCGAAGCCGAATATTCGGTCAAAGCGCCGAATACCGAATAGTGACCGAATATTCGTTGCATCACTAATCTTCAGTACTAAGTATGAAAAAACGTCGTTCTCCAGTAGATCTGTCACACAAATATACAGACTAGCCGACGATTGGGATACAGAAGAGGAGCATGAAGCGGGGACTTCAATTAAACCAAGCCCATCATATCAAGAGGAGCCTATGGACACTGCCGTTATTCATGCCATGCAAAAAGAGTGGAGTGATGAGGATGAAAAATCTACAACTCGGTCGCAAACAGTTTTTGAGAATACATCAGTGACAGGGAAACCTAAGTGGAGCACAGAATATGGTATGAATTTTTTCTTCGCCCTCTAACATCTATCTGCCCTACCTTTGAATGGTTTGACATTTTTTATGGGGCTGGACCCGTGGTCTGAGCAGATGTTCTGACAGTACCCCCCAGCGTTGCATTAACGCGTAGGATTGAATCATTCATTTTTTTAATTTCTCTTTTTCTTCTAACCACTTTCTGTTACCAAAAAATCTTTTAGGTTTAAAACACACTGATAGGAAAAACATACACAAGTAGATACTCTTATAAAACAGAATAACGGTTAAAAATCACATTAGTTTTCACTAAAATAACAGTTAAAGAAACAGTTAAAAATCAATAAATTTCCCTCAAACATAAAATAAATTTTTTTTTAATAATGATTTTCTAAAACACACCTTTTTGTATTTTTCAGGTATGTCTTCACTGCAAAAAAACGTTATCAAGGAAATTTCAATAAACACTTCAGAACTCATTCTAAAGAAAAATTGTTTCGTTGTATAGAATGTTATAAGACATTTTCACGAAGTGACAATTTAAATCGTCACCAGATGATACACTCACGGGAAAATACTTTTACATGCGAACAATGTCAAAAAAATTTTAATAGAAAGGATAACCTAAGAAAATATCTTTTCACCCATGAAAAAACAGTACCTCAACATACTTGCCCTGATTGTGACAAAACATTTTCATCGAAGTTTAATTTATTAACACATAAGAGATTACATCATTCAAATCAACGGTTAAAGCCAATATTAAAAGACAGCCATCATCTGAAAAAAATAGAAAAACCAAGCAAGCCCTGAATGTATTCAATACCGCTAATTTTTACCCCGAAGAAGAAGACAGTAAAGATGTCGACATTTTTGGTGAAGCAATTCACACGGACGCATGTGAATATATAAAATCCGAAATTGAAGAAAAAAAAAAAGGCTGTTAAATGGCATGGAATTTTAAAGGCAGAATTTAAGAAAATTACTGACGATAATGTAGAAATAAAAAATTCGTTCTACTTTTCAAATACATGCCAAATTAAATTAAATCGAGATAGCTTGTCCGAACATGTCTACAAGATGTTCGCAACTATAAAAGAACGCATGGAAGATTTTATTAATTTAGGCTCAAACTGGATATTAAATAAAATTGAGCACCTCAAAATAAAAACAGCTAAATACATCCCTCTTCAGAGTGGCAAGCACATCCCAACTCCTGAAAAATTAAAAGGAAAACGTGCATTAATTAACGTAGAAAATTTTAATGATGACAAATGTTTGGTTTGGGCTTTATTAGCCCACAAACTAAACATAGAAACACATGCAGAAAGAATATCCAACTATATCCCCCATGAACAAGAAATTATTTTAAAAGATATCACTTGCCCTGTCCCTTACACCCAAATTAAGAAAACTGAAGACTATAATAATTTTAGAATTAATATATTTATTTATGATGACGATGAACAAATCTGCCCTTTATATATTTCTAACTGAGAGGATGAAGATGTCATCAATTTACTACAATTAGATGATAATTCGGGAAATCAGCACTATATCTACATCAAGCATCCTAGGTCATCTCACGAAACATCAGCATAAAACTTTTTATTGCTACCGATGTCTTCACAGGTTTACTCGAGAAGATTTACTAAAAGAACACCTTAAATATTGTAAAAATCATAAAATACAATGAATTAAAATGCCAGCAGGAAACAAAAACCCTCTATTTTTCACGGGTACACATCCAGTGTAGAAAAGCATATATTATCTATGCAAATTTCAAAGCCATTTTACGCCCCGTTTCCACAGCCACTCAAGATCCTCAAACCTCAAATTCCATCCAAACAGCCGAACATATCTCCTGCGGCTACGCATTCCTCATGGTGGGTCCTGACGGGAAATTCTACAAGCCTATACAAGTTTTTCGAGGGGACAATGCTGTTGATCATTTCCTGCAAGCTCTTATACACGAAAAAGAAGAAATAGCTCAAAAACTACAAATAATAGTGTATATGCAGTTAACCCTAGCTGAAGAAAAAGCTTAAGAAGCCAAAATTTGCTGTATTTGCAAAAACAGACTTCACAGTAATAGAGTCCGAGATCACTGCCACCTTTCTGGAGCGTACAGGGTCACCGCCCCCCCACTGATTGTAATCTAAATTTCAAACAACCTAAGTCCATCCATGTCATATTTCATAATCTGAAAAATTACGATGCTCATCACCTAATGACTCGTCTCTGAAAACTTCAAGATTACACAATCAATGTAATTCCTAATACAATGAAAAAATATATAGGCTTCAAATTAATAAAAAACACTTGCCCTGTCTAATTGATTTTTATGTACTCACTACAGTTCCTGCCATCGTTGTTAGATAAACTTGTACAAGCCCAGAACTCAACTAAATTTGATCTACTAAGAAAATTTCGCACTATTGACAGATTTCAATCCTCTTTTAAGAAAAGGGGTCTACCCCTATTCTTATATCACTGACTTCACCATCTTCAGTGATACAGAACTCCCTCCCCTTCAAGTGTTTCACAATGATTATAGACATGCTCAAAATGTTTGGAATAAATTTAACATCCAAGACATGGGGAATATCACAACCTCTATGTTCAGACCGACGTACTATTGTTAGCTGACGTATTTGAAAGCTTTAGAAATCTTTGCTTACAGTATTATGAAATAGACCCCAACTCATTGCTGCACAGCACCTGGCGTTTCTTGGCAGGCATATCTGAAAATGACAGGGGTAGAACTGGAACTTTTCATGGATATAGACATGCTGCTTTTTATAGAACAAGGTGTAAGAGGCAGTGTTTCTATGATCAGTCAACACTAAGCAGAAGTGAATATCCCAAATACCAATGGGTATGACTCATCTGAACCAACACAATATATTATGTACTTGGACGTGAACAACTTATATGGATGGGCTATGTCCCAGTACCTACCATATAAAGATTTTAAATGGGTAATCCAGATGATTTTAATTCAGAAAAAATAAAACAATTAAAACCCGACACTCCTCAAGGATACATTTTCGAAGTGGACTTAGAATATCCCCACCCTCTTCATAACGAATACCCACTGGCACCACAACCGCTTGATATTAAAGAAAATATGCTATCTAAATACACTAAAGAAATGTTAAAAGGACAAAAATTCACACCTTCCACAAAGTTAACCCCCAATCTGTTTCAACAATCACCTTGGCTTCAACACTACATAGACTTTAACACCGATAAAAAAAAAAAAAGAATCCAAGACTGTCTTCGAGAAAGACTTCTTTAAGCTGTTAAATAATGCCGTATTTGGAAAAGAAGAAACATTGAGCTATGTAACAGACAAATAAGAAGAGAAAAAACTGTCGCCTCTCCTCTGTACGTAGATTTCAAAATTTTTGATGAAAACCTAGCGGCTGTGGAACGGGTAAAGAGCAGCATTTTAATGAATCTTCCTGTTTACATAGGTTTCACTATCCTTGAGCTTGCCAAACTGCATATGTATAAATTCCATTACAATTATGTAAAAAGAATATATCAAGATAAAGCGAAGCTACTTTTTACAGACACAGATTCCCTCACCTACCATATCACAACTCCAGATATATATGAAGATATGAATTTGATACATCCAATTATGACCCTGATAATAAAGCTTACTCAATAACCAATAAAAAAGTAATCGACAAGTTCAAGGATGAGCTAAATGGACGGTATGTGTTGGTCTAAAAGCCAAAATGTAGAGTATGATTGGTCGGTTGCCGTTTAGTGGCGCAAGGTCCACAATGGGACATACTGCGCCAAACAAAAGTATAAAAATAAAGGCTAGCTTCTGGATGGGTAAAACCCATCCAGATGGTCAGTAAACAACACAATAAAAGTTAAAGCAATAGGTAAAATAATAAAATATAAAAAGACATTTAAAAAAAAAAAAAGAGAACAATGTACATAATGTATAAAATAAAATGATGTAAAAAGTTACGTACAGTGTATATGATAAAAACAGAAGTAAAATTATATGAACAGTGTGTATAATAAGATGAACAGTGTAAAATATAAAATCACAGTGTATATATAAAAAGATGAACAGTGTAAAATATAGAATCATATGTAGTGATAAAATCCAGCATCTTTTAAAAAATTTGTCAAATGATGATGTGGGTTGATACCTAAAAGGTTTGTCAGATACGGTGATGATGAATTAAAATATCTCCTATATAAATGTCTAAGGGCAATCTGTGAGTACATGGCGAATGGTCAGTATATCATAGTGGCAATTGGGACAAGTAGGCTGCTGCTGCCCAAGTAGTAAGTATTTATGAGTAAGTCTGGAATGGCCAATTCTCAGACGAGTTACAATAACATCATACTTTCTAGGAGTGAGGGTAGGCCAAATGGGAATCTGAGGTTTAATTTCTTTTAATTTGTTATTGTTTTGAGTGTTCCATTCCCATTGCCATATATTTCTGAGAAAGTTTCTAAGTGTATGCTTAACGTCATCATAAGGAACAGGGCTGTTTAAGAAAATTGATGCCTGCCTTGCGGTTTTGTCTGCTGCTTCATTGCCTTTGATGCCAACATGTCCAGGTACCGAACAGAATAAAATGTCAAATCCCTTTTTCTTAAGGTTGTTATAAGTTTTCAGAATCGAGATAAAAGATGGGTTCCAAGAAATAGATGAAAGTGAGTCTAGAACACTCTTCGAGTCTGTGTAAATTATGAAATTTCTACTTTCATGAGATGAAATAATGTTAAGAGCAACCTCAACAGCAAAAAACTCTGCAGAGAAGATGGAGAATGAATTAGGGAGTTGATAACTATAAGTGGTGTTACCAATGACAACACCACAGCCGACTTTATTACTAGTCTTGGAGCCGTCAGTAAATATTTCGACATAGTTCTTATAATGAGAGCGATGAGAGGTGTAAACGGCATGAAAAATAGAAGCATCTGTATTAGATTTGTCAAATCCATTAAACGGATTAAGACAAGAAATAACCTGGAAGTTCCAAGGTATCATGCTTATAAGAGATCGAGAACGGACTTTGGTATGAATATGAGAGGTGCCAGCAAGAAAGTTCTTAATTCTAACAGCAAAATGAGGGATGCAAGATGGGCGATTCACATAAAGATTATGATCGTTACTATTTAAATGAGAATGAAGTGGATGATTAGGGTGAGAAAGGATGCGATAGTACAATTCAAGTGAAAGTCTTTGTCTAATATCAGTGAGAGAAGGCTCCACACAGTCAGCATATAAACTAAGGACTGGAGTCGTACGGAAAGCACCTGAGCAAATTCTGAATGCACTATGATGTGTTGTGTCAAGTTTTTTAATATAAGAGTGAGGGGCTGAACCATAAACCTGACATGCATAATCAAGTTTGGAGCGAATAGTAGCACGATAAATTTTAAGTAAAGATGAAAGGTCTGCTCCCCAAGAAGTGTTAGCAAGCACTTTTAAAATATTAAGTTCTCTGTCACATTTAGTTCTCAAGTGCAAAATATGTGGCATAAAGTTCAGTTTTCTGTCGAAAATAACACCCAGAAATCGAGCAGTGTCAACAACTGAGATTGGCCTATTGTTTATTAAAATCTCTGGATCAGGATGAAGACCTCGTTTATGACAAAAATGCACACATTGTGTTTTGTCAGTAAAAAATTTAAAACCATTTTTATTTGTCCAATTAATTATGTTTTTTATAGCAAGTTGTAATTGACGTTCTATGAAACGCATGTCATTTCCCTGGCAAGAAATTTGCAGGTCGTCTACATATAAACTCCCATAGACACTTGGAGGCAATTGTTTAAGAATATTGTTTATTTTTAAAGAAAAAAGTGTAACGCTCAAAACACTGCCTTGAGGCACACCTTCCCCTTGAAAATAAAAATCTGAATAAACTGATCCTATACGAATTTGGAAGCGTCTGACTCTTAAAAAATTTTGAATGAAAATGGGGAGATTTCCTCTAAAGTCCAAATTAAAAAGATCTTTTAAAATACCATATCGCCATGTCTTGTCATAAGCTTTTTCTATATCAAAAAAATTGACACCAAATGGTTACGTCTCACATTAGCTTTGTGGATATTTGTCTCTAATAATAAAATATTGTCAACCATAGAACGGCCTCGTCGGAAACCACTTTGCCATGAAGAAATCAAATTATTTTTTTCAAGAATAAAAACCAATCTAGTATTAACCATTTTTTCTAGTAGTTTACACAGACAGCTTGTAAGAGCAATGGGCCTGTAATTCTTTGGGTCAGTAGCATCTTTACCTGGTTTAGAAAAAGGAATAACAATAGCATCGTGCCAAGCAACAGGGAAAATATTTTCAGTCCAGATCCTATTGTAAAGATGGAGGAGATTTTCAAGTGACAGTTTTGATAAATGTTTAATCATAATATAAGTAACACCATCGGGTCCAGGAGCAGAGTTACGGCAATTTTTTAAACTGTTTTTTAACTCATTTTCAGTAAAAGGACTATTTTACTCTGGTGAAGAACGGGAGTGAAAATTAATTGTTGAATGTTCAGAATTATGTTTATATGACAAAAAAGGTTCGGAGTAGGAATTAGAGCTGGATATGTCAGATAATGTTCTACCAATGGTGTTTGCTATATTTTTAGTTGAAGTTATAGTTTGGCCATTATAATTTAAAAAGGAAATACTTTGATTAGAATAAATTCCCATTGCTTTCTTGACACGATGCCAAAGTTGTTTGCTGCTTGTATTGGAGGTAATGCTGGAAACATATTTAACCCAGGACTCTTTTTGTGATTTGCTGCGGATTCTTCGAGCATTTGCTCTTTCTTTCTTGAATGCAATGTAGTTGGCAGTGGTAGGGTACCGCCTAAAAATCCCCCACGCTTTTTGTTGCTTTCTTTTTGCAGCATTACATTCTTCATTCCACCAGGGCTTTGAGTGTTTATTGTGGCAGCCAGAAGATTTTGGAATAGAAATGTTAGCAGGGTTTATGATACAATTAGTCACATCAGTAACAGCCTTGTTAATATTACCTCCAATCATGTCATGCGTAATTACAGCATTAGTAGTGAAGGCAGTCCAATCGGCCTTGTCATAAATATAATGCGGGTTTCCAGGTTGACGTTCATTAAAATTATAAAATGATAAAAATAGAGGAAAATGATCACTATTATGTAGATTGTTACTTACGAAGAAATTAAAATATGGATACAGAGTGGGTGAGCAAATGGCTAGGTCTATTGCATGGAATGTTCTCGAAGGTTCATGAAAGTATGTATTGTCACCATTATTTAAAATACATAAATTAATATCTGTGACAAAATCCTCAATAACCTGACCATGCTGATTATTGTCGGGACTACCCCAAAGTGGATTGTGCCCATTAAAGTCACCAAGAAAGACAAAAGGAGTTGGAAACTGCAAAACAAGGTTATTGAGATCATGAGGGCTGAGAGTCATATTTGGGGGTACATAGATATTGCAAACAGTGACAAGCATGTGAATATGGACCTGGACTGCTACAGCTTGGATATTAGTATTTAAAGAAATATTACTGTGAGGTACATTATTAGAAATAAGAAGAGCTACACCACCTGTAGCCCTGTCAGAATGGATAAAATCTTTTCTAAAACAGTTATAGCCACGAATTTTTACATTATCATTTTGTTTTAAGTAGGTCTCTTGAAAGGCAAAGCAAAAGGGTCGATGATCAGAAATTATCTCTCTGATTTCATCTCGTTTATTTGTAAAACCTCGGCAATTCCATGAAATGAAATTAGTCATTATGATTTTTTGTTTTAGATTAAAACATCCACGTCATTATCCTCTGATGCGGTAGACATACCTTCCCCATCAGAAGGATGGAGGCTTATTAAATCCTGTTGTTTAGTAAGATTTATTTTTTTTGTTTTGTTTGAATTTGGAGTGGGCAATTTTGCAATTCTCTTTTTCTTTATGATATGGGGACACAAGGGTGAATTAGAATTTTTTTGAGAGACTGAGGAATGTCCCCTGTGAGACACAACAGTTTTTGGTACTGATGGAGATTTTTTAGAATTTCTTGGTTTAGATAAAGAAGGCTGTATGGAGAAAGATGTCTGACTTGGTTTGGTTTGTAGAATTGAGGAATTGATTTGAACTGTTTCCATTGGAGTAGTATTAGAAGACTGTGTGGAATTTGAAGCCTGAATAGGCTTAGGTTGCATTTTTGGAGAATTACTTAAAGCAGTTTCAACCAGAGAGCTGGTATTGTTTAGAGAGGCGGTTTGTGTAGCTATTGTTCTAGAAGTTTTTTTGGTCGAAGTAGCAGCAGCATATGATTTTCCAATAATAGGTGTTCTTGATTCAACAATTTTTTTAGCTTTATAATACGAAATGTTTTCCTTTGTTCTTATAGTCTGAATCTCTTTTTCACTTTTCCACTTCTCACAGGATTTAGAGTATGCTGGATGGTCTTTTTTACAATTTATGCAGCAGACTGGTTCTTCACAGTTTTGACTATCATGGCCCACTGCACTGTAGCGAGCACATGTGAGATTTCCACGGCAGGCGGATTTGGAGTGGCCAAAGCGTTGACAATTGAAACAACGTAAAGGATTTGGGATGTATGGTCTGATTTTACATTCTAGATAACCAGCTTTAATTGAGCGCGGGAGAGTAGGTGATTCGAAGGTCAGTATTAAGTGTTTAGTAGGTATTTGTCTATTGTCACGGTAAATAGATATTCGACGGACTGCAATTACTTTCTGTTCTTTAAGATTTTCTAGAATTTCAGAATCGGGGACATATTGTAAATCAGCTTCAGATATTACTCCGCGGCTAGTATTTAGTGTTCGGTGTAAGGTTGTAGTAACTGGAATATTGCCAAGTTGTGTACAGTGTCTTAAATTTTTCCCTTGCTTATGATTTAGAACTTCAATTAAAAGCTCACCAGTGCGAAGCTTCTTGATAGATTTCGGTTCACCTGCAATTGTTTGTATCGCTTTCTGGATTAAGAATGGGGAAGTTTTTGAAAAGTCTCCCTCAGTCCTTTTGATAACAAAAAAACGTGCATCAGAACCATCCACAAAAATATTATTCTCACTAATAGTCGAAGAAAATTCTTCCATTCCTTCCGCCCATGAATTAGCATTTGGACATTTTATAGCTTGGCTCGAGCCAGACGCATTATTCGTATTTCCTTTAATTGTTGCCATATTGAGATAAGAAAAAAGGGTCGAGGGTTTCCTTAGTCCCACAAGTCAGCCCGTTTCTTAAACAGACGGAAAAGCAAAGGGTTTTCAGAATCGCTCCCTGGGACACCCATAACCAACCACTCACCAGCTACCAGACCGTCGACCCAGATTGGGAATCACATGTGGTAGTCGTGTTAGTCCGGTGTTTCTCGTTCAAGTAGTCACCGTTGTCTCACCTTCACCAAAGGCACCAGTCTACCAGTGTGCTCCCAAGGCTAGACTACCGTGAGACCCTCACCAAATCGCCAACCCAATAACCAGCGCCACAACTACACCGATCTCAGCTTGGTTAATGTATTAGAAATTAAGTATTTATAGTATAACCAACAAGAACAAAACCAGAAAATAAAAGTGAGTAAAAACAAACAAGGTAAGTAGAAACGAAAAAGGTGAGTAAAACAAGGTAAGTAGTTTCATTTTTTTTGTAAGTTTTTCAAATTTTTAATTTTTTTTTTTTTTTTGCAGGAACAATTAAGAAGAACAAGTACCAAAACCTTATTGGCAGTAAAAACCAAAAAATCAGGACAAAAAGCCAAAATCTTATTAGCAAAAAAATAAATAAATAAAATAAAATAAATAAAATAAAATAAAATAAAATAAAATAGAGAAAAATAAAAGGAAGGAAAGTAGAAGGGAAAAAAAAAAGGAAAGAAAGAAAAAATCACTCGGGCCCGGGGTGCGTGACTCCCCCTGAATACCTGAAGAAAGTACCCCCCTGGGGTCTGTAGAGTATGAAAACGCAACAAGGAGCAAAGCAGACATTAAAGGGGGTGAGTAAATCATATGTGGAAAAAAAAATATTCGACATAAAGACTACTTAAAATGTTTGCAACAACACATATCAAGTAAAGCAAATTAAACAAGAATAGCACAAGAAAACCATAGACTTTATGCTATAAAACAAAAATAAAGTCTCACTCACCCCCTTTGATGACAAAAGATTCATCTTAAAAGATTACATTACATCAAGAGCATATGGTCATTACAAAAATGATGAAAAAAATAAGAAAACTGGAAAAAAAAAAAAAAGCCAGGGGCGGTAAAGATCAAGAAGATGATTTGGGGTGTCGCATTTTTGAAATCAAACTCAGTCTTCTACAGACTCTGAAGATGCCGACGATCCAGATTATTTTCCAACTCCAGCTGATCATCAAAGTGCAAAGAATGGTATATCAACAAATAACATGTGCGACCCCAGCAGTATCCATATAAATGATTATGTTTTAACCAAGGAGGGTCAACTAAAACATAAGGAAATGTATTGCGTTGGATAAATCCTAAATTTAAATGGAGTTGAATGTGAAGTACTTTACATAAAAAGACTACAACCTACTTTTAAATTTGTGCGTTCTACGGAAACATATACTTTTAAAAAATCTCAAATTGTGCTCAAACTACCATCCCCTATCCCTTCAGGAGCAACTGAAAGAAAAGCAGAAATGCTAATTTTCGAAACAGACCTGAGCCAATTTAATATAAAATGAAATGATATTACTTAATCTAATAGAAGCAACCTGCTTTTCATCCAGGACTATAATATATTAATCAAGTTCCTTTTTTGTATTTTAATCAAGTTCCTATTTTGTATTTTGTTAATCAAGTTCTTTGTATTTTTGTATTTAGCTCACTGTGTTGTACAATGTTCATAAAATAATATAATATTTGGTGAAATTGAATTTTTCTTGTAGTATTTGGAGTGTTTCGTTGTACCCCGGCATACGGGGTACAATGAAACATTGTTAGACCTTTACTATTTGCTATTTTTTTAAGTATAAAGATATTGTTTAGAAACTAACAAAAATTTATTTAGATGAGGAAAATACTAGTTTAAAAGTGTGCATTAATTGTATTTTTGTGCATGCAAAATTGAGGATAGGAAAAAAAAAATAGTAAATTTTGTTTCATTGTACCCCGTGTTCCCCTACATTCAAGTCATTACGACTAACTCTCATATAATTATATCATTCATTAAGAAATTACTTAAAATTCTACTTTTTTGCAGATTTAGTTCCCATGTCTGCCGCCAGATGGCACTGTTCTACCTCATACTATAACACACTCATGTCATTTCAACCAACTGTCATAAACCCACTCATTAACAGGGGTCTGTCCAGACTTTTCAGACAGGGTCCTGTTTTTGTGAAATTGTGAAAAATTTATGTGTTATTTTGTGAACATAAATTTAGTGTGAAAATCATGTTCTTCCACCCTTTTCGTCTTGGGTCCTCTTTTTGTGAAATTGTGAAAAATGTAATTTTTCATAAAGTCGCACCTATGCACAGAAACCTTTTATTAATTAGAAATTGAATATAAGTGATACTGTTAGTATATTTACAGTTAGTATATATATATGTATATATTATGTCTTTCATAGAAATAATTCAATTCCGAGTAAAACAATTTCATTTAACTTAGATTTAATATTTGACCGATTAATACACATATATATACACAGTAAATTAATGATAACACAATGGGCACATAAAAAAACCACCTACCTTCAGAAAACATTTTTGTATGTATGTATGCTCGGTTTATGGCATCGGGTGTTGCCTTCTGACAGAATCCACAACTCTTTGCCAGGTCTTCCGGTCATGGGTCCACTCTTCTTCCAGACCCCTATCCCTCATCGCGTTTTTTACATTGTCCATCCAAGTCTTTCTTGGTCTTCCTTGTTTTCTTTTCTGATTTGGTATATAGTTAAAAGCGATTTTAGGTAATCTTTCATCGTTCATTCTTTTAATATGACCAAACCAGATTAATTGCTTTTTTTAAACCTCATCTAATATGGTTTTCTTTATTTTCATCATTTCCTTGATTCTCTCATTTCTCACTCTCTCCATTCTTGATATCCTGCATGATCTTCTCAGGGCATCCATTTCAACAGCAGCCAATTTCTTTTTTTCCGTCTCCATAATTGTCCACCCCTCTGCTCCATACAACAAAGAAAACATTTTTACTAGTATAAAATAATTCAGAATTCAGCAGCTGAAAAAAAGAAATGGCTATGTGATATGAATATGAGTAAGTACATGATTGATTACGGTTATGAATACTTATGTTGCAAATTCTTGTTATTGTTATAATATATATATATATAAATTTGAAATAAAAAGTGCAACAAATACACGATGCATTCTTTTTTCTTAATATGTATATAAACTAAAGGTGGAAAAAATAGCAACAGAATTTAAAACTATGTTATTTTTAGAATTCCTTAGCTAATGCACTTAAATAAAGAAAAACATTTAAGAAAAATGTTTCTCAAATATTACTTTTAATATTTATAGTATGTTTGAAAATAAAAAATGAAATAATAACACAAATTATTGGTCATTAAAAATATTTTTTATTTTTGGAATGGACTATATAATGCACGTTAATTCCATAGTTTAAACCATTAGAAACAATTTAATTTACATTCATTAAGAAAAAAGAACTTAGCTTTTCTTACTAAACATTAAGCTTGATTAAACAAAATACACCACATAACATACAAATTTATGTACCATTTAAAGCAATATGTACTTACATCGATTTTAGAATGATTTAATTATTGCTAAAAATCTTGCATCAATTCAGTTTGTCTTTCAAAGTGTTGTTTTACATTTTTAAATAAATATATGTATATTAAAATTGCATAATAAATACAGATATACTAAACAGAATGCGTAATGCAATGAAATTGAAGTACAAAAGTAAAAAAATAAATAAATGAATAAATATTTATGCTTAATCCTATTGAATTAAATATGCATATTATAATAATAGCAGTTTTTATTGCATTGTAAGTTTTTGCATTTCAATTTAAAAAGTATTGCAACTGCTACAATTTTCATATCAATAAATTAAAATATTTCCAAATGCATTTTGAAGGATTTTAGTTTTTGTAATATAAATAGTATACATGATGCTTAATAATAAAATTCACAGAAAAGTATAAAATTCAAATAGAAATGTAAAAAAAAAAAAAAGAAAAAGAAAAAAAATCCAGTAATTCCAAATTATTAACTCTAATAATTCTATGCTAATATTTACACTTTCATTATTTTTCAAAGGAGTTATCATATTATACATATAATAATACATTCATAAAATTTTGAGACGAAGGATTCTAGTTTTTATAATATAAATAATACATGATGCTTAATAGTAAAATTCACATAGAAATGTTAAAAAAAAAAAATTCAGTAATTCCAAAATATTAATTCTAATAATTCTATGCTAATATTTACACTTTCATTATATTTCAAGGAGTTATATTTTGACTTTAAAAATTGATAATAAAAATAACACTTAACTTGCTAAAATTTAAATGCACTTAATGAAAAGTAAATTCATATACATATAATAATACATTCATAAAATTTCGAGACAAAGGATTCTAGTTTTTATAATATAAATAGTACATGATGCTTAATATAGGGATGAGATTAGCAAACATACAAAAAAGCTGAAACTGTACGCAAAGGCAAGACGTTGAAATGAAATACTAGAATTTTGATGACAAAATCTATTACATTTGAGTAATAAATAGTCTTCAAATGTAAAAAAAAAAAAAAAAAAACACCAGAAACATAAAAAAGCTGAATAGCTAAATGTGCAAAAAAGCTGATATCAACTAAAAAATCTCATCCCTGTTAATAGTAAAATTCACAGAAAAGTATAAAATTCAAATAATAGAAATGTAAAAAAAAAAAAAAAGAATTATTCCAGTAATTCAAAAAATATTAATTCTAATAATTCTATGCTATTATTTAAACTTTCATTACATTTCAAGGAGTTCTAGCTTTAAAAATTGCTAACTTAACAATAATGCTTAATTTGCAAAAAATTAAATAAATTGATAATACACTATGTATACATTGGTAAAATTTTAAGACTCTGAAGCCACAAATTCAGTTTGTTAATAATTTTCAAAAAGTCAGATAAAAAAAATAAGCATAATAAAATATCAGTATTTAGCAATTGTTCTCTGAGTCCTTTAAGTTCTGGTTCTCTTTTACTAATAAAGAGAGCATCTAGAGTTTCATCGAGTTGTTCATATCGGCTGACTACTCTCTCACATGCATGTCCATGTGACAGCCATCTTGTAACAGAAACTTTAAAGGTTTTTAAGACATTTATGTTGTAAACATCCCCTTATATCTTTAAAAACTTGATTTTTCCACAAACTGATTAACAAGGCATCAACGTCTTGCACAACATCATATTTTTTTAAGAGATGAGCAAAAATTAGAGCGAGTGTGATTCCTGCAATTAATGTAGATACAGTGGGGTGAAAGGTGACGGATTCTACGTTGTACTCCCGATATATCCCCACTCATCACATTCGCTCCATGTAATGCAAGAAAAAGGCATTTCATTATATTTATACCTTTTGCAATCATGAATGTTTCAATTGCATTTGATATTGATTCTGCAAGAGTTTCATCGAGTTGTTCATATCGGCTGACTACTCTCTCACATGCATGTCCATGTGACAGCCATCTTGTAACAGAAACTTTAAAGGTTTTTAAGACATTTATGTTGTAAACATCCCCTTATATCTTTGTGCAGTGGGCCATGACAGTCAAAATTGTGAGGCCCCCATCTGCTGTGTTAATTGTAAAAAAGACCATCCAGCCTATTCTAAATCTTGTGAGAAATGGAGAAATGAAAAAGAGATCCAAACTGTTAGAACGAAGCAAAATATATCATATTATGAAGCTAAAAAAATTGTAGAATCCAGAACACCCACTATTGGTAGATCATTTGCATCTGTTACTGCAACAAAAACTCAAAAAACATACAATACAATTGCAACTCAAACTGATAACTGTAGTAATATATCATCCTCTGCAAATATTAAGAATGTAACTCCGCAAAAACAGCAAATTAAACATAGTGAGAATGCCCAATCTCCTCAAATATCGTCAAAACCAATATATCCAAAAAAGAATTCTCAGTCTCTCAAAAACCTGCCATTAATTAAACATCAAAATTCCACTCTTCAACACAATCTGGTTAAAAGAAAAAAAATGTCTGTCAAATCTAAAATAAATGAAAGTAAAATTGAAAAAACAAACCCATTAAAACAGAATGATTGTCTCCAACTTTACCCTTCAGACGTAGAAGATAACATGTCTGCTGTCTCTGAAAATGACGTAGATACTTTCATCTAAAAAAAAAAAAAACTATGACTAATTTTATTAGCTGGAACTGTCGAGCTTTTAATAACAAACGAGATGAAATCAAAGAATTAATTTTTGATCATCGACCAATTTGCATTTGTCTACAAGAAACTCATTTAAAACCAAACAATACTGTCAACATCCGTGGTTACAGTTTCTTTCGAAAAGATTTCATACAAAATGACAGAGCTACAGGTGGTGTGGCTATTCTCATTTCTAATAGTGTTCCTTTCACCAATATCACTTTACACACTAACATCCAAGCAATTGCGGTGCAGATTCACTTTCATATGTTATTCACTATCTGCTCTATCTATTTACCACCTAATATGCCTGTTCAACAGCATGAACTCAATAACCTTATTTTCCCAACTCCCATCCCCATTTTTAATACTTGGTGACTTTAATGGACATAATCCTCTTTGGGGGAGCCCTGATCTGAATCCTCGGGGACAACTTATTGAAAATTTTGTAACTGACAATAACTTATGCTTGTTGAATAATGGAGACAATACTTACTTTCATGAACCTTCTAGAACTTTCCATGCCATAGACCTTGCCATCTGTTCACCAATCATCTATCCTTATATAAATTTTTTTGTTAGTGGCAATTTATATAATAGTGATCATTTTCCTCTTTTTTTATCATTTCATAATTTTAATCACAGACATCAAAGAAATCCTCGCTTTATTTATGACAAGGCTAACTGGGCCAAATTTACATTAAACTCAAATATTACTCCAAGCATGGTTAATGGGGATATAAATAGGGCAGTCTCAGATGTCAGCGATTCTATTATAAATGCTGCTAATATTTCTATCCCAAAATCTTCTGGCTGTCTCAAAAAACATTCGAAGCCTTGGTGGAACGACGAATGTAACATTGCTAAAAGAAAACAACAAAAAGCGTGGGGAATTTTCAGAAGATATCCATCTACTAGTAATTACATCCTTTTTAAACAGGCTAAGGCCTATGCACGAAAAATTCGAAGAAAAGCACAAAAAGACTCATGGATTAAATATGTCTCCAATATTACATCTAACACTAGCAGCAAAGAGCTCTGGCATCGTGTCAAAAGAACAATGGGAATTTACCCTGATCAGCATATCTCTTTCCTAAATGACAATGGTCAAACCATTACTTCCACTAAAAACATAGCCAATACCATCGGTAAAACTCTATCCAATACTTCCAGCTCTATTTCCTATAAAGAACCTTTTTTATCCTATAAACAAAGTTGTGAACGTTCTATTATCAATTTCACTTCCCATTCTTCACAAGATTACAATAGTCCCTTTACCGAAAATGAATTAAATAATAGTTTGAAACGCTGTCATAACTCTTCTCCTGGACCTGATGGTATTACTTACCTTATGATTAAACATTTATCCAAAAACTCACTTAAAAACTTGCTTCAACTTTACAATAGAATTTGGACTGAACATTTTTTCCCTATTGCTTGGCAAGATGCAATCGTAATCCCCTTCCCGAAACCCGGTAAAGATTCCAGTGATCCTAAAAATTACAGACCTATTGCTCTCACAAGTTGCCTGTGTAAACTTCTTGAAAAAATGGTGAACACCCGCCTAGTTTATATTCTAGAAAATAATCTCATTTCTCCCTGGCAAAGTGGGTTTCGGTGTGGTCGTTCTACTATTGATAATATCCTTTTGCTGGAGACGAATATTCGAAAAGCTTTTGTTAGACGTAACCATTTGGTGGCAATTTTTTCGACATTGAAAAGGCTTATGATAAGACCTGGCGCTATGGCATTCTTAGAGACCTTTTTAATTTGGATTTGCGTGGCAATCTCCCCATTTTTATTCAGAATTTCTTAAAAATTAGACGCTTTCAAGTACGCATTGGATCAGCTTACTCAGATTTTTACTTCCAAGAGGAAGGAGTTCCCCAAGGTAGCGTTTTGAGTGTCACACTCTTCTCTATTAAAATCAACGGTATACTGAGGCAGCTGCCACCTAATGTTCATGGCAGTCTTTATGTTGACGACCTGCATATTTCTTGCCAGGGAAGTGATATGCGTTTTATTGAACGACAACTACAACTTGCCATCAGGCGTATTACCAAATGGACTGATGAAAATGGTTTTACCTTTTCTGCTGACAAAACACAGTGTGTGCATTTCTGTCGTAAACGTGGTCCTCATCTGGATCCAGATATTTTAATTAATAACTGCCCAATCAAGATTGTAGACACAGCCCGTTTTTTGGGTGTCATTTTCGACAAGAAACTTACTTTCATTCCACATATCCTTAGTTTAAAGACGAACTGTAATAAAAAATTAAACATTCTCAAAGTCCTCTCAAACACTTCTTGGGGTGCAGATCGTATTTCCCTCCTTAAAATCTACCGTGCAGTTATCCGCTCTAAAATGGATTATGCTTGTCAGATCTATGGTTCAACCTGCATTTCTTACCTCAAGAAGCTTGACACTGTGCACCACTCTGCCTTAAGAGTTTGTTCTGGTGCCTTTCGAACTTCTCCCATTCTAAGTTTATATGCTGACTGTGTTGAGCCATCTCTCACTGTAATCAGACAACGACTCTCTTTGGAGTTGTATTTTCGTATTCTGTCTCATCCTCGTCATCCACTTCATCCTCATTTCGACATTAACGATTTTAATTTATTTCACAATCGTCCCAGGTCCATTCCACACTTCAGCTTGAGAGTAAGAAATATTCTTGCTGGCACATCTCATTTTGACAATAAAATTCGTCCCCGGACACTTCTAAATATGACTCCTTGGAACTACAAGGTAATCTCATGTATTCATCCCTTCAATGGCTTTGACAAATCTAACACAGATGCTATCATTTTTCGGACTCTCTTCACCTCTCATTCTTTTACTTATAAGGATTACATTAAAGTTTTCACAGACGGTTCCAAGTCAGGTGATAAAGTTGGATGTGGTGTTGTGTCTGACAACGTGACCCTTAGTTATAGTCTGCCGGGCTCGTTTTCTGTTTTCTCTGCGGAATTTTTAGCTGTTGAACTTGCTCTTGATTTAATTTCATCTCATTCTAATCGGAAATTTATCATCTACACAGACTCAAAGAGTGTTCTTGATTCACTGTCATCTAGTTCTTGTAATCTCTCTTTCACCTCTGTATTAAAAAAATATAACGAACTTCTGAAGAAGGGATTTGACATTTTATTTTGTTGGGTACCAGGGCATGTCGGCATCAAGGGAAACGAGGCTGCTGATAAAGCGGCAAGGGAAGCTTTAGTTCCATTTAACTGTGCAATCCCATATGAGGATATTAAAAATACTCTAAAATATTATCTGAGAGGCAATTGGCAAAGAGAATGGGATTACCAAATTAATAACAAGCTGAAGGAAATTAAACCACATATTACAGTATGGCCAACACTCGCACCACGGAAACTAGATGTTATTATTACCAGACTAAGAATTGGGCACTCTAGAATCACCCACAGGCATCTTCTCTTAAAGGAACAGGAGCCTTCATGTCCGAAATGTCATTATAGCTCACTCACCATTCGCCATATTTTAACCGACTGTCCCTGCTTACGCCATCTTTACAGGCATTACTTCAACTCATCATCACCAAATCTGACAAGACTTTTAGGTATTAATCCTCATTACAATTTGACTAACTTCTTAAAAGAGGCTGGGTTTTACTATGATATTTGATTTTATTTTTTTACTGTTTATCTAACTTTACTTCATATTTTATTATATATACACTGCTCATAACTCTTTATATTGTTTTTATTATATACATTATTCATAACTCTTTATATTGTTTTTACTTTATATACTCTTTACTCTGTTTTGTACTATTTTTATACTTTTGTGATCTTTTATATGTTTACCATGTCTTCTTTTACTATTTTTTTCTCATTTGACCATCTGGATGGGTAAACCCATCCAGAAGCTACCTTTGCTTTTTCTGTCATCACAGTTTGGCGCAGCATGTCCCATTGTGGACCTTGTGCCAATAAAAGGCAACCAACCAACCAACCCCTTATATCTTTAAAAACTTGATTTTTCACAGGGCTGTAATGGAAAAATTTCCACAAACTGATTAACAAGGCATCAACGTCTTGCACAACATCATATTTTTTTAAGAGATGAGCAAAAATTAGAGCGAGTGTGATTCCTGCAATTAATGTAGATACAGTGGGGTGAAAGGTGACGGATTCTACGTTGTACTCCCGATATATCCCCACTCATCACATTCGCTCCATGTAATGCAAGAAAAAGGCATTTCATTATATTTATACCTTTTGCAATCATGAATGTTTCAATTGCATTTGATATTGATTCTGCATTAACAGAAGTTATATTAATCTATCCAACGCATTCTTCTCTTAATCTTGGGTCTCCTTTTATTTTATAACGGCGCTTAATCCTAGCTGCTCTTTTTGAGACTCATCCGTTGATTCAACGGCTAATAATGCAAAAAAGTCGATTAACTTCAGAGCTGTAACAGTTTTTTCCTCTAGATAAAGTGAAATGGCTTCAATTAGATTATCTACTGAAGTGTTAGATAAATATGTCGCATTTTTACCACATGTGCTTAAGTACGTTTGTATATCTGTTTCACCAATGCTTCACTATAGAAGCAAAATTCTCCGAAACAGCCCATTGCTTCTTTATCATAAAATAAATTATCTTTATGTATTTTACTAATGCCTTCTATTTTTGCTGCATTTTTTCCCAAACCTTCATTAAAAGATTCTTTTGTCATATGCTTATTTGCAGCAACTTGCAGGGGTGTTTGTGTTCAGGGTTTTTACTCAACCCATCTGTATTTTCATATTTCCTATAAAGTTATTTTTTGCTTTCATTGAGTTGTTCATTCGTTATCCAGGTGATATGTAAATTAAATGTAAAAGAATTGAGGACTTCTGTCCTAATCAGTCTGTATTATGTGATATTTTGGGTGTTTTTTAATTTGAGGCTCTAATTTTCAGGGATTTTATCTTTGAGTCACAATCACCCCTGCAACTGCTTGACCGTGTTTGGTGCTACTCTCATGCTTTTTGATGCATCTATTAGGATAATCACCAAATTTTGCCGCTTCATCAACCCAAGGTCCACTTTGATACACAACAGAGCATATTTTGCACAAAAATCCGTTTGCTGAAATGCTATAAAAGATCCAGCTATAGAGTTTTTCATAGCGCTCCACATTTAGTGGCAATTTACTATTTTCTGTAATATTAGTTTCAGAGAAATTGTCTAGAGGATTATCCTGGCTAATAATTAAATTATTGGAGCTGGAGCATGCACTTGAGGCATTCAATGTATCTTAAATTGTTTTTTCGGATGCCGGAGAACATTGAGCACCATCTTTAATATTAGATTCTACATCTGGTATATTTCGATTGCAATCATCTTTTTTTTTAGAAAAACGATGTAATAGGAGAAGAGCCTTTAGCATCTCCTGCTTTAATTTTTTTAATATAATAATCGCTGTTCCTCGTTCTGGTAGATGTATGTGTCTGTTTCATGATTTTGATCAGTGAATAGCATGTGCTCTGCTAAACAAACATGCATTTATTTACGCTTACGCACGCATACGATTTCCAATCATAAACATTGTTGCCAAACTAGAAATGGCAAATTCTTCAGCTATCTTAAATTACTCATTATCATCTCTCGCATGTACAGCACGGATTAATCCGTGACGTATATGCTATACCGGTAAACCGAGCTTCTCCCCGCTATTTATAGGGGATGACACATTTGCCTTTCTTCCTGCATTAATGCAAGCACCAGTCCGAGTAGTTAGGTGGCTCGTTCACTCTGCAAAAGGTTCGTTTTCAAGATAAGAGATTTCGGTGACACTGATTCATCTTATCGTTCCTGTTTCTGATTAAGTTTGCCTAGATTCTGATTCTGTGGCAACAGTATTATAACTTTTTGAGCAATAAAAACGATATTCGATGTGTATAAACTGTAGCGAAATACAGCATTTTAGTGCCGATAAATTATTGTAAATAGTAAAATTTTAATTCAGGTCCGTTTTTAAGAAGAGAAATTTTGTGAAGGGTCCGTTAACAGACCCTATTTTACCCCTGCACAGACCCCTGATTTAAATCCACTAAAATTACCCTTTCTGCACCAGGGGGCGCTGTCAGACCCCCCCCCCCCCCCCATCTTACAGTACGATGAAGTGGTGGAACGGAGGAGGCACAGTGACAGGGAGGGGAAGTAGGAGGACCAGGTCCTTCGATCCTCCTGCTGGGTTTAAAACAGCTTTTCTCCCCTACTAACAGTTTTACAAAATTATTCTTTTTATTTAATATAATGAAATTCCCAAATTGAAATTTTATACTAATTTAAAATGTGTGGTATCATTATACATTATCTTCAATTTAGTTTAAAAAATACCCTTTCCATTAATGATTTTTCAAGAATAAGCAAACTGTGACAAACCTCCTTACTTAAAAGGCTTGATCTATAGAAATTAACAGCTGTTAATAAAAATTATTTTAAAAAAAAGACAGAAGCAATTAAATTTTCAATAGAATATTATTATAAGTTATATGCAATAATTAATCTTCGGATTACATAAAATGGTGTTTAAAAAATTAGGAGGTTATAAATTTCTATTTAAAAATATGTAATAGGAAAATAAAGAAAAATAAAGCATAAAAAAAAAAAAATAAATAAAAACCTTCCGTAATTTTAGTTGAAATCTAAAGAGCCACAGGCACATTCAGGCTCCCTAAATAGTGTGTATCAGTGGCATGTAAACATACCCATTTTGGTAAGGTAATAACATACCTTTTGTCTTCACTTCCGAAATTTGAAAATTTTCAAGTTTTGGAGATAATTGAGATACAAAAATTATAGAAATATAGGAAGAATCGCAAGGATCGGAATAAAATTTATACATTCAGTTATTTTTTACATACATATTTTTTTTCCCAATTACAAGCATGTTATCATTTTCATGTATAAAATTTGAGACACATATAATTAAGCCTATCTTTAACATGACACAATTATTTCCATCAGAACATTTTAAAGTAAAATTTCTACTAAATACTGTTTCAAATTTTTTCCCTTTCAATCCAAGAGTGGGTCCCCTCTCATGAATTGTTGACTGAATTATTTGAAAGTCAGGCGTTTGAACATTATAATTAAAATTAAGAAGGTCTGCAACTTTTTCATACTCCGTAATCCGTCTACATATCTGTTGCAAAAGTTTATTTGGTGCATGAAATTTTTTTAAAAATTGATATAAATAATTTTCAAATGGAAATGTGCTAAACGAGTCTAATGTTCCAAACTCTGCAACATCATCTCCTAAATGAAGTAAATTATGCATGTTATATAAGAAATTCTGACCCGTATAAATGTTTACTTTTTTAAACAAAATATTGTATTAATTCCTGGCCATAAGACAAACACTTATCAATACTATCCTTGCTGCAAAATATTCTGACTGACACATTTAATGCTAGAAAATGATTATATAATTCAATTGGCAAAATGTCTTTCAAAACTACAGGTCCCAAATACAAAAGGAAAGTCCTGAACTCAGCAGCTTTCCATCTATCTACTTCTCTCAAACTTCGAGGTTTTCTTTAGGCATATAATCGCTACATGAAATCAACAGAGTTGATATATTATCAATATCTCGACTGCATAAGCGAATAGTTAGAGGACCATGACACCGAGTAACAATTAATTTCCTCATAACACCAAGGCACACAAGATGCATGTAATCTAAAGGAACTTCTGAAACTAAACCTACACCTAATTTAAGAAGGGGAGACTTATCTATAATATGTTCATATTCATCATCAATCTTAAAATTAACAAAAATCTTTGTCTTCTTGCTTAGGTGCATGACAATCTGGGAAAGTCATTTCTTTCAACCATTTCCCTTTCTGTGTGCATTTCTCACAACCAAAATAAGCATTATGATTCTTGATACATTTTAAAAATACTCTAGCAGGAGCATCACAAACAAATGATTTTATATTTATGTTATGATTCTCCTTAAGAATAATAAATTCATCAATGAAATCTGAAAGGAATTCATGCATATTAGTTGGCTTAGATTTACCATAAAATATTGCAAAAGCAAACGGTTTATTGTCTTTAGCTTCTTCTATTTTACATAGAATTGTCCAAAATTATTTGTTTGAACTTTTAAAAAGAGGAAGACCATCAATATTAACAATTAAATTCAAGGAATTGCCATCATTAAGAAAACCATTTTTGATTTTATTCTGAATGCCAGTTTTTAAAACAAATAAACATACTCACCTTTACACTTTTTTTTAATTTCTATATCTGAAGGAGTACCTAATAACGTTTGAGCATCACTTGGCAACTTGTGATATGGTTGCAAAATTTTTAGCACATTACTAACAAGTGCAAGTGAAGCATGATGCTTAACAAAACACGCACTCAATTTTATTTGCAGGCTATCATGATTTTCATTAATTGAAATCAATGAATCTTCTAAGCTGAAATCAGATATTTCAGAATTGGAATCACTGTCAGAGAAATAAGAAAGACACTCATCAGAAGTTTCATAGGAATTAGAAGGAACTTCCCAAAGCTGAAATATCTGGTGAAATGACCAATTTTTTAACACTGGAAACAGACAAATTTTCAATTGTTTTAATTTTTCTTGAAGCAATAGTATGTGAAGAAAGAGAATCAACAAATGAATTTATTTCCTTTATATGGTTGTCAACTTCAACTTTAATATTTCTACGTAGCTGTCTTTTCGAAACACAGTTTTTATTCATTTGCAAAAGTGAATAAAAAATATAAATTAATTAAATAAATAAAAATAAAACAACAATGAACAGCTGTTATCTTCCCATAGTAATCAACGTTTATCAAATCTGCAAAAAAAAAAAAAAAAAAAAAAAAAGATTATATATCTATATACACACACACACACACACACGTGTATATATGTACAGTACTGGCCAGAATGGATGACTCACTTGTTTTTTTCCCATTGATAGTGACGTATTTGCGCCAGATGTTCGTTTTGGCTATCTGCCAATGTGCAGGTGTTCTTGCTTGGCATTTCGTTTGTTCATTAGTTGTGTTCGCCATGTGTTCACATACGAATTTTTGCAGAAGGGTGAAATAATATAAAAATGCCTGGTAAAAGAATTTCACGCGAAATGCATGCACAAATAAAGATTTGGAGCGAAGAATGTTATAGTACTCTTGAAATTGCTGCCAGATTACAATTGGCACAAAAAACAGATTCCAGGTCTATAAGTAATTTCAAAACAACCGGAAATTATGGATATTCAAAGCCAAAAGGTCGTCACAAGAGCACAAGCAAGCGCATGGATGAGTCCATAATTTTGGCAGTGAAGAAGTCACCCAGAAAATCAGCGAATGCAATCCATGCTGGTTTACCAAAAGATGTTAATATCCCTAACCAAAGGACAATCCGCAGGAGGCTATTCAATGCCAATTTAAAGTCCTACAAGCCTGCTAAGAAGCTTAAATTGTCTCCCAAAAACATTGCTGACTGGCTGACATTTTGTAAAAAGTATCGGGGTTGGACAGTGGACCAATGGAAACATGTGATGTTTATAGACGAGACTCAAGTATCACAGTTTTATGCATTTTGTAGAAACATACGACGGCCTCCCAATAAAAGAGACTGTCAACGCTACATTATTCCCACCGTAAAGAATGCTGCAAAACTCTTGGTCTGGGGAGCCATTTGTGCCAAAGGAAGATGTGGATTGTGGTTCATGCCTGAAGGTACATCAATTAATGGAACTGTTTATCTCGGTGTGCTAAAAGAGAAGTTACCGCCGTTTATGAATATCAACTAGTGCACACACTTCTAACATGATGGGAGCACCTTGCCACCAGACTAAATCTGTTAACCCCTTAACGCGCGGTGTCCTCGCCAGGAGGACGCAAAATTTAAGATCCAGCTGCAAAATTTAAGATCCTAGCAAAAAATCACATTTATAACCTATCAGAAAAGGCCGGTTTTTTAAACCTTAAAATTTCTTTTAGTTTTATTTAGTTCATTAATTCCGGTGGCAGTATAATTTAATTGTTTCAAATTGTCTTGCGCCGCAAAGGGTTAAGACATGGATTGCAAAGCAGGGGTTTCAGATCCTTGGGCCGTGGCCCGGAAATTCCCCGGATCTAAACCCAATCGAAAACTGTTGGGTAATTTTAAAGCGCAAAGTTGCTAAGCGTAACACCACTTCACTTTCAGTCTTAAGATAAACTTTAAAACAAGTGTGGATTACAGAAATTACACCAGACTATTGCGAAAAATTATGTATTTCCATGCCTGATCGTATCCAAGCTGTATTGGAAAAAAAAAGGTTTCCACACCAAATATTGAACCCTTTCTCAATTATGTATGTATACTGTGCTTATATAACTAAAATTAATAATTCCCATAAAATAAATACTTAGTTAAATGCAATTATTCTTGTGCATTCATAAACATCACAGTTTTTTGTGGTGAGTCATCCATTCTGGCCAGTACTGTATATATATAGAGAGAAATAGTAATCTATACATACAATAAAATAAGATGTTTGTGTGTGTGTGTCATTGTGTATGTATTTCCAGAGCTTTTTAGGAAAACGGCTGATGGCTGAGCTACACAAATTTGCATGGAAGTTCGTAATGACCTCTCCTGATGCACCTCGAAGCCCGGTTTTCGAATTTTTGATTAGTTTTCTTTTAATTAATTAAAATATGAAAATATTAACTTCATAATAGCTGCAAAAACAGTCATTAAAAATTTATTTTTAATTTTAATTGTTGCCAAAAAAAATTTACGAGTTCGGTTTTTTTTTTTTTTTTTTTTTTTTTTTTTTTCCCCGTCAGGAAAAAAAAACGTGTATATTCAGTATAACTTTGAAAATTTTATACACATTGAAAAAGGGTTAATATAGTTTATGGTACTATTATATGTTGTTCTATTTTTTTTTCTTTAACTATTGTAGATTTTTACTGTCAAGTTTTTATTAAAAAGAAAAAAAAAAAAAACTACCCATGTCATCACATTTGACTGCGTAGCATTTCTTTACTAGAATAAACTCTATGAACTATTTATTTATAGATCATACTGGGCGATTTTTAGAGTTTGGCGGTGAAATAAACCAAATGTTTTTCGCCAAGACGTTTAATTTAGAAATAGTCATTTAAAGAAATTAAACCGAAATAGTAGTCACATATATGATCCATTTTTCTCTGAATAGATAATTGTATAAGGGGGGAGGGGAAATGTAGTTTTAAAAATAGAAAATTTACTTCAAGCACTATTTTCAACCTAAAAGCCTGTTAAAAATATAAACAGAATATGAAGAATTCATACAAATTAGCGAAAATATATCCGATAAAAGTATCACCAAAATACGATTCCTCCTTTTATACAAGAAATTATATTAAAGAAAAAATTATCACTAATATGGTGAAAAAAATTCAAAAGCCGCCAAGGGACAGATTGAATAATAAAGTTGTGTAGCATGGTAATGTTTACATAGTATTTAAATCAAATAGGAGTGTACAGGTTGATATTTTTATTTATTACCAACTATGTGAAAAATACCAGAGGCGGGAATCAAACCCGGGCCTTCCGCTTAACGCACGGATGCTCTACCACTGAGCTACCCTGGCCGACAACCAGCTAGGCATTACTCACATAATATACGTTGGCAAAGTCACCGAGTCTGCAAACGCAGATATATCAGGTGAGACAATAATAATCGTAGCACAACTCCATAGACCACGAAATTTCAATTTAAAAATACTTATTCATGAACTCATCAACCGTGAATATTTATTTAAATCAAATTGGAGTGTACAGGTTGATATTTTTATTTATTACCAACTATGTGAAAAATACCAGAGCCGGGAATCGAACCCGGGCCTTCCGCTTAACGCACGGATGCTCAACCACTGTAGTAATATAGGTTGCCAACGTATATTATGTGAGTAATGCCTAGCTGGTTGTCGGCCAGGGTAGCTCAGTGGTAGAGCATCCGTGCATTAAGCGGAAGGCCCGGGTTCGATTCCCGGCTCTGGTATTTTTCACATAGTTGGTAATAAATAAAAATATCAACCTGTACACTCCAATTTGATTTAAATATATATTCACGGTTGATGAGTTCATGAATAAATATTTCTAAAAAGTTTATATAGTATTTATTTATTTTTTTATATACCAATCACTACGCTAATTTATAATACAAAGATACGAGCTGCTGTGTGTGGCTGTACCTGCACACTGTCCGGCAGAAATATTTGTTTAATTTAAATTATACTTAAATGAATAAAAATTAGAATAAGAATACGTTTAATGGGAAATATATATAACCATAAAAATATTAGTTGTCTAAAATGCGGCAGAAATAGTGCTCATAGCATATTGTTATTAGGGATTAGTTATTTGCTCTACATCATTAGCACTGTTGCAATGAAAGCAGTTTTACAGGCGAAGTGAAAATAAAAGGGCAGTTCATTCATTCATTTTCAGTTGTGTCAGCCTCGGCGAAAAATTTGGTGAGAGGGCAACCAAGTTTGATGAAAAATGGTACTTAAGAATTCCTCAAGTTTCGAAGATCTCCGACACACGGGAGCACAGATCTCTAGCTTTCCGACTTGATGGAATCATCGCAAAAAGTTATAAACAGGAGTGAGTTGATTTATGTGATAGAGTATGTACTCACTGCGAATCAGAGTTATTCAGGGACCTATTCTGATTGATTGCACTGTAAGGATTGCGAAGATTTATGTTCCGGAGTATTTGATATTTTTTGCTTTACTCCTGTGGAACAAGTGACTGTTTTTCAGAGTATACCAGAACATTCATCGAATAGTGAATTTTGATATATTAGTAACAGCTTCAACTGTTTCCAGAATAGTCGAAGAAAAAGCTTTACTATTGGACTGTTTTCAAGAATATTCGTTTTAATAATAGTTTTGTTGTATAGATTCAAGAAGCTAAAAAAAATACTTAATATCACTGAGGAGATCCCATACTAAAGCGCGAAAATTGCCGCCAATCAAAATATATTTACTTAAACGTTTCAATTATTCAATTAAAAAGAAATCATTTTAATATAGTGACCAGTGAAGCGGGCAAAGCCTGCTAGTAATAATAATAAAATGAAAATAAAATAATAATAATATCAATAATTAAAATTGTAAAATAAATTAAAAATAATATAATACATTAGGTATAGGTTTTTATTTTATTTATTTATCCTATGTTTACTTTCTCTTACCCATAAGGTAGAGAAAGTATTGTTTTAGTGTCAAATTTTCGAAAATTGAGTTTTTGTTATATTTACATGTTCTGAGGTCCCCTAAATATGAAAATCATATTTTTAGCGAATGGTCTGCGTGTGTTTCTGTCTGCCTGTGTGTCTGTATTCAGCATATCTCAAGAACAAATTGAAGCAGAAATTCCAGACTCGGTATTCTAAATTCCCCCCCCCCCCTCCCTTGTTTTAAACATTAATCTATATAATGACCCTCATCTGTCATGAACAAATCCGGTTAGTACCGCTTCAAAACAGAAACCTTTGGCAGCCATTTTTTTTTCCCGTTTGTTTAATTCAACTTTATTTCCTATAAAACCTTCAAAAACTATTCAATTGTAATGTTTAAATGTTTAAAAAAATATAACGGATCACTGGCTATTATAAACATGAACCTATAAATAGAATTATGTAACTTCATGATTATAAACAATGCAATAACAAATAAAAACAAACCAAAACTGTTGCCATTCAGAAAATACAAATTCCAAATGGACAACTCTTTGATTGTTTCATTTAAAAACGCTTAAAATATTTCTAAAACATATTAAAGCCTTTAAATATTTTTATGAAACTTCATTGTTTGTTTACATTGTAAGGTATGATTGGCGTCGAGTTTAGTACGTAAATGCCGCCAGTTGATTTTAGTTTTGAAATTAGTGTAAAATGATAGTTGGGATAGAATGTTTGGTTGGGCAAGTAAAAGTCACCAGGAGAATTGAGTATTGAAAGTAGAGTAGTCTAAGGTGATAATGTCGAGTCAAGGTAAAATGTTCAGTTGAGAATGAGATAGTTCCTAGCTGAATACTGGATATTTTGGCGATGTTGTGGGTGAGATAGCTGGTTGGAGGCGTAGAGTAGAGGTGAAATTGGGTTAGCATGGAGTGTCTGTAGTTATTGGATAGTTAGTTAGAAAATTTGAAAACAGGATCTACGATAGTCTTAAAAAAGAGTATTTTGGTAAAATGAAGTGAATCGTTTTTTCTTATTATGAGGACTTTAAATACACAAGCGAAGTGATGACGTCAATTGCCGTTCATGGATACAAGAAAAATATTTCCTATGTTAAACGCCCAATGGATTTTTCGTAAAAAATTATTAAAAATCGAGGGAAATTATTTCCCGATTTTAATCCCCATATTTAGGTTTAGATATGTATTAGTTATCATGCGCATGCGTTAGATTAATTTGTTTTTGTTGAAAAAATTTGAATTTTAAATTTCAAAACTCTAGATTAAAAAAAACTTCCATATTCCATTGAAAACATAAACATTTCATTTCAAAGGATGATATTTACACAATAAATATCCAACTAATATACTAATTAAAAGGAAAATGATAAATATTCTATTATAATTTGAAGTGAAATTTGTTTTCAAATGTCTAAATAAAGTATCTGATATAAGATACTAATATGTTGCAGCGGTATAGATTTGATATCGGTCATCCTTGGCAGAAAAATATATATATATATATCGCCAAATTATCTGGCGATTATAATTTAATTCCTTTCAAAAATCATGGTTATTTTAAAAACTTATATTTAGAGAGTAATGAATAATATGAAACAATATTTCGCACAACACATATTACGAAAGTATACATCTGCATGTATATTTTCTTAGTACGTTTTTGATCGCCAAATACAAAAACGCCAAGGACAACAGAATTTTGAAATTTAAAATTAAAATTTTGTCAATTTGACAGCAAAATAACTCAATCTAACAAATGCACATGATAACTAATACATATATATACCCAAATATGGGGATTAAAATCGGGAAATAACTTTCCTCGATTTTTAAAATTTTTTTTAATAAAAAATCCAATGGGCGAATAACATAGGAAATCATTTCCTTGCATCCACGGATGGTCAGTAGCGTCGCACTTTGCTTGCGTACGGAACACTGGGATGTGTTGTTGCTGTTGTGTTGTGTTGTCGGGCCTATATTTTTTGTCAACCAGCAGTTTTTTTTATTGTCATTCATATTTATTGATTGGGTAAAATTTTTTTAATTTCAGAACGAAAATTATAAAATATCGAAACACATTTGATTTATAAACAAAAATTGAAAATACATTTAAATGATCACGTGGTAACCATCATGATCTAAACATTGTTTTCAAGATTTATTGTTCACATTCCGTCATTTTTGACGGGGTTATATACTAGTTAAAATTTAATATCTTAACGGGATAGGGTTCTATGTATGAGGATAGCAATAACAAAGTCTATAAAACATCATAAAACTAGTGATGCCACTCCGAATGAAAAAATTCAAAATCTTTGCAAAGATATTTTAAATGTACCGATGCACACTTTCGGATATCATGCGCTCTTATTTTTGTGACGGTAGGCCAACAGATAAAAATTATGTACCATCAATAGAAACAAGTGGGCTGTTGTTTAAAATTATGGAAGTAATAGGCACTATGGCACACCATTGCAAAAGTGTGCTTTTTAATTCATCAAACAACTCTGTTGAACAATTTAATAGTATTATAGCTAAATTTGTTGGAGGCAAAAGGATAAATTGTCTGAAAAGATCGTATTAAAGCCAGTGTCATGCAGCTGTTGTATCCCACAACAGTAAATCGCCTTTATATATGCCCTCTACAAGAATATGTTTAACAAAAGTCCAGGCAATATCTGCAAACAGTGGCAATATCTGCAAACAGTGGCAAAAAAGAAAATTTTCTAAAAGAGTAAAAGCCAATGAAAACAAACGGAACAAAAGTTCTCGATTATTCACTGGAAGTTTAAATTTAATTAATGACCAACACTACGGTTTAGAAGCACAAAAACCTGATTTGAGTACAGAAGAATTTTCAAGAAAAAAAGACGAATTTTTGACACATTTAATTCTTACCGAAGAAGAATCTACACGAATTGCTTGTCACACCTGTGGATTGAGGAAAGATGCAAACATCTTACTGCATTCAATTTTGGTAAAGTGTGTAACAGATTGCCACACACAAAATGTGATAGTTTGGTAAGAAGGATATTGTATAGTTGTAATATAGACAATGCATCCCATCCCTTAGGTATGGGAGAATTTACAAAAAAAAATGCTATTGAAGACTTAAAAAAAACTAAACTTTGAAATAAAACCTAGCGGATTGTTCATAGACAATGAATAATTCCTTTCCTTGCAGCGACACCAGATGGACTTATAGGGGATGATGGCATAACTGAAATAAAGTGTCCATCATCCTCCTATAATATGACTCCCGATGAGGTCATATTTTCTTGAAAAATAACATTTTGGCTAATAAACAAAGAAAAAAATACTGTACTTGGTATCAACAAAAAACATTCATATTACTACGAAGTACAAGGACAACTTAGGGTAACCAAAAGAAAATATTGCATATTTGCCTTATGGACGCCTCTAGGGATGAAAATTCATCGAATGGAAAGAGATGAATTTTGGAAAGACAATATGGAAAAATAACTGTGTGCATTTTATTATGACTGCCTAATTCCTGAGCTAATAGATCCACGTTATACACTGTCTATGGAAATCAGAAATCCTGATTACATAATTAAAGCTCAGAGAGAAAGACAAGAGAAAAAAATATCACAAATCAAATAATTTTTTTTTTTTTTTAATATAAGGGAGAGTAGGGAGGGATGGGACAGTTTTGACAAAATTTTTTTTTACAAATTTACTTTTACTGTTACAACACTGTAAATTTCAAAGAAACAAATTGAAACATTTTAGCATCTTATGTAAGGTTAATTAATTACTAATAATATCTATTTTATCCAACATTAGAGTATTATACCACTTACGGAATTTGACATTCCTGCTCTATCAGACGTTCTATTGCTAGAAACTGCTCCTTTGACTCAATTAGACACTATTCGAATATCATGTGCAACAAAGAGAGATCCTATTCTATGCAGGGTATCTTTAATGGTTCTTAATGGTTGGCAGCAGGGTTGTCATTCCCAAGGATCTTCAACAAGATGTTCTTACACTTTTGCACAATGGTCATCCTGGAATAGTCTGGATGAAAGGTCTTGCTCGCAGTTATGTGTGGTGGCCTAAAATAGATAATGCCATTGAAACACTGTCAAACTGTGTACGTTATGTCAACAAAACCTGAAAGCACCTGGTAAAGCTCCGTTACACCCATGGGAATGGACAGAGAAACCCTGGTCTCATCTTCACATCGATTTTGCAGGTCCTTTTCAAGGTAAAACCTCATAGTGGTAGACTCTTTCTCTAAATGGTTGGAAGTACTTCTAGTGTCATCTATGACTGCAGTGACAACAATTAATAAACTTTGATCTCTCTTTGCCACTCATGGACTTCCTGATTCTGTTGCATCTGACAATGGTCTAACTTTCAGGTCAGATGAATTTCAACAGTTTCTAGCGAAAAATCAAATTTGCAAAATTTTCGTAGCACCATACCACCCATCTTCGAATGGTCAAGTGGAAAGGTAGGTGGCTACTACTAAGCAGTAGTTAAAACATTATACGAAGCGATTGGGAGACTCTTTTAGCAAGATTTCTGTTTTCCCAACATACACTACCATGTACAACGGGTAAATCGCCAGCTGAACTGCTAATGAATAGACGTTTAACTTCACTTCTAGACAGGATTCATCCAGATCTCAACAAGGAAATGAAATATAAAAAAGAAAAACAAATGGATGCAGATAAAAGTAAATATCTTCGAACCTTTCAAGAAAATTACCCTATCTACATTCGTAACTATAGTTCCAGTCTACCTTGGATTCCAGCAGAAATTGTGGAACCCACTGGTCCAGTTTCCTACAAAACTAAAGATTTAATTGATGGAACTATATCCAAATGCCATGTTGATCAGGTGAGAAGTCGTCTTATTCTGGACTCTGAAAGTTCTACAGAAATTCAGACTCCTGCTACTCCTGAACCATCCCAAGATGATATTGTTGATTCCCCTCCACCGGAATCTGAAGCCAGTTCTTTTCCTCCTACTGATTCTAGAGACTCTGATGCACCAGTTCTGCGTCGTTCTCAACGTTCCAAAGTTCTTCCAAAACATCTGAAGGACTATGTTTTGCATTCCTAGGGGAAAGGAGTGTTATGTATTGCATATCCTTCCGTAAGGGGGCGCGCTTGCGTCCATGAACTCTCTACAATGTATGTAATCTTGCCAGTATGTTTACGTGCTCCATAGCTGTTTTTGTTTTAATAAATGATGGAGTAATATTGTTGGATATGAAGTATTTCATATCCACAAACACTCTATTACAAATTTATATTAGCAGATTGCAGAATACACACAGTCTGATTAAACCGTTCACAAGGACCATTTTGTTCGGGAGTATACACATTGGTAAGCTCGTGTTGGATACCCTTTTCAGTAAAATATGCCTGCATTCTACTATTTACAAACTCACTTCCATTATCTGACCGAAATGCTTTTACCCTATGGTCAAGAAAAGTTTCTACTCTAGTAATGTGATTTTTAACAATTTTGAAAACTTCCGTTTTCTCTTTCATCGGATAAACTGCACATTTACAGGAGTAGTCATCGATAATGGACAAGTAGTATCGTTCTCCCATTCTACCTCTTTCTTGCTGTGGTCCCCATACATTGGCAAATAAAAGATCTAAAACACCCTTTGACCTAATTCGATTAATTGGTTCAAATGAAACTTTTAAACTTATTTATTCTGCAGGACACTCGCACTTATAACCATTGTTTTTAAAAATTGGCATACCCCTCACATGTTCATTTTTACATACCAAAGTGGGTATATTTATATGGCTAAACCTTCAATGCCATAACTCAATTTGATTACTAACTTTAGTTGGTGCCGTAAATGAAACCTTTTTCTTTTTATTACTTAAAATTTTAGGCGACACATAATAAATACCATATCTGGGGATTGCTTTAAAAAGTAATTTATTATCATTATCTACAACTTTTACACCAAGCCGCTCCCACCATAAAATTTTGCACCATCTACATCTAAACGAGGTCCTGAAATTAGATTGCGTCTACGTTTAGGTGTATACATAACATTCTTTAATAATATTGTACGTTGACCAAATTTTACTTTTAAAACACCCTTTCCTTCTATGGGGATATCAATTCCATCAATAGCTACACTTAAAGATTCATTATTTACAGGTGCAAATTCAATAAAAAAGTTTTTGTTATTTACAAAATGATGTGTTGCCGCAGTATCAAAAACAAATTGTGTTGATTCATTTGATTCACTTAAACAAGGACAAGTAATAAGATCGGATGAAAAATTTGATTTACGAGACTTTGGCTTTTGTTTAGTCTGTTTGTGCTCAGTCCTCTCAATACAATGTCTTGAATCAGACGCTGGGCTTGCTCAGTATCAACAACTTGAACGCTGAACACTATTTCTTGAATTAGGCGATCCACAACGTCTACAAATACAGGAAGAATCTTTAGTCTGTCTATTCATAATCCTTGATAGACAGTCACATTTTCCTTTTCTCCTTAAAGGGCAGAATCTTGCATAATGTCCAGGTTTGGCACAATTAAAACATATTAAAGCTTTCTTTACTTGAGATTTAATCTCTGTATGACTGACCTTTATACTGTCTTTATCACGTAATTTGACTCTTGTCTCTTCTGCTACAAGAGTTTCTACAATGTTTTTAAAGGTAAACTGTTCTCCTTGCCATTGTAGTGTCACTTGAACTGTACTTTATCAAATACTGACGGTAAAAATCTTAACAGTTGAAAGTTCCATTAAACTTCACTAAAATTCGAATCAAGCTTTCGAATCTTTTTGTGTATATTTTTGATAACCGAGCTGCGGAAAGTTTTATACTTTCATCAGTCCTCAAACGAGTCTCACTCAGTTGACTAAATATCTGCATATGATATGCTTTCGAATCAAGCTTGTAATACTTTTCTAAAGTAGCCCATACTTCCACTGGATCCTTGATGTTTTCTATTATTTTGCGATACTGCTCAGATATATTGAGAGATATGAGCGACAAATCTGTATTAGCTCTAAATTTGTACGAGCTCAGTTCTTTCTTATACTCCTTACCATCTAATTTATCTGGAGTAGGTGGTTCAGGTTTTCTTTCAGAAGTCTCTATTAGCTTCCAAACATTTCTTTCCATTAGAATATACCTTATATCCTGATTTCACTGGTCATAGTTATCTGCCTCTAATTTCGGGATTGTATATGAAGCCTTTTTTTTTTACTTTAACTAAATAATTATCTTTATTTGTAAAAAAAAAAAATTTCAATTTTCACAATTTAGTTAGCTTTTACTGTTTAATGTAGAAAATTTTTGAAGAAAACCCATACTAAAACTATCTTAAAGTCAATGAGGGGGTGATAAAATACTTCATGCTTTTACACTAGAACAAATATTTAAACTCCGCGATTTAAAAAAAAAACTCGAAAAATTACGTTAGCAAAACTTCAGCCCATAACCAAAAATTCTTGGATATAAAGTATTTCATATCCACAAACACTCTATTACAAATTCATATTAGCAGAGTGCAGAATATTAGCAATGAAGGCATGGCTGATAGTTTTGAAGTTTACGTTAATGCAGAGTTTAAAATTTTACTAAAAATATCTTTATATTCAATTTAAGTTAATAAAATAAATGCACGAAGACAAATAATCACAAAGTTTTTAATTAACCAAATAAGTTTAATAAAACATAACAGAGTATAATAAAGTAATGAAACTTATTATTGTTATAAGATAAACTACTAACTACTTAACTTTTACATCTTAATTGCAAACCATAAAAAGATATAAAAAAAAAAAAAATATGACAAGAATGTCAAAACTATGTTTAAATAGCTAAATAATATTTAAATGGCTTCATGACCCGATAGTAAAAGTTTATATTATAATCTGAGCAGTAAAATAAATAAAGTTCTTTTAAATAAAAGTCAAAAGGTCTTCATAAAAGGTCTTTTACCTGTTTAAATCTTTTACTTCACTAAAATGAAGAAAATAAACTTATTACATACTAAACTGTAACGTTAGGCCAACAGGTACTCAATTCCCCATTAAACCTAACGCGAATAACGAAACATTAAGAAAAACCTCCAGCCTTCTCAAACTTCATAGCTGTCTATTTATATCTTCTTTCACCTAATTTACATTCATACTGAAAGCGAAAGTTCTAGGCTGAGTTCAGCGTTGCTCCCCATTCTTCCCGGGCACCCCAAAAATGACGTCACGAATTTTACCCGGGAAGGTGTGTGGGGAGAAGATTTGCTGAACGCCTTTGGGGAGTTCATTCAATTCCTCAACAACAACAACAAGGCGGCTATGAATATGAATCAAGCAGAATTTTTATATGATCTTTTTTTTGAGAGTTCTTCATCATCCTGTGATAAAAGTGAAAGCGATGATTTAACAGACGATTAAGATTTTCTTCCAGTTAATGGATTGTTAAAAAGAAGAGATATTCCACGAACACAAAATTATATAGATACAATTAATATATTGGGATCTTCGGACTTCAGACGCCATTTTCGGCTTAATCGGGAAACTGTGGAGGTTGTTTCAAATATGGCATAATTATTAACTTATATTCATTCTATTATAACATAATTTTAATTCTTTTAGTAATTAATCTTATGCTGTTCTTTAGATTTGTATTTTATATTGCGCATTTTTCTAATTATCTCTAGTTTAAATTTGAATTGCAATATTATAACTACGTAATATATTTCACATATACTTGTAATGCTCATTTTTAAATTTTTCATTTTATTATATTTATGTTTATTAGTGGTGTGCAAAGAGTTAGGCCCAGTATTGATTACCAATTGTTGAAAGAAAATATAATCAACGCACATATATGTAAATCCTATTTTGCATTAAAATATATGAAAATAATTAACGCGATTCAAACTGAAAATATAGTTAAATGTAAGCAGCAGATTTTTATGCTGTTTTACTTCGTCAGAATTAGCTGCTTCTGTAGTAAGTTGTAATGTGTATATTTATATAATACACAAATAGGTTTGTTGCTTTGCATGAGGCTACAGTTTAGTAGATAACGTAAAGTGTAATGATTGATAAATGTTTTCTTAAAATCCATAAAATGTCAAATTATAATCATGAGTCAGGTTGGTTGGTTGGTTGGTTAATGTTTTTTTGTGGTGCAAGGTCCAAATTAGGACATTCTGTGCCAACCGTTATTAATTAAGGCAACTAAGTTAAAATATTAAAAAGCATCTGGATGGGGGCTCCCATCCAGATTGTCAAGAAAATGGTCACTTTAGAATAGGATGAGACAAGAATGAAATATAAATAAATAAAAGTTCGATTTGACTGTAAAAGCCTGAGTCTTTTAAAAAGTTAATTAATTCAGTGTGTGGATTTTTTTCCAAATGGATCATGTGATTAGGTAAGGAAGTTCCAAAGTAATGGCGATACAAATGACGGAGACAATAATCATGAGTCAGAGAATTTAAGCCAGAATCTGAAAAAATTTAGTGATTGATAAAAGAAAAAGATTCTGGTAATGCACAGTCATTTTTCCATTTTTTTTTTTCCCCTTAGCTTCCATTATTTTTTTTAAACACCCCCATTCTTCTTTTGTGCTCGTGTAAGAAATTTCTTATCTCCCTTTAAGCGACACTATATGAATCTTTTGTTATTCAACAATGCGTATAACAATTAATTCATAATTAAAAAATAAAAGAAATCATTACATAAATATTTTAACAACTACTCATGAAATGAATATCATGTTTGAATTGTCCAGGGTTGGCTCAGTTAAAACCAGGTGGTTTTAACCAAATGGTTTTATTCCCAAAAAAACCAATTGGTCTTTTTGGTTTTTTCTCCCTATTAGAAAAATCCAAATTTTTCTTTTTAGATTTTTCTTTTTTTTTTTTTCATTGAAAATTCTAAATTTATGTACATAATTTTTACTTTTGTCAGAACAACTCAATTCATATCAGAAATAATTTAGCTTAAGTAAGGGTTATGATTTGAACAGAAGTTTTTATTTAAGAACAAAAAGCATTTTTCTTTTAATAACTGGAATTTTTAAATCATTTTATATAAATAACTTCTACTTTAAACTGAACAACTTAACTATCAACAATGTTGAAAATTTAACAGCTGTTGAATGGTGGCTAATTTAATATTAATGTACTGAAAGAAGTTATAATAATTCTTACCGCAAAAACTTCTACAGCTAATGTCAGGGTTCGAAAAAACCCGGGTTTTTTTTTTTTAAACCCAGCCCACCTGGGCCCAATGTCAAAAACCCGGGTTTTTTTTCAGGTTTTACATGAGAAATCTGGGTTTCCAAGTTTTTTCAAATTTACATCTTAATCTAACCATATAACATAACATGTAAATCTAAACTGATAATTTTCAATGAAATCACATGAAGGAAAACTGGAAAACACAATTTAATTTTAAAGTTAAATATTTCATACCTACTTATTAGTAATGTTGAATAGTCTATACAACTGCAGTTAAACTTCTTTCATTTCATATATTATTTTTTTAAGATGTTAATTATATATAAATAATAATATTAATTATATGCATATTCAATTATAATTTATCTATATACAAAATTCCGGTTTGAAAAAAATAAAACTTCAGCATTACACCCACGTGTTTTATTATATATAAATTGTAAAAAATTACAGAAGATTTGGTATTTTGTTAATCTAGAATTGGTCTTCTTCTTCTGGGGAAAATGGGTGTTTAGCTCGAAGATGACGATAAACTTTTACGAGTTTCGTAGCTGTATTAAGTCCTACATGATTACGTAGTTTGTTCCAAACTAATCCAAATGTAGAGAAATATCTCTCAATTGATGCAGATGAAGCTGGTGCTGAGTGTAAACTGAAAGAAAACTTTCCAAATCCAGGAGGAAATTTTGAAATTTGCTCACACTTTTTTGCCATGATCTGCCACCATTTTTGAGAAGAAAATTTTTCTACAACATTCTCGAGCATCATGGAAGCAGGAAAATAATCGAGGTCATTTATTTTGAAAGCTAAAATGCATGGTAAAAATTCAGGGTGGTGATCAGTAAACCACATTTCTGCCAAATCTTCTTGCTCTCTACTCAAGTGCTTTCCTTTAAATTTGGGATCTGTGAGGTTGGCTAAAATGTGTGGTGGTTGAATTGCCTGTGCAAATCTTTTCTTGAAAGAATCACGATAAGGCTCCAGAAGTTTGGAAGATAATAGTTCTAGCCTTATTTCAACAGCCTCTGAAACAATGTCGTTTCTTTCTGAAACTTATCAAGTGCATTTCCAACAACTGACAATTGTTTTTCAAGATGAACAGCTTCTTGATACAGACCCACACTATTTAAGAGTTTGGCGATATTTGAAGAGATTTCTTGACTATGTTCAAGGGCTATTTCTCTATATTTATGATAGTTAAATACAAATGATTTCACAGAGTCTACATGGGAATTCCATCGAGTATCGTTTGGTATTTGTGGCTTATGGCCTCCTTGCTCTTCAAGCCAGCCATGTGCCCGATGTACATTCCTAAAATATCTGTTTACCTCCACAATGCGAGACATTACTTCGTTGATACTTCTTTTTCAACTAAATTTAACAAATGAGCTGAATATCCATAAGTGATTAAATTTGGATATTTTTCCCTTAAAATATTCCACATTTTCTCCATTTCATTCTCATTATCAGTTTACTACTGCGAAAATGTCAGCGTGTAAATTTTCATGGCATTCTTTTATTGCTGCTTCTACAATGGAAGCACATTGCTCAGATGTCTTTTTCTACGACCCAGCATCACACACTTTCAGTAAATAACTCTCTGTCCCATTATGGATAGTGACAACTTGAATGGGGTCATTTTTAGCATTTGACCAGCCATCCAATGTCAGTGTTAAACTGTAATTCTGCACTTTTTGTTCCAGAACCATATCTACTTGCTGATTTGCATCATCTAAAAGTATTCCCTTCATTTTATACAAGAAAACATCAGACAGTGAACTTGAATAACATATTTCAATTTCATTAAGATTTGTGTACAGTAAATATGGTTTATAAAAATACCTCTCATACAACACAATGCTTTGAAATACTTTCGGGCATCCCAGTACAGGTATAAACTCCATTTTTAATAAGGAACATCCTACAGTCTTGAATAACATATACAGTTTCAAGAAATTCCATAAATATTTACGGGAGTTAGAGCGTGGACACAGACAAACCGAAGTTATTACACTTTTCAACCTTGTTGCTAAGTGTTAAAAATGCAAGGAAACATACACATATAAAAAATTCTTTTACATGTTACTCATGCAGATTTCAGACAATTAAGCAACAAGACTGCTTACAATGTTAATATTTTTTTTACCAAATCATGGAAAAGAAAAAGAAGAACATATTACTTAATATATATATACCTAGTCTTGCCATAAGTTCTGTTACAACTTTTAGATTTGTAAATGAAACAAACAAGAGCCCGCAGAAACCTGTCCTTTGCCCAGTGTTTATGTTTGATATATAGCTTTAAAGTGCCACTCATTTCTTGTCCATCTTTCATTGCAGGAAAATGGAGCGAGGCATTGAACAGAACCGTCATGCAGTTATTGCTCTTCAAAAGGCAGGTAAATCCAAATCTGAGATTTTCAAGTTGCTTAAATCTTCGTGCATAAGCCGAATGTTTGTGTGGCGCACCATAACCCGTTTCAGAGCAACCCAATCTTTCAAGGATAGGCCCCGATCAGGCTGTCCCAGGTCTGTGAGGACGAAAAATGCCATCAAAGCTGTGGAAAATCGAATTCGGAGAAATCCACTCCGAAAACAGAAAATCATGTCCCGGGAGATAAATATTTCGCGAAGATCCATGTCCAGGATAATTAAAGAAGACCTTAAGATCAGTGCACATCATAGAAAGACTGGACAAAGACTCACAGAGTCCCTAAAAAAAATTAGGGTTGAAAGAGCCAAGGTTCTCCTGAGCCGGTACGCTAATGGTCTCCACCGCAGCATCTTGCTCTCAGATGGAAAAATTTTCAACATTGAAGAAAAATTTAACCGCCAGAACGACAAAGTTTATGCTCACAACTCTTTGGAAGTTCAGGAAAAAATTGGGAGAGTTAAACGAGGCCATCATCCAACCTCAGTGATGGTGTGGTGGGGAGTGGTTTTGATGGCACCACTAAACTCCATTTCTGTTAACAAGGGGTTAAAACTCGAGCCAAAAACACTATCAAGAAAATGTTTTAGAACAAGTAGTGAAACCCCTGAGTGGAACCCTCTTTGCCAGAAAACATTGGGTCTTGATATCTATCAAATGTCCTCACACATAAAATGTCCTCCCAATTTTCACACCAAGTAATACAAAACATAACATCAAGAAGAGCTCTGGATATGTTTAGAAGAGGTTCTGGATGGGTGAACCCATCCAGAAGCTTCAATTTATACTTTTTATACGATTGTTTGGCACAGTATGTCCTTCTTAGGACTTTGTGCCATAAAAAGTCACCAACCAACCTGTTTAGAAGAGGGAATGAAAGGAAGCCTGAACACAGTGCTTCTTCAAGAGCAGCTGAAGCTATTATCGAAGAAAAGAAGCTGAAAATGGAATTTTTGAGAAACAGAGAAGAACGAGAGGCTGCTGATCACAAGTTAAGAATCCAGCAGCAAGAATTGGAGCAGGAGATACTCAAAAATAAAATAAAAATACAGGAAAAAAAAATTGCAAAACATGGATTTAGAAAAATAAAATACTTTTTGTAACATTTTGTTTAACATTAAAGTTTTTTTTTTTTTTATTGTCATACATAATTCTTTTTAATGTTTCAATATAGTACTAACTTATACT
Organism: Salticus scenicus; assembly: GCA_963930645.1. NCBI lineage: Eukaryota > Metazoa > Arthropoda > Arachnida > Araneae > Salticidae > Salticus > Salticus scenicus. The sequence continues at coordinate 260,375,185 of OZ005658.1, read as the reverse complement.
GAAACTTCAGTATAAAACTATCATTCTTTTTATATCGGATACCAAGATTTGACAGTAAACCTGTTGTATAGTACACAATATAGTATAATACTGCAAAATGATCCACATACTCTCAGCATCTGACGATCTTTTTCTTTCCCCTCCTCTTGCCTTGTTTGTTTCCCTTTTTTCTTTTACGTTTGTTTTTATTTCTGTTTTCGCTGCCAGAAGTATTTATATGTCTGTATGTGTGTCTGCTCTCTGGTGCTCACACTACCGATCGCAGAGCTACAAAATTTCCCATACGTGTACTTGAGATCCTGTAGGTGTGCACCTCACCAATATTTTTTCGAATTTCGAATCTGAATTAAAAATTTTTTTTTTAGTTTTAAATACTGGCTTTTATTTCTCATTTTTCATAAATTTATTCTTCCATTGAAGTCGTCTGCATATCTTAGCAACAGTTATTATGCTATTTATTTTTAATGAATACATTTATTTGACGGCAGAATCTTTTTTCTTTTTTTCCCTTTTCTTTAAATTTATTATACTTATTGAAAATAAAATGATAATGCAGTAGAAAAAATTAATATATTTAAAATTTAAAAACGTATTTGTAACAGAATTATTTTTATGCCTAATTATTATAGTAAAGCAACTTAATGCCAAGGGAAGAACTTTCTGCAGGCAGTAAGAGCCCCGACCTGATGGAGTGCGGGCGGGGAAAGTGCTGCCATAGGCAACGGGTACCCGGAGCAAGTTTTTATTTATAATGTGATGTAAAAAATAAATATTGATCCAATTCTTTTGAAAATTCATTTAAATATAGCACCCAGCTGAGCGGGTGTCGCCTGCTAGTTTTAAATATGGCAGGAGTGTAAACAAAGTTTTTCCAAATACATTCATAAAAACTATCCGATTTTTAAATATTTAATTAAATGTGCAGATAACATAGAACACAAATATCTCTTATTTTTGCAAATATGAATGAAAGTGAGTTTTGTTGCAAATATGTTAGAAATGTTTTTGTTATTGAGTGAAAAGGGAAATGTTAATAATAAAAATAAAAATAAACAGAGAAAGAGAACAAGAATGTTGTTTGAACGTAGATTTTGGTTTCGATTTGCTCCATCCCGCCCGACTTGGCTCTTTGCCAAATGAGAGGTGATTTTTTTCTCCTTTTGAGAATGTTACTTTTTTCTAGTTTAGTTTTCGGCCTGTCTAAAACAGGAAGTATTTTTCTTTTCTCTTGAACATGAAAAGTTATTATTTACATATCTTGATTCTTGGCTCCTTTTATGGAGAAACAATGTTATCCTGAATAATTACTGAATTAATTTATAATTGTGAATTCTTCAAAGTATACTGCAAATAGTCATTTATTGTGTGTTTAATTTCTAATAAAGAGCATAAGCTCTCCCAACCTGCGTTAACTTTGTGACTGAAATAGAAAACTTGAATTACAGATTTATTGATATTGAAGTGTTTTTATGATTATATAATTCTGCATTTTTTCATGGTACAAATTCTTCATGGCGTATACTATTTTTTTCATGGTGAACGAAACTCGGGATAAGTGAAATCCCTTGAAAGTGAAATTACCTTTAGATATTAATTTATCTGGATTTGGATTTGAAAGCTTGGATAATTTATTGTGAAAACAAAACTGAAAAATAATAATGACTGGAATTCCGGATTCGTTATTGGATAGCTGCCTGGATATGGAACCAGGTAAGCAAAATTAAATGAAATTAGAAATTTTAATTATTTTGTTTGATTATTTGCTCGCTATGAACATAGAGAAGTTAAAAGCTAAGCGTTCTACGGAACGCTCAAACGTAACTAAATTAATAAATAAATTAGAAAATTTATTATTGGATGATCTAGAAAATACAAAATCAGACGAAATTATAGAAATTCAGGAAATGATAGGTGAAAGAGAAATTGCATTAAAAAATTTAAATAATGAAATTGAAAATTTAATAGTAGATATTAAAGAGTATGAAAAAGATATCGCGACCAGCGATAAATACGGCGAGCAAATAATTTCTGCCAAATGCAAAATCAAACTGAGATTAAAAAGATTATGTAATAATAAAGATGAAAGTAGTTCAAACTGTTCTGTCAGTGAAACCCAAACAAAAACTGGTTCGGCAGTGAGATTGCCGAAAATGTCCTTACCAAAATTTGGTGGACAAATAGAAAAATGGAACGAATTTTTCGATTGTTTCGAAAATTCAATCCATTTAAATGAAAATCTTACAAAGATTGAAAAATTCACTTACTTGAAAACGCTTTTAACTGACAAAGCGTACAATGTTATTGAAGGGTTTTTACTTACGGAACAAAATTATGATAATTGCATAGAAATGTTGAAGTCACGTTTTGGGCAAAAGGATATTATCATTAATGCTCACATGAATAAATTGATAAACTTAGAAGGCGTAAAAAGTTCATCAAATATAACTGCTTTGCGAAAGTTTTATGACGCTTGTGAAGTAAATATTCGCAGTTTATCTAATTTAGGGGTGACAAAAGGCCAATATGGTCATTTACTGAATCCAATTTTATTAAAATTATTGCCAAACGATCTAGTAGTTGAATATTACAGGCAAAGTGATAAAAGGAAGGATGAGTCTGATGTGACATACTTAATTAATTTTCTTAAAATAGAACTTGAATCACGTGAAAAATCACTTAGTATGATTAATTATAAAAATGCTTCGGTAATTGTAAATAAAAATAAAGCCGAAATTAATGAAAGAAAATTTTCAAATAAAATGAATTCATTGAATGTAGGTGTAAAAAATATATGCATATTTTGCAAGAATTATGATCATCATTCTCTTGAATGTACTAATTTAACTGATGTTGAGAAAAGGTTAAAATTAAAGAAGGATGGCAGGTGTTATAAATGTTTTCTAAAATCTCATCTGTCATCACAGTGCAGGGTGAAATCGCAGCCTTGCGAAAAATGTAAAGCAACAGATCATAACAAATTATTTTGTTTTTCAAAAAACTTGAAACCAGAAGTAGTAGAGAACACTATAGTATCGAATTCACATTTGAAAAACAGTAATCAGGCAGCGTTATTGCAAACATGTTGCGTCATAGCACAATCTAATTCTAGATCAAAAACTGTCAGACTCTTATTGGATTCCGGAAGTGAAAAAAGTTTTATTACTAAAGAATTGGCCCACGAATTAAAATTAACCCGTGTAAGAACAGAAAAGCTAACTGTTTTTGCCTTTGGTATAAATAAAGGTAAAGAAGAGGAATTCGAGGTTTTTAATATTGAACTGCGTAGCAAAATAAATCCTCGTCGGCTCATCCATGTTGAAGTATTAGCTACAGACTTAATAACCGCGACTCCCTTGAAAAGCCCAAGGGGCGAACCAGAAATTGAAAGTTATATTAAAAATAAAAACTGGAAATTGGCAGACAATTCATTAAGTGATTCCAAAATTAATATTTTGCTAGGAGCTGATTATTTTTGGAAAATACAGAGAGGTATCATTGAAGAAATCGGTGATAATTTATATGTTGCTAATACTATTTTTGGATATACTGTAGTGGGGAAATTGAATAATAATAGTACAGAAGTAATTAATTCGCATTTTGTATCTGTAAATAAATTTGACAGTTTTGATTTGCAGCGTTTTTGGGAATTAGAATCACTTGGAATATGTGACAGTAAGAATGATTCTATGTCACAGAGAGATATAGAAATTATTAATTCTTTTAATGAAAATTTAAATTTTGTTAAGGGAAGATATGAAATTCAATTTTTGTGGAAGGAAAATAAAAATGAATTAAAATCCAATATAGAAATAGCCAAAAATAGACTTTGGGGTTTGAGAACAAAACTGTCTAAAAATGAATGGCTTAAAAATGAATATGAAAAAATTCTTGAGAAACAAAAGAAAATGGGTATAATAGAGGAGTGTGAAATAAACAAAAATGAAACTGGTGTATATTATATGCCCCACAGACCGGTGATAAGAACAGATAAGTCCACTACAAAGGTCAGAATAGTGTTTGATGCTTCTTCCAAAGAAAAGGAAGCAAAATCTCTAAATGAATGTTTATTTGCAGGCCCCAATTTAAATCCTAATATTTTGGATATTATTTTGAAATTCCGCTTTCATAAAATTGCCTTTGTTTGTGATATCGAAAAAGCTTTTCTGCAAATACAGGTTGCAGAAAATGATAGAAACTTTTTAAGATTTCTATGGTTTGAGGATATAAATAGTAAAAATCCTCTATTAAAGGTTTTCCGCATGACTCGTGTAACTTTTGGTGTTACAACATCACCCTTTTTGCTCTCAGCTACCATTAAACATCACATAAAAGGATATAAAGACTTGTTTGAGAAAGTAGTTAATATGCTTGATACTTCCTTATATGTTGATGATCTCTTTCATGGCGCTAATTCTGTAAATGAAGCATTTATTTTATCGTTTGGTGCTGTGAAAATACTTAAAGATGCCAATATGACATTAAGAAAATGTAAAAGTAATTCTTACGAATTAAGCAAATTGTGGGAAAAACATGGAATAAACGTTGATGAAGAAATAAATGAGGGAAATATCTCTAAGGTATTGGGAATAATGTGGTCAACTAATAATGACACGTTAAGAATAGACATTCAATCTCTGTCAGAAGGGTTTGATAATGAAATTATCACTAAGAGAATTGTTTTACAAACTGTAGCAAAGGTGTATGACCCTGTAGGGTTTATTTCCCCTTTTATAATAAGAGTTAAATTTCTAATGCAAGAACTATGGGAGCAGGGTGTTGATTGGGATTCTGCTTTACCTGATGCTTTAACACAAAAATTTAAGAAATGGCATCGTGAAATACAGGATTTAGAAAATTTTGAAGTGCCTAGAAAATATTTTACGAATTTTGAAAATTAACTCCTGAAACTATTCAAATTTGTGTTTTCTGCGATGCCAGTTTGAAGGGATATGGTACAGTAGCTTATTTTCGTGATCCTTGTTCCCGTGAAACTTCATTTATTATGTCAAAGACAAGAGTAGCTCCTCTCAAAAAACTTACTTTGCCTCGACTTGAATTGATGGGAGCCTTAACAGCTGCTCGATTAGCTCATTATCTTGGGCAGCTATTTTCAGTTCTCGTCAAAAACATACTATGCTTCTGTGATTCCCAAATTACCCTTTATTGGGTCAAAGGAAGTGCTAGTAACTGGAAGCCCTTTGTAGAGAACAGAGTGCGTGAAATTCAACGATTAGTAGCCCCATCTCAGTGGAGATTTTGTCCAGGGGTTAAAAATCCCGCTGATGTGCTATCTCGTGGTTGCACAGCAACTGAATTGTTGAAGAATGAAGAATGGTTAAAGGGACCAATCTGGTTGAAAGAAGAGCACTTACCGACACCACTACCGGAAAATGAAGTCAAAATACCTGAAGAAGAGATTTTGAGAGAACAACGGAAAACTACTGTTTGCTCTTTAACTCATGGCAATAATGAATTTGAATTATTATATAAGTTTTCATCTTGGTCTAAATTAAGACGTGTTACAGCCTGGTGTCTTAGATTTATAAAAAATACTAAATGTCGATCTGAGCGAAATACTGGCTTTTTAACTATACAAGAACTTGATGAGGCAACTAAAATTATTGTGAAGTTGGTTCAAAGACATGAATTTGGAGAGGAAATAAAGACTTTAAAATCTGGAAGAAACCTGAATGCTAGTAACAAACTCCTTTCTTTAAACCCTTTTCTAGACAAAAATGAAATTCTTCGTGTTGGTGGAAGATTAAGACACGCAAACCTACCTGAGAGTCAAAAACACCAAATGATACTTCCTAAAACGCATCACATTACAGATTTAATTATAAAGTACTTTCATGAAAAACATCTTCACAGTGGAACTCAGTTAACAATTTCAGTCCTGCGACAACAATATTGGATAATTAATGCAAGAGACGCCGTGAAAAGGAATCTGCGGAACTGTATGAAGTGTTTTAGAACCACATCGAACTTAGCCTCTCAACTGATGGGTGATCTTCCAGCTGCTCGTGTAGTGCCATCGCGAGTGTTTTCGAAAGTCGGGGTTGATCTTGCAGGCCCCTTTCTCATCAAACCTCGTAAGGGCCGAGGTGTTAGATCTTATAAAAGTTATATTTGTTTATATATCTGTTTTTCCACAAAAGCAATTCATTTGGAAATACTCGGTGATCTCACCTCTGAAACATTCCTCGCATCCTTGAAGAGGTTTGTTGCTCGACGAGGAAAACCTGAAGAATTGTTTTCAGACAGAGGAACGAACTTTGTAGGTGCCGACAACGAAATGAAAAAAATGATGTCCTTGATCTCTTCTGACGAAAAGATCCACAGATATTTGTTCGAAGAAACAATCAAATGGAATTTCAATCCCCCATCGGCCCCCCATTTTGGAGGACTTTGGGAGGCTGGAATAAAACAGATGAAGGGTCATTTAAAAAGAACTATTGGCGAACAAATATTAACTTATGAACAGTTCCTTACTTTAATTACTCAAATTGAATCGTGCTTGAACTCCAGACCTCTTGTTGCGCTCTCGAATGATCCAAGTGACTTAAATGCTCTAACTCCAGGACATTTTATCATAGGCACTGCCTTGACTTCAATACCAGAACCTGACTATTCTTCAGTTAACCTAACCCCGCTAGAAAGATGGAAACTTCTACAAAAATTTTTTCTAAGTTTCTGGAACAGATGGTCTTCAGATTACCTATCAGACTTGCAAAGGCGATCAAAATGGTTAATAAATAAACCAAATTTCAAGAAAGACGATTTGGTTTTAATAAAAGATGATAATCAGCCCCCTTTGAAGTGGAAACTGGGACGCATAATCAAATTATTTCCTGGAGCAGATGGCAAGATTCGTGTAGTTCTACTGAAAACTATTTATGGAGAGTTGAAGCGTCCGATCGCCAAACTATCTCCTCTGCCATTTTGAACTTTGAACTTTTTATTTTATTTTTATTTTATTTTATTTATTATTTTTTTTTTTTTATGTTCCTGTTTTTAATCCATTTATGTTAATCATCTAGTTACAATGTTTCATTATGTATATTAATCTCTTTTTTTTTTTCTTATCTATTTGCAGTTGAAGACCAAGAAAATGAAAACCTGTAACAACACTAATGTTGTTATTGTACTTTTTAGGATATTTTTATGAACCTTCGTTCATGGGGGCGGAGCATGTTTGAACGTAGATTTTGGTTTCGATTTGCTCCATCCCGCCCGACTTGGCTCTTTGCCAAATGAGAGGTGATTTTTTTCTCCTTTTGAGAATGTTACTTTTTTCTAGTTTAGTTTTCGGCCTGTCTAAAACAGGAAGTATTTTTCTTTTCTCTTGAACATGAAAAGTTATTATTTACATATCTTGATTCTTGGCTCCTTTTATGGAGAAACAATGTTATCCTGAATAATTACTGAATTAATTTATAATTGTGAATTCTTCAAAGTATACTGCAAATAGTCATTTATTGTGTGTTTAATTTCTAATAAAGAACATAAGCTCTCCCAACCTGCGTTAACTTTGTGACTGAAATAGAAAACTTGAATTACAGATTTATTGATATTGAAGTGTTTTTATGATTATATAATTCTGCATTTTTTCATGGTACAAATTCTTCATGGCGTATACTATTTTTTTCAGATGTATTGATTTCATATTTTTTAATTTTATCAACTATTTCTAGATTTAAAAGTGCATATCTGTTCTTTTCATATAGTACTATACACATTGAAACAAAATTAAATCATATTAGCTTTTTATTTATAAATAAATAAACAAATAATATAATTTAATTTAAGCTCTCTGTGTGTTCTGAAGGTTATAATTGAGCATAAATTAGGCAGAGATGTACGAATTTCGGTTATTTTTCTTTGTTTATACATACATAAATGTGTGTGTGTGTGTGTGTATGTATGCATATAAAAAACTCGTATTGAAATTATATTTATATATTTTCGTTTAGTTTCAAATTCAAGATGTTTCTAAAAACGAACTGACCATTTTCTACGCATTTACAAAGTGATTTAATTTGTAAATGCATAAATTTTGCAAAAAATCTCAACTCATTCAACTGCAGAGAAACAATTTATTTTATCTTATTATTTATTTATTTATTTTTTAATTACAAAGAAACACTTTTTTTTTTTTTTTCCAATAATTTCACATTTTGTACAAAAGCGCATATATTTTATTTTTTATTTATTTAAACAATGACAATGCATTTTAAATGTATTATCATTTAAGTGTTTCAAATTTTAGTAATAAGTAACCATTTTACAATGAGTTCCAGTAGTTCATATTACTTATTTCGAAGACTAATAGTTTTGGTATGGCCTTTTAAAACAGACCTTACAGAAAAACACCACTAACCTAAAATACAGTTTGGACTTGAATCAAAATCACAGTAACAAATAAATAAATAATAATAAAATATTTCAGAATTTTTTAGTGTAATTTTATAAATCTTTTTTATCAACTATAGATTAATTCCTGTAACCTCATAAAAAGAATGTATGTATATATGTGCAGTGATTTCTTGTCTTCCGAAATAAATTCATCCAGATATCAAAATAAATAATAAAACTCCCCTTTTATAACTCTATGGCTAGTCGTATTATGATTACCTATCATAATACGACTAGCCATAAGTGGTGACCCGGACGTGATCTGAACACGCAACCTTCTGATCTGGAGTCAGCTACAATATTTTCTTCACCGCTCACATGGCGGATGTCAGTAGAAGATTGAGCAATGAAGTTTAATAGATTGACCTGTCTGGGTGAAAGGGTGTCATATTGCTTAGTAAAAGCTTTTAGTAAGGGTCTATGATCAGTGAAAATAGTGAAATTTCTCCCCTCTAGTAAATAGCGAAAATATTTTACTGATCCGCATGTTTTGAACATCATTCTTATTGTTTTCTATTGTGTTCGCTATTCAAGATGCCATCCGACAACGAAGGGGTTACACCACCTTCAGTAAATAGAGTTTCGGTAAAGGTACCTCCATTCTGGAAAGAGAACGTGTGAGAATATGGTTCACGCAAAGAGAGCCAATTCGTAAATGCTGGAATCACAGCGGATACTACTAAATATCATACTGTAGTCGGAAATATTGAAATGGATATACTCAGCCAAGTGAGTGATATTATCACTTCTCCTCCTCCTTCTAATTGTTATGAGGCACTAAAGTCGAGATTAATTGAGGTTTACACTGACTCCGAAGAACGTTGATTAAAAAAGCTGTTACAAAATCTTGACTTAGGCGATAAACGTCCGTCAGTGTTACTTCGGCAGATGCTGGGAAATAATCTATTAAAATCTCTTTGGCTTCAGCACTTGCCATCACAAATGCAAGCAATTTTAGCTACTTCGGATATTGAGCTATCAAAATTAGCTGTAGTAGCAGACAGGATAGCCGACGTTACATATTCTAACTCAATTAACTTAGCCTAAAACAGGAAATGATCTTGCTATAAATAATGTAGTAAATGACTTGCAACAACAAATTCATGAAATCAATAAAAAAATTGATAAACTCTTTAAAATTTGTTCGCAAAATAGAACACGTAGTCGAAATTCCTATTCAAAATCTCATTCCCCTAGGCATGAAGTTATTTGCTGGTATCATAAGAAATTCGGTGATAAATCCACGAAATGTTCGCAGCCATGCTATTTTAAGTCAAAGGAAAACTAGAGGGCCAAGCGTGGGTGGCGACAGAATAATTGTCGCCTAGTGGTTTTTGAAAAAAACTTTGGGTATAAACCTGATGATTGACACAAGCGCCGATTTATCAGTTTTGCCACCGACAACCGATGAACACCGTAAACCAATTTCAGTTTTTCAGCTAGTTGCAGCAAATGGCACAAAAATAAACGTATATGGGAAACGTTCCGTAAATTTAAATTTAGGTTTACGTTGAATTTTGCCATGGACGTTTACCGTTGCGGAGGTCTCCCGACCAATTTTAAGGGTTGATTTCCTACATCATTATGGAATTATTGCTGACTTAAAATAAAAAAAACTCATAGATGGCCTAACACAAGTCACTTCTTTCGGCAAAATTTCTTCAGAACCTGTCCCAAAAATAACTGTTCTGCATGATACCATTCAATTTGTTAAATTATTAAGGAAGTACCATTCTGTATTTGAAAATGTTCCTAAATCACTGAGTGATTCTGAATGTGTTAATGTAATGCATGTTATCGAAACTAAAGGTTCTCCGGTCGCTACTAGAGCCAGACGTTTAGCTCCTGACAAATTAGCCACTGCAAAATCCGAGTTTACATTCTTAGTGCAAAACGTTTTCTAAAAGTTCTCTGTATTGGGAGCGATTCGATCCCCACAACTCCACACATATATATGTTTGTGTGTACATATGTTTGTGTGTTCATGTACAAATAACTAGGCATAATATGTATATATTGTTAAATTTTCTTGTTCGTCTGTAAAGAATAATATATATATATATATTTTACACACATTTTAAAATTTGCGTTCATTTATTTTTAGCTATTTTAATAAAAGACGTTTTAAAACTAAAATTAGCTTGTTTCAGTTCCATTTACAGAACCATTTTACTCATAAATGCTTAAATTTTGTAAAGAATCTTATTCAAGTTGTTGAGAAATTTAATATGACCTTTCTTTTTGTAGATTGGTTAAAATATCACATAATAAATTTGTAAAAAACACCATAAATTCCAAAAGAAACGCATCAGTTGTATCCGGTTGAATTAATTTAGCAAATTTTTGTCGGATATGAAGCAAGTCAGCACAATTGCAGCTCGAAGAAAAGCAGGTTTATTTTGCCCTTTATTGTGTTTTATATATAACCTTTCAATTATAAAAAAGCACTACAGAACTGGTTTTTAAAAAATAATTAGTAAAATACTTTGAAAAACACCATAAAGTGCTAGAGCTTGCAGCAAATGTTTCGGATCAAAAGAAAACATGTCCCTTCATCAGGCAAACAAAAATTAAGGGAAAAAAAAAGAATGAAAAACGATATTAGTTTTTATCATTTGAGTAGTAATACCTGTAAACTTCAAAACTTATATTTACTTGTGATAAATCATCCAGGAAGGACATGGAAGAAAAAAAAAAAACAGAAAGAAAGAAAAGAATAATTATTTACTTTATTTATTATTATTATTATTACTACTTACTTTATATGTATATATATAATGTGTGTGTGTATCAACGGTTATATATGTTATATATAATTTAAACACATTTAAATCAGATATAAACTAATTGCAAAAATACATTGAAACTAAATTGTATTTATAAATCACAAAAGCTCTATTTTTATTAATTCTGTCAACGCTTTTCTTTTGTATATGACTAATTAAATATTTGTGAGAGAAATGTATTCTGCAATCAAGAGTAATTGCACACTTTAATATTTTGGATTAATTTATTATAAATACAAGTTAACATACCCTAACCAATATTATTACTGTTATTACTATTACTATTGAATTTTTGGTCAAAAATAAAATATTTTCCCTTGAATATGTTTATAAACAATCTCAAAAGCAGAATGTTACCACTGTAATCTACAATATAATTTAGACTTGAATCAAAAATAAATATGATAAATGAAAATAAATAAAGTTTTTGATTTTTGAATCTTACTTTTACAAAATATAATTTATATATTTTATTAGAACCAATGTGATAACGTTAATTTACAATAGCATTCCTTTTTTATTTTAATTTCGCTTTTAAATAACTAACGATGTATGTTACAACCTCTGACAATAAAGTTCGGTGAATGAAGTCAGAATGGCCGATCTGGCAACATTGGCAAAACAAAAGGCAGCGCCTGTGTAGTGGTAGGTGTTTACTATCTGCACCCACCGTTGTTCAGTTGTGCGTCGTTTGTGTTCCGTGTAAGACTTGTTTTACAAAGTACTTGTTTAGTGCGTTGGTTCTTTACTGAGAACAGGGAAATGAAAAGGTCAATTTAAAGTTTTGTTTTAAGTTTGACAAGACACCGAAAGAAACTCATGCGATACTGGTACATATTTATGAAGATCAAGCACTGTCCATGAAGTGTGTATACGAGTTGTTTACCCGATTTCGAGAAGGTCGGGAAAGTGTTTCTGGCAACTCCCGTAGCAGAAAACAGGCGATATCCGTCAGTGACGAAAACATTGAGAAAATGAGGAAATTAATCACGAAAGATCGTCGATTAACTGTGCGCATGATAGCTGATAAACTGCAGATAACCGTGAATCCATGCGACAAATCGTTACCCAGAATTTAGAGATGAGAAAAACGTGTTGTTGTCTTGTGCCACATTACTTGACTGTCGATAAGAAGCAGGAACGTTTAGAGGGTGGTGCAAATTGAACATCCACCATATTTGCCAGATCTCAATCCTCCCGACTTTTTCCTATTCCCACGACTCAAACTCGCTTTGAAAAGAAAGAGATTTTGGTGATATTCCTGACATCCAACGACACATGACGAGGCTTTTGAATACCATCCCAAAAGAAGACTTCTTGCAAAGTTTCCAGGGCATGTATAGCAGATCTCAGCGGTGCATAGTTATGGAAGGTGACTATTTCAAAGGACAGTAAGGTAACTTTCGTTAATATTTCATCTACGTTAATGTCACAGGACTATTCACCGAACTTTATTGTCAGAGGTTGTATTAATAAATAATTTTGAAATATCTACTAATAAAAGGGGAAAAAAAAGCGTAAATTATCAGTGTTCTAAATGACTTGCTCCACTCCCACTGTACCACTTTGACATTGTGATGTGGGGTGTATAGATCCAATTGACAGTTCAGACATGCCTCTCTCACTCTCTATCGTAGGAGTGTAAAGAAAGGAATACGTATGAGAAATGGATGAGTCTATTTTCCATTTTCCTCCTTCTCAATGCTCAGTAATGTACGATAGAAGAATGCACTCGCTTTCCGTCATGAAAGAGTTAACAATGTGCAGTATTTCAGTACTAAATAATAAGAATAATAATAAAAAATAATAATAATTAATGATAGTGCTGAATTCTCATAAATTCATAATTTTTAAAAAGCAAAGATCCAATAAGCTTTAATTCATTCTACTCAATAAAAAATATTTTGCAAATTAAATTACCTAATTTGAGAGCCAAGTTGTACAAAACACAACACGCAACTATTACAGCCGGCTCGCTGAACGGCTCGGGAAGATCCTGGGGAGACCGGGCTTTACGAGGAGCGATCGCTGAACTGAGCCCTAGACGATTCTGCATTAGATTTGCATACGGCATTCAACTGTTTACAGATGAATTCATGAAAATTCGGTAAGTTATGAGAATGGCAGAATCAGCAAATTAGCGATCGCAAATCCTAAAGTGAATTAGAGAACTAACTCTTTTACTGCTAGCTGTTATGAGTGTAGGACCGGAATGAGCGATACAGCCGAAGGTAAACAAACAACGTAATTGAAAAATAAAGACTGAATTAATTTAAAGTAATGGAATTAAAGATTTAAAGGGATCTTGGATGATGAGATTAATAAAGGGGGCCAATTACTAACAAATATGAAGTTCGTATTCTTTTATAAAATTAATGATGAACTGTAATAATATGAATGAGAATTTTGAAGCTACTATTTGTAAGTCAGGTTGTTTTGTTGGAATTGAGATTGACCAAAACAAAGATGGTTCAGTTTTTATCTATTCACAAGCTTATATTAAGAAAATTCTAAGGCAGTTCAACCAAGGACGTATCCAAGGGGGGGGGGGTCCATGGGGTCTGGCAGGGGTGAAACTACCTAGCATGCAAAAACCCTGAAAACTGATATTTGCATGCAGATAGGGAAGATTTAATAATGAAATATCATATGGCTATCTGTATTGAATGATATTTGGAGAGTTCTTAATACATTATAAGGCAAATTAAACATTCAAAATAAGAAATTTCTGCAAAAGCAAAATAATTTACATGAAAATCAGAAACAGCAAAAATTTCAAAACCCTGAATTCAGGGATAGCCCCTGAAAAGTTTCATCCCTGGTCTGGACCCCCTTCCCCGAAATAAAATTCAATAAAATATAATTTAATAACCTTTCCCGTTACAACGTGTTTTATAGCAGTTTGAAACCTGTTGGGGGGGGAGGGGGGGGGGCTGGAGCAATTCGTAGTGGGCATACGGGCAAAATCTGTCGAGGGAAAATTATGATTTCTACTTTCTTCTTTATTAAATAGAGGAAAGTACTGAATTCATAAAAAATTTCTACTTCCAGTTTTTGATGGACTTACGCTTTTTTGAGAGGTATATGGTGCCTGGTTGACCATTTTTAGAGAACATCTGTCTCTATGTCTGAGACAAAAGTTTTTTAGTGACTGTACCTCAGGAATTACTTTACAGAATTGCTTATAGATTTATGTGCACCTGGACATTAATTGTTGTCTGTCAACTATTAGTACAAGTTGTTTAAAATGTGGCTCTGGTATTCTGCGATTTTTCTCAATTAAGGGAAGGTTCTCAGGTCCAATTATATATAATCGAACAAAATTTGATATCAGACAGATTCATTATGAAACATTATGCTGATACAATTTGGTACATATATTTCATGAATATCTATTCATTTATCATTTAGTCTAAGCCTTACATAAGATTAACTATTTTTTTAACTATTTTACTTGTTAATTAAATTCTATGTATAATTATAATTTTCATATTATATGTAGTAAAATTATTATATTTAGAAGGATCTTTATTATTATGTTGTTTTTTCACATTTATGCAATTTTTGAAAATAATTTACATAATTTAACAGTCTGTATTAACAGCATAATTAGTGTAAAAGTAAGGTTTAGGTTCGTAATTAAATTATTCATGTTATTTCAGGTAATGCAATTGGGGGTAAATTTTCTGTAAAATTCGAATCTGTTTATAATTTTTCTTCAACTTTTAGTAATCTTAAAAATAGAACACTTGACTGCAGATAAAGAATGCATTCATGGAAAAGTATGAAGGGATTTTCTTTCACACCTCCCCTCCAACAGTGTCATTCATCAATGTGTCACACACGAATAGATTTGTATGCACGTGTGAATAAATACCTGATGTCGCATGGATGTTTCACGATATTCTTTCCCTTAAAATAAATATAAACGTTCGCATATTGCTCTGTTTTAAGCAAGAAAAGGATTATTTCTTTCTCCAGATTTATACTTGCTTAAGAATATTTTGAGTTATTTTACTGAAAGTAGAAATTTTGTGAAGAAGTATAGATGTTACATTCAGACGATAGGAATAGGTATCTTTTTTCCAAAAATAAATCGAATCAGAATAACAAGCCA
This sequence comes from Salticus scenicus, assembly GCA_963930645.1. NCBI lineage: Eukaryota > Metazoa > Arthropoda > Arachnida > Araneae > Salticidae > Salticus > Salticus scenicus. The sequence continues at coordinate 260,359,867 of OZ005658.1, read as the reverse complement.
ACTACAAACAGTGCATGCGCATTAAAAGAAGAGGACTATGTAAACGAGAAAAATATTCAAAATGATATTTCCCCAAACAAAAAGTGAAAGATTATTCACACAAAAGAGAATGAAGATATATTAGCTGAATCCCTTCCTACAGAAACTGCTTCTACCTCAAGTAATCCTTTTCCTCACTCACCAGCTTTAAACAATATTGGAGATATTTCAACTAAACTTTTTTCCTCTCCTACTTCTTTACTGAATTTAACCGAATTGAGACATGAAATATTAATGAATCCATTCCTTCCGAAACAAAATTATGTTTTTCCTGCAAGAGAAATCAATAAAAAAAAAAATTGAGATTTCAGCTGAATTGGCTAGATAAAATGGGCATGGTTGGCCCTACTCCCAATGCTGTGATGGGGCATTTTGCAAGTTTTGCGTGCTGTTTTGTAGCGATACTGTCGGAAAAGGTTCTCATCTTAAGTGGAAGGATGCTGTGGAAAAATTTAATAAACATTCACAAGCATCGTACCACAAATCATGTGAAGTTTCAGCAGAAAATTTCCTTTACTAATAGAAAATCTTTTAACATTATAGCTCAAATTAATTCTCAGCATAAGAAAGAAACAAAAGAAAATAGAGCCGCTTTATTACCAATTATTGAAACTGTAATATTTTGTGGAGAGCAGGGAATCTCATTAAGAGGAGATGATGATAGCAATATTTTAGACTTAGAAAACCCTGAAAAAAATTATAGCAATTTTCGAGCCCTTTTGTTTTTCCGACCAAATGCAGGCGATTTGAACTTAGAAAAATGTTTAATCTTATATTTTTTGAGTTCTTATGTTGTACTTAAAATGACATGCCAAGTGGTAGTGTTACCTAAATAAGGAAAGTGTTACAATATGTAATAAAACATTAATTCATTGTATATATTTAGTATTTTGCATCTTCCATTTCTTTAGCATAGTCTGATATCTGTACAGAACAAAACTGTAATCAAGGTCAATTTGTATTTGTCTAAAGTCCGTGGATTTTGGAGGACGCTATACAAATTCAAAAATTTTAATACAATAATGTAAATTTTTTCATATTTTCAAGCCTAAATTTCATATTTAAATTGTTCATGTGCCACCAAAGATTTTTTTTTTCTTTAAGTCTTTTCTGGATAATATATATATATATATATATTACAAAGTTCCATATACATTTTATGTTTTTTCATGTTTATATATGTATTTATTGTAACAAGATATATATAATTATAGTTTAATCATTTACTGTTTACGTTATTTTCCAATGATTTCAAAGAATAGTTGAATTTAAAAAATATATATATGTATAAAATATTTTTTTTTTATACCTAAAAATTGAATTTTAATAGTCAGTTATATAACTTAGCTAAAAAAAAAAAAAAAAAAAAAAAAAAACTTAATAAAATTCTATTAATTCTTTAAATTGTTGGCCTACAGATATTTAGCAGTGATTATAGCATTCAGAAGACATTTATTTATTTTATTTTTCAGTTATATATAATAGTCAATAAGAGAATTTTTCATATAAGTTTTTATGTTTTAATTTACAAGCATTTTGAAAACAGCCCAACAAAGCCGGCGCGTATAAGTAATAAGTGTAAACTTTGAATAAACACTATAAGATGCAAGAAATCTTAACAATTGTTTCAAGTCGAAAGAAAACACAAACCTTTTCCAAGTGAACAGAATAGGCACGAGTGCTGCAAAGTTGCCGCTTTGTTTGCAGCACTCGTGTCATGCCTACTTTCTTCAACTGATGAAGGGTAGTTTCTTTTTTTGACCGAAAACAATTGTTGCAAGTTCTTCATTTTATGAAGTTTGTTCAAAGTTTTCACTTATACAAGAAAAATATATAAATAATTGTAATGTCTGTGTTCTGTTTATTAATTACAGCCACAGCTAATGTGTGTGTGTGTTTTACTAATAGATGGAATTTTAAATTAATTGTATTTAAAAGTTTGAGCTTCAACACATATACTCAAAGGATTCTCAACTTCAAGTTTAAAGTAATAGGTAAAAGCCCCCCCCCCCCCCCCCAAAAAAAAAAAATTTTTAGGTTTAGCACTGTACGTGATTTAATCAAACTCTGAACTCTGTCATATTTTAATATTTCAATTTCTAATTATGATTAAATTATTTTTAATACATCATTTGAAAGATATTTTAAAGTTCTTTTATATTATCGAAAATGGAATTCGAGATTTCACCTGATTTACACGTTTCAGGGTGTCCTGAATCGGTTTTCTTTTGTATCTTAGCTATATTAATTAAAATAATTTCATAAGTAATCAATATTTTTACCTAATGTAAGGCTTAGTTCATTTAATTTGGATAGCTACAAATATTGTGCCGAATCATATAATACAGATCATAAACACTTCTTTACAAACCAAAAATAATTTGAAAATAATAATCTAATAGCTCGACGATACAATTCACAAGTTACTTAGTTTTCACTTCTATCGGCAGTCTCCAAACACTGCTTTGATTTTTTTTTTTTTTTTAAATGTGTTATTCTTTTGTTATCTTGTATCGACAAGTAAGAATTAGAGGGAGTATTAACTTTGATATTTAAATTTTTCCTTGTCATGTTATTTTAATCTAGCATTTTTCGTTTCTCCATGTATTATTTTATTTGTAACTAATAACTTGTGAATCTGGCAACTATTTTTTTCTGGTTCTATGGTTATGTTTTGAATCGTACTGTGTGTATGATGTCACTGTCCTAAATAAATATTCACTTTTCTTTGTGTAAGAAAGAGAATTATTTCTAGTAAATTTAATAAATATGAAACAATATTTTGTACAATTCATATTACAAAAGTAATACATCTGGCATGTACATTTTCATATAATGCTTTTGATCACCAAGTACAAAAATTGCCAAGGATGACAGACATCAAATGTATGGCCTTCCTTATAAAATTGTGCTGTGCTTTTTTTTTAATATTTCTTTTTCTTTGGTCACTTTCAGAAAATCAGGGTTGGCCGGTTTTTGGCGGTTTATAATATCGCTGTTACACAGCGATTTCCAGAATTTTAAGGAAGGCTATATCTCAGGTTATATTGTGTATCATCAAATAACACTTGATGTGTAAGAAAGTCATTATGAGACATTATGCTGACTAAATTTGGAGGCTTATCGGTCAATAGGTGGCACTGCTATACTGTTAATTTCATTGATAACAGTACAGCTATATCTCAACATTTATGGCATAAAACTGTGCGAAACTTGATATGTGAGATAACCATTTTAAAAACGCATTTTTTAAGCTGTTATTTATAGACGATAAACCTGTCTTTCTTTGGATACTTAATGTTAGTTTTTCTTAAGATGAATATGATTTGTATTCATCATGTGAAATAATTTTAATAAATAAGTTTTAATAAATTATTCACACTTAGTGAATTTGTGCAGGAAAATATAGAAGAAAATCTTGTGGTGGCCACAACACACTAGTTTTAACGGGTGTATGAGGAAGTCATGCGTTGTCTACATCAACCTTTTATTTATTTTTAATTAAAAGTGAAAAAGTTTTAATATTTTTATTTCCTTTGTTTTTGCAAAGTAAAAAAAGCGGTGACTGTTTTCATCTAAATTACATGAATTTGTATTTTAAAAAATTTTTGGCCGCAACATACTTATTACTTTCTTCTATATGTATATATAGAGAAAGTATTGGATTCGTGAACATTTTCGAACTCCAGTTTTTGATAGATTTACACGTTTTGGGATATCCTGAACACGATTTGACTGTTTTTAGACTATGTGAATGAACAAAATTTAACCAAACTTGGTATTTAGTTAGACCCGGACAAAAACTGGTTCTGATTAGATTTGTGGAACAATTGCACAACAGTTGGTGCTGTGATCGCATCTTTTCTAAATTTTTAACATGGCAGTATAGGACAAAATTTTGTATAAATGTACACAATGAGAATTATTTTAATCGTGTGATTGTAGAATTCATATAAATTATTGATAATAGTAGTAGTTAACTAGAAAAAAACTTTTTTGTGCATGTGGTAGCAACACATCCCCACCTGGGGGGGGGGGAGTACCCCCCCAGAGGGAGTACATTTTCAATAGGGTTATCTTTCGAAAGATCTTGTCAATACCTTTAAAATGAATGGTTGAACTATAGATCTGTGATGATTTAAAACAAAGTTATAAATTTTTTAAACTTTTAATGAAGGAAAACAAAAAAATAATTTCTTCTGATTTGCAAAAACTTGACATCTTTCGGCATATTAATACTATCAGATAAAGTCATCTTCATTTATAATGGAAAATAAATTTGATAATTTAATAAATAAGTTATATTGGATAAATTTTGTGTGAATTTATATAGAAGAAAGTCATGTGGTGGACACATCATACAAGTTTAAATTTATAATATTCCTTAAGCTTCTTTATATCTCTCCCCTGAAAAAAAATTATATGATCGAAACACTGGTAAATGCATCGCTGACAGATTATCAATTTTTTACTTTCTTCTATATTCAATAGAAGAAATTATTGGATTTGTAAAAATTTTCGACCTCAGGTTTTTGATGGATTTAAATGTTTTAAGCTGTAGAACACAATTTGGCCATTTTTAGAAAATGTCTGTCTGTCTGTGTGTGACAAAATTTTACAGCAATTGTATCTCAAGTACTATTGCATAGAATTTCATACAAATTGGTATATAGTTACACATTGACATAAATTAATGTCTATCAATTTTTGTTAAAAATCGTCCAAAAGCTTGCATTGACATTCTGCTTTTTCTACATTTTTAACATGGTGATATAGAACAAAATTTTGCGTAAATGTGCATAAAGAGAATTACTTTTTAATAATCATTATGAAATTTAAAAGAAATATTTATAATAGAGATAGCCAACTGGCGAAAAAAATTGTGTATGTAGGAGCCTCGCCTCCCCCCTCAAGGGGAGTAAATTTTCATGATGGGTATCTTTCAAAACAGCTTGCCAATACCTTTAAAACGAATGTGATAATTTAAAATAAAATTATCAATTTTTTTTTAAATTATGTAATGAGAACTAAAGTGACTTTTTTTTTTTGGATATTTAGTGTTATACTACTTCTCTAATATGAAAATCATCTGCATTATCATGAAAGATAATATTTTTAAATAATAAATTTTATTATTTAACTATGCTAATAAAATCTAATCTAGAGTACTGCACACGTTGTGTTTTACCCAACAATCAACTAGTAATAATAATAATAATCAACCCAAAAATTGACGGGAACCTGCAACAGATAATTTTGTCGACCCAAAACCCGCATTAAAATTCGATAATTTAAAATCAAGCTTATATTTCCTATGCTTCACAACACTTACAAATTGATATTATATACCTGTGATTTTTATATACTGTCTTTTGATATTCCCTGTGATAGTAAAATTATATTGTTTATTTTTTTAGGCATGAGAGTGCAGAAAATTAAAAAAAGAGGAAACATGCATGTTCATAAAATTAATTTTAAAAGAAAAATAACGCGTGCGGGGAAATCTATACAAATGTACGTTCATAAAGTTTATTTCAAATGAAAAATAATGCTCACAGGAAAGAACTATAAAACATATTTTAAAAGTGACAAATTAAACTAAAAGAATAATGCCCATCAGCACAATAAAACACGTGTTTAAAAAAAAAAAAAAAAAAAAAAAAAAAAAAAAGTTAGCTAGCAAACAACATTTAATCATTGGCTGGTGGTGGAAAATGGGAAAGAAGGGGGGGGGGGGGTAAAAGTAGTTCATGAGAGAAATATGAAAAACAATTCTACTTCTTTATGTGTTCTAGAATATCATAAAGTAAGTTTAAAATTAATATGTTATAGAATCTGATAAAGCATGTTTAAAAGGAATATTGACATTTATATTTTGGATGAAAAAGTTTGAGAATCTAAAGTTTTTCGTGGAGCGTTTGAACACTGATCATTATTGGAGTTTGATTTTAACAAAATAAAAAACCGCGAAATTAACGGAAAATCGCGTATCCACGGAAAATTCTCATGCCTGTCTTTTAGAATGATGGATTGGGCACTTTTGATGCCGAAGGAGACATAAGTGATGGTTTTAATGACAAATGCAGAGGCAAGTCTGTTTTAGAAACAGCTGCAGTTTTTCAGAGCCCGGTGACAAACACACCCATTGCCATCTTCAGAACATAATCCACTAACACACACATCTTCACAACAAAGCACTCTAACATGCCTTCACAAACACCATCATCACAACATAGCACAATCACAACAATAGCTTCACAAGCTCCTCATACTTCCCCACAGCAAGTCCTCCCAATTTTCACACCAAGTAATGCAAAACATAACATCAAGAAGAGCTCTGGATATGTTTAGAAGAAGTTCTGGATGGGTTCACCCATCCAGAAGCTTCAATTTATACTTTTTATGCGATTGTTTGGCGCAGTATGTCCTTCTTAGGACCTTGTGCCATAAAAAGTCACCAACCAACCTGTTTAGAAGAGGGAATGAAAGGAAGCCTGAACAGAGTGCTTCTTCAAGAGCAGCTGAAGCTATTATCGAAGAAAAGAAGCTGAAAATGGAATTTTTGAGAAACAGAGAAGAACGAGAGGCTGCTGATCACAAGTTAAGAATCCAGCAGCAAGAATTGGAGCTGGAGATACTGAAAAATAAAATAAAAATACAGGGAAAAAAATTGCAAACATGGATTTAGAAAAATAAAATACTTTTTGTAACATTTTGTTTAACATTAAAGTTTTTTTTTTTTTATTGTCATACATAATTCTTTTTAATGTTTCAATATAGTACTAACTTATACTGAAACTTCAGTATAAAACTATCATTCTTTTTATACCAAGATTTGACAGTAAACCTGTTGTATAGTAGACAATGTAGTATAATACTGCAAAATGATCCGCATACTCTCAGCATCTGACTATTCAAATAGGAGACAGTGTTGTATATTATTATTACTTTCCAGACATACATACCCCCAGGGGGGATACCTTCTTCAGGTATTCAGGGGGAATCACACAACCCGGGCCCGTGTGATCTTTTTCTTTCCCCTCCTCTTGCCTTGTTTGTTTCCCTTTTTTTCTTTTACGTTTGTTTTTATTTCTGTTTTCGCTGCCAATAAGGTTTTTGGTACTTTCTTGTTGTTGCTGCTTTACCGTGATTGAAGTTAGTTGAGGAGATAGATGCCAATTTTACTATACTTTTATTTAAGTAATATATTACATAAATCCGTTGTAATGCGAGAAAAGTGGTACCTGTCTGTTTATCAAATAAACTACAATATTTTTTAAAATGATTTATTTTATTTTTTCATAAAAATGTACAGCACGGTTTTTTTTATAAAAAATAATGTAAATTTCTAATTTAAGGTAAATTTCGATGCATTTTTAAATGGAAAAGTGAAAATTCTCAGTTTGGATGAATAAAAATGAATATTTCAAATAATAATCTATATAAATAAAGAGAAGTATTTATATGTCTGTATGTGTGCCTGTCTGCACTCTGGTCCTCACACTACCGATCGCAGAGCTACAAAATTTCGCATATGTGTACTTGAGATCCTGTAGGTGTGCACCTCACCAATATCTTTTCGAATTTCGAATCTGAATTAAAAAAAATTTTTTTTAGTTTTAAATACTGGCTTTTATTTCTCATTTTTCATAAATTTATTCTTCCATTGAAATCGTCTGCATATCTTAGCAACAGTTATTATGCTATTTATTTTTATTGAATACATTCATTTGACGGCAGAATCTTTTTTCTTTTTTCCATTTTCTTTAAATTTATTATACTTATTGAAAATCAAATGATAATGCAGTAGAAAAAATTAATATATTTAAAATTTAAAAACGTATTCGTAACAGAATTATTTTTATGCCTAATTATTATAGTAAAGCAACTTTTTATTTTATTCCTTTAAAAGAAAAATCTTAATGGTATTTATCGGGGAAAAAATGGTAGTATATAGTAGAAAATATTAAAGTAATTAAAATTATATATTTCTTTTTTAAAGAAAATTGACTTTTTATTATTATATTAGTCGGAATCAAATTGTAATATAGTGTAAATTCCGAGAGCTATAAAATACATGGTTCGAAAACTAAACTATTTAATAGTTGCTGAGATACAGTTATTTTATAATCGTAGTTCTTAAATAATAATTCACCTGTCGTTAATAAATATCCAAATTGAAATGCCAAGGGAAGAACTTTCTGCAGGCAGTAAGAGCCTCGACCTGATGGAGTGCGGGCGGGAAAAGTGCTGCCATAGGCAACGGGTACCCGGAGCTTAGTTTAGAGCAATTTCAACATTTTTTTTTTAAAGTTTTTATTTATAATGTGATGTAAAAAATAAATATTGATCCAATTCTTTTGAAAATTCATTTAAATATAGCGCCCAGCTGAGTGGGTGTCGCCCGCTAGTTTTAAATATGGCAGGGGTGTAAACAAAGTTTTTCCAAATACATTCATAAAAACTATCAGATTTTTAAATATTTAATTAAATGTGCAGATAACATAGAGCACAAATATCTCTTATTTTTGCAAATTTGAATGAAAGTGAGTTTTGTTGCAAATATGTTAGAATATGTTGCTATATGTTCCAGTAATTCATATTACTTATTTCGAATATTAATAGTTTTGGTATGGCCTTTTAAAACAGACCTTACAGAAAAACACCACTAACCTAAAATACAGTTTGGACTTGAATCAAAATCACAGTAACAAATAAATAAATAAATAAATAATAATAAAATATTTCAGAATTTTTTAGTGTAATTTTATAAATCTTTTTTATCAACTATAGATTAATTCCTGTAACCTCATAAAAAGAATGTATGTATATATGTGCTGTGATTTCTTGTCTTCCGAAATAAATTCATCCAGATATAAAAATAAATAATAAAACTCCCCTTTTATAACTCTATGGCTAGTCGTATTATGATTACCTATCATAATACGACTAGCCATAAGTGGTGACCCGGACGTGATCTGAACATGCAACCTTCTGATCTGGAGTCAGCTACAATATTTTCTTGACCGCTCACATGGCGGATGTCAGTAGAAGATTGAGCAATGAAGTTTAATAGATTGACCTGTCTGGGTGAAAGGGTGTCATATTGCTTAGTAAAAGCTTTTAGTAAGGGTCTATGATCAGTGAAAATAGTGAAATTTCTCCCCTCTAGTAAATAGCGAAAATATTTTACTGACCTGCATATTTTGAACATCATTCTTATTGTTTTCTATTGTGTTCGCTATTCAAGATGCCATCCGACAACGAAGGGGTTACACCACCTTCAGTAAATAGAGTTTCGGTAAAGGTACCTCCATTCTGGAAAGAGAACGTGTGAGAATATGGTTCACGCAAAGAGAGCCAATTTGTAAATGCTGGAATCACAGCGGATACTACTAAATATCATACTGTAGTCGGAAATATTGAAATGGATATAATCAGCCAAGTGAGTGATATTATCACTTCTCCTCCTCCTTCTAATTCTTATGAGGCACTAAAGTCGAGATTAATTGAGGTTTACACTGACTCCGAAGAAAGTCGATTAAAAAAGCTGTTACAAGATCTTGACTTAGGCAATAAACGTCCGTCAGTGTTACTTCGGCAGATGCAGGATTTAGCCTGCAGTAAGGTGGGGAATAATCTATTAAAATCTCTTTGGCTTCAGCACTTGCCATCATAAATGCAAGCAATTTTAGCTACTTCGGATATTGAGCTATCAAAATTAGCTGTAGTAGCAGACAGGATAGCCGACGTTACATATTCTAACTCAATTAACTTAGCCAAAACACAGCCTAAAACAGGAAATGATCTTGCTATAATTAATGTAGTAAATGACTTGCAACAACAAATTCATGAAATCAATAAAAATTGATAAACTCTTTAAAAATTGTTCGCAAAATAGAACACGTAGTCGAAATTCCTATTCAAAATCTCATTCCCCTAGGCATGAAGTTATTTGTTGGTATCATAAGAAATTCGGTGATAAATCCACGAAATGTTCGCAGCCATGCTATTTTAAGTCAAAGGAAAACTAGAGGGCCAAGCGTGGGTGGCGACAAATGCCTATGGCCAGAATAATTGTCGCCTAGTGGTTTTTGAAAAATCTTTGGGTATAAACCTGCTGATTGACACAAGCGCTGATTTATCAGTTTTGCCACCGACAACCAATGAACGCCGTAAACCAATTTCAGTTTTTCAGCTAGTTGCAGCAAATGGCACAAAAATAAACGTATATGGGAAATATTCCGTAAATTTAAATGTAGGTTTACGTTGAATTTTGCCATGGACGTTTACCATTGCGGAGGTCTCACGACCAATTTTAAGGGCTGATTTCCTACATCATTATGGAATTATTGCTGACTTAAAATAAAAAAAACTCATAGATGGCCTAACACAGGTCACTTCTTTCTGCAAAATTTCTTCAGAACCTGTCCCAAAAATAACTGTTCTGCATGATACCATTCAATTTGTTAAATTATTAAGGAAGTACCATTCTGTATTTGAAAATGTTCCTAAATCACCAAGTGATTCTGAATGTGTTAATGTAATGCATGTTATCGAAACTAAAGGTTCTCCGGTCGCTGCTAGAGCCAGACGTTTAGCTCCTGACAAATTAGCCACTGCAAAATCCGAGTTTACATATTTAGTGCAAAAGGTTTGCTAAAAGTTCTCTGTATTGGGAGCGATTCGATCCCCACAACTCCACACATATATATGTTTGTGTGTACATATGGCTGTGTAGATATGTTTGTGTGTTCATGTACAAATAACTAGGCATAATATGTATATATTGTTGAATTTTCTTGTTCGCCCGTAAAGAATAATATATATATATATATTTTACACACATTTTAAAATTTGTGTTCATTTATTTTTAGCTATTTTAATAAAATACGTTTTTAAACTAAAATTAGCTTGTTTCAGTTCCATTTATAGAACTCATAAATGCTTAAAATTTGTAAAGAATCTTATTCAAGTTGTTGAGAAATTTAATATTCTTATTCTTTCTGTTGAGAAATTTAATATGACCTTTCTTTTTGTAGATTGGTTAAAATATCACATAATAAATTTGTAAAAAACACCATAAATTCCAAAAGAAACGCATCAGTTGTATCCGGTTGAATTAATTTAGCAAATTTTTGTCAGATATGAAGCAAGTCAGCACAATTGCAGCTCGAAGAAAAGCAGGTTTATTTTGCCCTATATTGTGTTTTATATATAACCTTTCAATTATAAAAAAGCACTACAGAACTGGTTTTTAAAAAATAATTAGTAAAATACTTTGAAAAACACCATAAAAGAGCTCGCAGCAAATGTTTCGGATCAAAAGAAAACATGTCCCTTCATCAGGCAAACAAAAATTAAGGGAAAAAAAAAAAGAATGAAAAACGATATTAGTTTTTATCATTTGAGTAGTAATACCTGTAAACTTCAAAACTTATATTTACTTGTGATAAATCATCCAGGAAGGACATGGAAAAAAAAAAAAAAAAAACAGAAAGAAAGAAAAGAATAATTACTTTATTTATTATTATTATTATTACTACTTACTTTATATGTATATATATAATGTGTGTGTGTATCAACGGTTATATATGTTATATATAATTTAAACACATTTAAATCAGATATAAACTAATTGCAAAAATACATTAAAACTAAATTGTATTTATAAATCACAAAAGCTCTATTTTTATTAATTCTGTCAACGCTTTTCTTTTGTATATGACTAATTAAATATTTGTGAGAGAAATGTATTCTGCAATCAAGAGTAATTGCACACTTTAATATTTTGGATTAATTTATTATAAATACAAGTAATCATACGCTAACCAATATTATTAGTGTTATTACTATTACTATTGAATTTTTGGTCAAAAATAAAATATTTTCCCTTGAATATGTTTATAAACAATCTCAAAAGCAGAATGTTACCACTGTAATCTGAAATATAATTTAGACTTGAATCAAAAATAAATATGATAAATGAAAATAAATAAATTAAGTTTTTGATTTTTGAACCTTACTTTTACAAAATATAATTTATATATTTTATTAGAACCAATGTGATAACGTTAATTTACAATAGCATTCCTTTTTTATTTTAATTTCGCTTTTAAATAACTAACGATGTATGTTATTAATGAATATTTTGAAATATCTTCTAATAAAAGGGGGGGGGGAAGCGTAAATTATCAGTGTTCTAAATGACTTGCTCCGCTCCCACAGTACCACTTTGACGTGATGTGGGGCATATAGATCAAATTGACAGTTCAGACACGCCTCTCTCACTTTCCATCTTAGGAGTGTAAAGAAAGGAATACATATGAGAAATGGATGAGTCTATTTTCCATTTTCCTCCTTCTCAATGCTCAGTAATTTACGATAGAAGAATGCGCTCGCTTCCCATCGTGAAAGAGTTAACAATGTGCAGTATTTCATTTCAGTACTAAATAATAAGAATAATAATAAAAAAAATTAATAATTAATGATAGTGCTGAATTCTCATAAAGCAAAGATTCAATAAGCTTTAATTCATTCTACACAATTAAAAATATTTTGCAAATTAAATTACCTAATTTGAGAGTTGTACAAAACACAACACGCAACTATTACAGCCGGCATGTTTTCCAAGAAGCAGTGTGATTTGACAGCTAAACATGGAAAGCAGCTTTTTAGAATCCCGTAGGATCTTTCAACTGTATTTCTGGTCTTATGTGTGCTGCATTGTACCTACAAGTTATTATTATTTTTTTTTTAAGTTTGAAATATGGTGTGTAAAATATCATGTTAGCAAACAAAATATTATCACTTATATGCAAAATCATTGTAAAATCTTCAATATTCTAAGAATTAAATATTAAAATTTAGTAAATGACCACCATCCAATTTTTTGTTTATGTAAATGACTTTTAGTTCACCCCCCCCCCCCCCCCTCCTCCAGAAAATAAATAAATAAAATAAAAAAGATATACATTTCTGCATCATTTTTCAGGATATAGTCTTAAAAATTATTAGCGGAAAAAAAATGTTGATTCTTTTATATAGAATAACAAAAAAATTAAAAACTTATTTTTAGGACTAGCTAAGATTGTAATTTTGTGCTGAACAGTATATTATCAACTTAAAGCTCAGATCTCTCAACATCTTTAAATTCTGTAATCGGATGAGACAAAATTTTCTATGTTAAACAAAATATGAAATTGCAAATTTGATACTTGTCATTAAGCAACAATTCATCTATCAAAAAATAAGAAATTCAAATATATTTACCTGATTTCTGAGTCTGAATTTGGCTGGCTTAGTGGCGTCAGAATAAAATCTTAACAGGGATAATCACTCTCTCCCAACAGATGATATCTTTTGAATATTGGTAATTTCATCCTTTCAGACAAATTACTATTGGCCAGAATTGTGCTATTGTGCACACTACCAGGCCACCTTGCTACTACATGTTGTATACGTAAATCACCTGCAACAACTGTCTGTACATTTAACGAAAATCTACCCTTTCTGTTTTGAAACCTCTCTGTGTCAATGCCTCCTGGAGAAAAGATTTCTATGTGTGTACAGTCGATATTGCCTATAATGCTAGGAAACTGGGCGATGCGAAAAAATGCTTGACTGACCTGAAATTTTGGTATTAAAAATATTATATAACATAAACTATTTTATTTTGCAATATATTTATAATGTTTTTCTGATACACTCAAAACAATACAAGATCGTAGCCTGAAAATAATTTCTGTTTACAATGTTGCATGTATTTGCAGTTTGCCCAAAGCTGAACTTTATTTATAAAATGTCTATTACACACAATCTTTCAGCCAACTGTCATTTGAGCCAATTTTTGAAAGCCGAAATCTAGAAAAGGGTTACAATAGTTGAGTGAAAAATTGTTCAAAAAATTGGTTTGCAGGGCAAATAGTACATGACAAGCGAAGCTACTTATTGCTGTTTTAACGAAGACAGTGGAGGGAGAGTGAAGAGAACAACAGTGAATTAATTTTCCCCCGACACTGTCTTTTTTTTTTTTTTTTTAATGCAAGGAACTTTCTTCTCATTGGCTTGTCACAGTAAAAGGAGTTGCTCATATGAACAACTTTTTCTGACTAGTGCTAGATTCAGAAAAATCGATAGGATTTATGCTGCGGTGAGCTACAAACTTGCAACATACGTACCCACTTTCAACTCATTGGAACAAAGCGTTTAGACGCTACCGTGTTCAATCACACACATGCATGCACACACACACACACACATTCATACATCACCATAAAAACAGCAAAAATTATCTCAAAGGGTCAGAGGACCTCAAAAGGTACAGCTACATAAAAATCTCTAATTCAAATTTTTGCCATGAGTACAATACTTTTCTTACATAGTATGTTCGGAAAGTAAAAATCTCTATAGCATTGTTCTTTTTACCCAAAAACATTTGAGCCCAGCCAACCTTTTTCAAAAGTTGGCGCCACTGCTTAAATTAACAACTGGTTCAAAGTTGGGCTTACATTCATATATGTGTAAAAGGGGTATAAGATTACAGAGAATCAATAGTTTTACAGAATTTTCCTGCTCGTGAAGCATAAAAAGATGGTACATACAGTCTAATTATTTTAATATTACTTTTTTTAAGAATGAAATTGTGTTTTAAAAGTGTAACTTAATCCATTTTTAACAACATCGCTAGCAGAAAATTTTATGTGAAACATGCCGTCAAAATTTAGTACATAATATTAAACATTACAAAAAGAAGTTTAACACAAAATGTTTTAACAAATTTGGGAAATTTTGTAGTACGTTTGAAAAACTACAGTACAGAGTCAAAAATCCCCACAGTTCGGGATCAGACGTTGTGCAGATTTTACGATTTTTCACATTTCGGGGCCCATAAAAAATATTTTTCACTTTGAATAATAAAAATTATTCAAACTAATCACATACTAGTTGATAATAACACTGAATATGAAAATGATAATGAACATTAACAAAAATATATAATGAAAAAAATGTTTGTTAAATTTAGATAAAATCTTTTCACGTGTAGCTAGTTTTAAACTAAACATGAACCTGCATGATTTATCTATTTTTTTTATTTATTGTAAATAGTAATAACACAAATTTATTTTTATACAAATTTTATTGAGTTTTTCCTTACAATTATGCCTTCATCAGAAAGCGTTTTAAAAAATTAGTTTGTTATTATTTAACTGATTGATATCATCATATCGCAATAACCATTATTTTCTTTTGATGAGTTTAATATACTGTCAATTTCATTAGCAGCAACTTGGTTCTTGCAGTCTTTCATATTATTATTATTTTGTTTTCTTTTTTGTAATCATAAAATGCAAACATAAAATCTGTATTCAAGATCTTTTTCAAAATTCTTTTTCAATGATTTGCAGTTTTGTAATTTATTAATAGTGAATTTCATTGTTTGTATCTGACAAGTGTGCGTATTCCAGACTTTGGCGGATTTCTGGCTCTCTACTGTATATACAATAAATAAATATTCTCATGAAAAATCAACAATCAAATGCAATTTTCAAAGAGCAATTACATTTTAACTGGCCGTATTGTTTTTCATTATATAATAAATAAGCTCTTGTAAATTTATACAATACAGCATTTTCATTCTGTGGTAGTGGCCCCAAGGCAGAATTTAGTGACACAGCAACATTGTCACAGAAAAGAAAATTGACACTTGCAGAAAAATATTCCCAGATTTCAGTAGAAAATAGAAACTTTTCTTATATTTAAGAATTCTTCTATGGCATATTAATATCTTTATAATTATATACACATAGTATGTACAAAATGTTATTAAATAATATCGTCTCGCAGAAAAGGTTTGTATGAACAAGGATTGTCACATAAAAAATAAAATTATTCTATCCTCAGACATTACTGATAAGTTTATACCGTGTTTGCTCACATAATAGTTGCCCTTGCATAAAAGTCGCACCCCCATTTTGAAGCAGAAAAAATCGTCAAAACATTTTCCCCGCATAAAAGTCGCAGTCCGATATTTGAACTTTGTCTAGAAAGTACTATAAAATTAGTAACTGTACTTTTCCAAGAACTGCTACTCATAATGCATTCATCTGTTTTGTCACTCCCACTTGTCATACTCAGTTGTCACTCCATAGCGAGATAAGGTATAGAGCATGCGCACGTGACGTCACGCATCAGCCGTGTGGCCTATTGCCTGCTTCGGGAGGATGAGAGAGCTCCCTGGGGAAGGATCCCTCCCCCCTCCTCATTTTAAAGCTTTCAACTCGTTCTTAAAGAAAGTATGCACGTGCTTGAAATTTACTGGGCTGCACATATCTAAAGTTACATAGAAAGAATCTTTGCCGATAGTTTGTTTTGCAGTAAATTTCGTGGTGCGTTTTGGAAGTCTTTTTTTTTTTTGCTTGAATATGGGAAAGTTAAGAAAGAATAATAGTTATACGGCAGGATTTAAATTGCAAATTATTGAATATGCTGAAAAGAATGGAAACAGAGCTGCTGAAAGAGAGTGGAATGTAAATGAAAAATTAATAAGGGACTGGAGATAATCCAAACAATTACTACAAGAAACAAATGTAAATAGGCGAGCATTCCGAGGATCAAAGCAGGGAATTTTCCCAATGATAGAAAGTGAACTTCTTTCTTATGTTTGTGCATTATGAAATAATGGATATGCAGTTTCGTGTGAAATGCTGCAGTGAAGAGCAAGGGAAATTGCAGTACAGCAAAATATTCCAAAAGAAAATTTCAAAGCTAGTCGCAGGTGGTTAAGAAGATTTATGCGGCGTAACGACCTAACAATCCAAAGAAGAACGACTCTTTGCCAGAAACTGCCACTGGATTTTACAGACAGAATTCTACTTTTTCACAAGTACGTTATCCGACATTGAAAAAGAATGGAATATCTCCCATCACTAATTGGAAATGCTGATCAGACGCCAGTCTATTTTGATATGCCATGCAACACAACTATTGCAGAAAGAGGTGCTTCAAGTGTATCTGTGTGCACAACTGGATATGAAAAAATGCGCTGCACTGTAATGCTCGGTGTTACTGCAGATGGAAGTAAGCTACCTCCATTCGTTATTTTAAAAAGGAAAACTGTTCCTAAAGGGGTTAAATTTCCTGCTGGCATCCATGTGCTATTTCAAGAAAAGGGTTGGATGGATGAAAAATTGGGTTAACAAAGTTTAGAACAAAAGGTCTGGAGCATTGCTCAAAAAACCAGCCATGCTGGTACTCGATAGCTTCAGAGGCCATCTTGTTGATGATGTGAAAAAGGTTGGTTGGTTGGTTGAATGACTTTTTTTGGCGCAAGGTCCAAAGTAGGACATGCTGCGCCAAACAAAGAGATAAAAGAAAAAGAAGCCTCTGGATGGGTTTACCCATCCAGAAAGTCATTAAAAAACACAGAAAAAAGAAGTAAAACTACATATAAGATAAAATCAAAAATAATAAAAACAGTATACAATAAAAACAGATGTAAAATAGGATGAACACTGTAAACAATAAAATCAGATGTCAAAGTAAAAGCCAGCCTCCTTTAAAAAATTTGTCAACTGATGATGAGGATTCGCACATAAGAGGCTTGTCAGATTGGGTGAAGATGAGTTAAAATAATGCCTATACAGATGACGAAGACAAGGACAGTTAGTGAGCAGATGGCGAATGGTAAGCACACAGAAATGACATTTCGGACAGTCAGGTTCCGGTTGTCCAAGTAGTAAGTATTTATGTGTGATCCTTGAATGCCCAATTCTTAAACGAGTAATTATGACATCATGTTTTCTAGGACTAAGTGTAGGCCAGACTGCAATTTGAGGTTTTATTTCAAGTAATTTATTATTTTGTTGATTATTCCACTCCATTTGCCAATTATTTCTGAAAGTGCTTTTTAGTGTGTGCTTAATGTCATCATAAGGTATAGGACAGTTTAAAAGAATAGAAGACTGCCTTGCGGCTTTGTCTGCTGCTTCATTGCCTTTGATGCCAACATGGCCTGGAATCCAACAGAACAAGATATGAAATCCCTTCTTCAGAAGGTCGTTATATGTTTTTAAAACAGAGATAAAAGAAAGAGTGCAAGAGCTAGAAGAAAGAGAGTCAAGAACACTCTTTGAGTCCGTATAGATAATGAATTTTTTGCTGCAGTGAGACGAAATAATATTTAGAGCTACCTCAACTGCAAAAAACTCTGCAGAAAAAATGGAAAAAGTACTAGGGAGTTGATAGCTATAAATGGTATCACCAGTGACAACACCACAGCCAACTTTATTACTTGTCTTGGAGCCGTCAGTAAAAATCTCAACATAATCCTTATATTCAGAGCGATGAGATGAGAAAAGTGCTTGAAAAATGGAAGCATCTGTGTTAGATTTGTCAAAACCACTAAATGGATGAAGACAGGAAATAGCTTGGGAATTCCAAGGTGTCATGTTTAAAAGAGACCGGGGCCGAACTTTGGTATGAATATGAGAGGTGCCTGCAAGAAAGTTTTTAATTCTAACAGCGAAATGTGGGATGCAAGATGGGCGATTCACATAAAGATTATGATCGTTGCTATTAAAATGTGAATGAAGCGGATGATTGGGATGTGAAAGAATGCGATAGTACAATTTAAGTGAAAGTCTTTGTCTAATATTAGTGAGAGAAGGCTCCACACAGTCAGCATATAAACTAGAAACAGGACTAGTGCGGAATGCTCCTGAGCAAATTCTAAGTGCACTGTGGTGTGGTGTGTCAAGTTTTTTAAGGTAAGAACGAGGTGCTGATCCATAAACCTGGCAAGCATAATCAAGTTTGGAGCGAACAGTAGCCCGATAAATTTTTAGTAACGATGGATGGTCTGCTCCCCAAGAAGTGTTAGATAGGACTTTTAAAATGTTTAGTGCTTTATCACATTTAATTCTTAAATATGAAATATGAGGGATAAAAGTTAATATCCTGTCAAAAATAACACCCAGAAAGCAGGCAGTGTCAACAACGGAAATTGGCCTGTTATTAATCAGAATCTCAGGATCAGGATGAAGACCTCGTTTACGGCAAAAATGCACACATTGTGTTTTGTCAGTGGAAAATTTAAAGCCATTTTTATTTGTCCATTTAGTGATATTTTTTATAGCAAGTTGCAGTTGGCGTTCTATGAAGCGCATGTCATTTCCCTGGCAAGAAATTTGCAGGTCGTCAACATATAAAGTTCCATAGACACTTGGAGGTAGTTGTTTTAGAATATCGTTAATTTTTTAAAGAAAAAAGAGTAACACTCAAGACACTGCCTTGGGGCACATCTTCCTCTTGGAAATAAAAATCTGAATAAACTGATCCAATGCGAATTTGGAAGCATCTGACTCTTAAAAAGTTTTCAATAAAAATAGGGAGATTTCCTCTAAAGTCCAAATTATATAAATCTTTTAAAATGCCATAGCGCCAAGTCTTGTCATAAGCTTTCTCCATGTCAAAAAAACTGACACCAAATGGTTTTGTCTCACATTAGCTTTTCGAATATTAGTCTCCAGTAATAAAATGTTGTCAACCGTTGAACGGCCCTGTCGAAAACCACTTTGCCATGGAGAAATCAAATTATTTTTTTCTAAAATGTAAACAAGCCTAGTATTAACCATCTTTTCTAGCAGCTTACATAGACAGCTTGTGAGGGCAATGGGTCTATAATTTTTTGGGTCAGTAGCATCTTTACCTGGCTTAGGAAAAGGAATAACAATAGCATCGTGCCAAGCAACAGGGAAAATATTTTCAGTCCAGATCCTATTGTAAAGATGAAGGAGATTTTTAAGAGACTGTTTTGATAAATGTTTAATCATAATATAGGTAATACCATCGGGTCCGGGAGCAGAGTTATGGCAATGTTTCAAACTATTTTTTAATTCATTATCTGTAAAAGGTCTATTGTAGTCTGGTGAAGAGCGGGAGTGAAAATTGATTGATGATCATTCAGAATTACGTTTATGAGACATAAAAGGTTCGGAATATGAGTTAGAACTGGAGATATAAGATAAAGTTTTACCAATGGTGTTTGCATTATTTTTAGTAGAAGTTATAGTTTGGCCATTATCTTTTAAAAACGAAATACTTTGATTAGAATATATTCCCATTGCTTTCTTGACACGACGCCAAAGTTGTTTACTGGTTACATTGGAGGTAATGCTGGACACATATTTAATCCAGGAATTTTTTTGGGAGATCCTGCGGATTCTTCGTGCGGCTGCCCTTGCTTTTTTGAATGCGATATAATTAGTAGTTGTTGGGTACCTCCTGAAAATTCCCCATGCTTTTTGCTGCTGTCTTTTTGCAATATTGCAATCATCATTCCACCATGGCTTTGAATGTTTCTGGAGACGCCCAGAAGATTTTGGAAAGGTAAAATTAGCTGCATTTATTATGCAATTAGTGACATCAGTGATTGCTTTGTTGATATCACCTTCAGTCATATCATGGGTTATAGTTGCATTGATAGTGAACACAGTCCAGTTGGCCTTGTTATATATATAATGTGGATTACCCGGATGATGTTCATTAAAATTATAAAAAGATAAAAATAAAGGAAAGTGATCACTACTATGTAGATCGTTACTCACAAAAAAATTAAAATATGGGTAAAGATTGGGAGAACAGATGGCGAGGTCAATTGCATGGAAAGTCCTAGAAGGTTCGTGAAAGTAAGTATTGTCCCCATTATTTAAGATACACAAGTTGTTGTCAGAAATAACATTTTCAATGGTTTGACCACGGGGGTTATTATTAGGGCTTCCCCACAGCAAATTATGTCCATTGAAATCTCCAAAAATTAAGAAGGGATTTGGAAGTTGAGAAATAAGGCTATTGAGGTCATGCTGGTTTATGGATGCATTTGGTGGAAGATAGAGAGTGCAGATGGTCATTAATAAATGAGAGTGTACCTGAATGGCAACAGCTTGAATGTTCGTATTTAAAGGGATATTGGAGTGCAGTACATTATTAGAAATCAGAAGGGCTACCCCACCTGTAGCTCGGTCAGACTGTGTAAAATCTTTCCTGAAACAGGTATAGCCACGAATTTTGACTTTTTCGTGTTGTCTTAAGTATGTTTCTTGGAAAGCGAAGCATATAGGTCGATGATCCGAGATGATATCTCTGATTTCATCACGTTTATTAATAAAACCCCGGCAATTCCATGAAATGAAATTGGTCATTTTTTTTTTTTTAGATTATAACATCTACGTCATTGTCCTCTGATGCAGTAGACATTCCGTCCTCGCCATCAGAAGGATGGAGGCTGATCAAATCATCTTGTTTTGGAACATTTACTTTATTATTTTTATTTGTAGCTGGAGTGGGCAATTTTGTTAGTTTCTTTTTCTTGATATTGAGACTAGAGGGTGAATTTGAATGTTTTAGAGAGATAGAGTTAAGACTTTTTTCAGACAATAAGGTTTTAGGAGTTTGTGGCATTTTCTTTAAATTTCTTGATTTGGATGAAGATGACTGAAGAGTTAGAAGCCTGATTTGGATTGGATTGTAAGTTTGGGGAATTCTTTAATGCAGTTACAACTGGAGAGCTAGTATTATGAACAGTGTCAGTTTGGATTGCGATAGACTGATATGTTTTTTTGGTAACTATGGCAGCAGCATATGATTTTCCAACAATGGGTGTCCTTGATTCCACAATTTTCCGTGCTTCGGGATATGATATGTTTTGTTTTGTTTTAGTAGTTTGTATCCCTTTTTCAATTTTCCATTTTTCACATGATTTCAAGTAAGATGGGTGATCCTTTTTGCAGTTAACACAACAGACTGGGGCTTCACAATTTTCACTGTCATGGCCAATTGTACTGCAACGGGCACACGTTAGTTTACCACGGCAAGAGGTCTTTGAGTGGCCAAAACGTTGGCAATTGAAACATCTTAGAGGGTTAGGGATATATGGTCTTATAGGGCATTCAAGGTAACCAGCTTTGATTGATTGGGGAAGTTTAGGTGAGTCTATTGTCAAAATAATGTGTTTGGTGGGAACAGGCTTATTATCACGGAAGATTGAAATTCGTTTAACTGCAATAACTTTTTGGTCTTTCAAATTATCGAGTATTTCACTTTCTGGAATATATTGTAGATCTGGTTCAGAAATCACACCACGACAGACATTTAATGTTCTATGTATACTTACAGTGACTGGTATATTGGCAAAGTGGGTACATTTTTTTAAGTTATTAGCTTGCTTGTTATTTTCGACCTCAATTAGTAGTTCACCTGATCTAAGTTTTTTAACAGACTTTGGATCACCCATTATCGATTGCAATGATTTCTGAATCAGAAATGGAGAGGTCTTAAAGAAATCTCCTTCATTTCTCTTTACCACAAAAAATCTTGCCTCGCAATTCAGGAACACATTATTTCCGTTAAGAGTGGAAGAAAACTCTTCCATTCTTTCCGCCCAAGATTTCTCATTTGAATTTTTGATAGCTTGGCCCGAGCCAGATGCATTATTCGTATTTCCTTTAGTTGTCGCCATATTGAGATAAGAAAAAAGAGTCGAGGGTTTCCTTAGTCCCACAAGTCAGCCCATTTCTTGAACGGGCGGAAAGCAAAGGGTTTTCAGAATCGCTCCCTGGGACACCCATAACCACTCACCAGCTACCAGACCGTCGACCCAGATTGGGAATCACATGTGGTAGTCGTGTTAGTCCGGTGTTTCTCGTTCGAGTAGTCACCGTTGTCTCACCTTCACCAAGGGCACCAGTCTCCCAGTGTGCTCCCAAGGCTAGACTACCGTGAGACCCTCACCAAATCGCCAACCCAATAACCAGCGCCACATCTACACCGATCTCAGCTTGGTTAATGTATTAGAAATTAAGTATTTTTAGTATAACCAACAAGAACAAAACCAGAAAATAAATGTGAGTAAAAACAAACAGGGTAAGTAGAAACGAAAAAGGTGAGTAAAACAAGGTAAGTTGTTTCATTTTTTTGTAAGTTTTTCAAATTTTTTATTTTTTTTACAATTTTTTATTTTTTTTTACAAGAACAAAAAACAAGAACAAGTACCAAGAGCTTATTGGCAGTAAAAACCAAAAATACAAGGACAAAAAAAAAAAAGCAAGAAAAAAATGCCAAAATCTTAATAGAAAAAAATAAATAAATAAATAAATAAATAAATAAAAATAAAATAAAATAAAATAAAAATTAAAACAAAATTAAAAGAAATAAAAGAAAGGGAGAAGGACAAAAAGAAAAAAAAAAAAAGAGAGAGAAGGAAAGATCACTCGGGCCCGGGTGCGTGACTCCCCCTGAATACCTAAAGAAGGTACCCCCCTGGGGGGATGTGAAAAAGGAACTTTCAGAAGGCAAAACAGATCTTGTGATAATTCCTGGAGGACTCGCATCGATTCTGCAACCATTGGACGTATCGATTAACAAACCGTTTAAAGACAATATAAGACGAGTATATGGAGATTGGATGGCCAATAGTAACAAAGAAAAAACTCCCAGCGGAAAAGTAAGGCGTTCATCTCTGGAACTAATGTGTAGTTGGATAATACAAAGCTGGACATTTATAACAAGTGATATAATTTCAAAAAGTTTTAAGAAGACAGGCATCGCTAACGCTTTGGATGGAAGCGAAGATGACATTTTATGGAATGACAGAGATTCCTCAAACACCGATTCACACTATAGCAGTGATACTGATGTGATATCTTCAGTGAAAGTGATTTAATAATGTATTTGTTATTAGAAGTTTTTGTAAAAAAATTCACAAAGATTATTGTCTATGAAAATATTACCATAAAAAGAAAAATTCCCCTTTTTTGTTCAACTGACGAAAAGACTTTTATTACTTATTTAATAAACAGCACTAACCTGGAAACATTTGGTAAGTTACTATAATTTTATTATAATGTGTTTTTATATCAGTATCCGTAGAGCGTACTATATTATGTAGTAGATTTCCTCGCTTAATAGTTGCACCTGGACTTTAACAATGAAAAATTGGCAAAAAAAGTATGACTATTACGCGAGCAAACACGGTATACAAGAAAAAAAACAGAATCCATTATTTTTGCCTTTTGTAGATTTTCTAATAAATATATATGTATGTAAATGTAAAATACAGTGAGTAATGTGCTATTACAAATTAATAAAAAAAAAGAAAGCAAATGTTGTATTTTATGTACTACTTTCAGAGGAAAATTATTCAAAACAGGTACAAAAATAAAAACAAAAAGCAATCACAAATTCATAAAAATTATTCTGAGTTTAATCATGGGAAACAATGTCAGTATGAGTATGTCATCTTTCCTGCCACAGGTCTAGTCAAGAATGAGCAACAGCCTTGGCACATTTACAAAGAAGCCAACAGGATGTTGTGTTGTTTTTTCATCTGCATTTTGGCAAAAAAATGACCACCACATAATACATATGCTGTGCATCTCACCTATTTGGGGACTGTCGCTTACTTTTGACAAGAACACCTGCTATACTTGTATTCACAGCGTTTTTAAATTTACATCCAAAGAAAGATCCCCCCCCCCCTCCACCCTACTGCCGAAATTTGTATTAAACATATATTATAACCAAAGTTTGAGTCTCCTCGCCCTTCCTGATTAAAAAATTTTCAGAATAGATACAGTATTATAATAAATTTTAACGATAATCATTTTGGTAACTTTTGGGTGTAGTTTTTAAAATTCGTAAAATTCTGAATTAAATTCTACTGTGTCCATTCCATTTTTTCTGGCTACAGTGTTGCTTTATTCACCTAATAAAACAGTGTGCTTTTATCCTAACCAAAACAATTTTTGTAATTATGTGCTCTTTATATTTTGTTTAATTTACAAAATTCTTTTTCAGCATTATTCAACATCAGTTTGTAGTATTTTGCATGGCAAATTACTAGGTAGTTAAAGAAAACTGTATCAGTTTTTAAAGACAAAATTATTTTTCAATTCATAAATTCAAATCATATGCACAAATATATACAATTATATTTTGTTACAGGACTACACATTACATATGCACAATGCAGATTAAAGAAAAAAAGGTATAACACATCTATAAATAGCTAAATTGCTGTTGTGTTGATGTATTAACTGAGCATTGCTTTGAGAAAAATATAAAAATTGATAGAGTTTTGTTTTAATTGGTTGACTTTTGTGCTAATTAATAGTGAAGATGAAAGAAAATGTATGTTAAAAAATTCAAAAGTCATGAAAATTTCACAGAGTGGTATGTCATGATTTAATTAAAAAGTAAATTTAAATGACCATAAAATGATATAATAATTTATGCAAATCAAACAAATAATATGCACCCCTTAAATGTAATAATAACTGATTAAATGAAGGGTTATTTTATTTTATGTGAGATTTGCCTATTTTTAAATTTTTTAAATAAACATTGACTATTGATAATTGCATTTATGCAAACTTTCCTTTTATTGTTTACAACTAACAAATGGAATCTGCTAAAGCCCTTAGCTAAAATAAGTAAATCATGCTTGATGATATGTAAAATTTATAAGTTTTTATTAACCCGATCAGGTTATCGCTTTTTTCGGCACCTTGTCAATTTATCATGGGTCTTCTATTCATAACTTTTGAACAAATTGAGATATTTGAAAAATTCAGATTGCATAATAAAAATTTAAAATGGTATTTTTACGGAAAAAATCATGGACATGATGGATAGGTATTTCTTCTATATATGGATGCTTAGGTTTGAGACAAAAGAAAAATGGCTCGGGTCTCCAACGACCCACGATAACTTGATCGGGTTAAAATGTAAGCACAAGAATAAAGTCAAAACACTAACAGGAAAAGAGAATATTTAAAATACACATACTTCTTTGCATTCTTCTGTTTCAGACATATTTATGAATTTAGATCTTAAAGATGCAATCGCTTCCGATACCCTGTTAATTATTGGGCACACTGACGCTTGGCTGACATTTGCTAAATCAGCAATGGATGTCTGATCAGAGCCAATCAAAATCTTAATGCGATCAGCAACTGATCAATTGGTGAAATAGTGTTGTTCAAATTCGTTTTTGTTTGAATCTTTTCTTCAGTAAGTTCCAGTAATTGTGAGACAGAAGTCTGTGACAGACGATATCGTTTCAAAAATTCATAATCCATCATGAATTTATATAGTCTTCAGTTCTTTGTTTCACAGTCTAAAATCCAAAGATGGCAAGTAATCAGCCATTGTTTACTGAAATCTAAAAAACAATAACAATTAGAAATTTTTCTCGTTCTGTTTGTTTACGAAATAAGATCTTGACGGGACCGTCTGTGCATGCTCTGATAAGAAATCTCCCAAAGCTGTCTTGAAACCCACCTGTTGAAAGTAGGTTTGATTAATAAACCTGGGTTTAACTTTTGATCCTGTTTGAACAGGGTTGGGTTAATGGTGAATAGGATTAAAGGTGAAACCCAGAGTTTAACGCTTAACCCATGGTGGAGGTTATCGGTGAATTGGCTGGTAAATTGTTAGGCTATGTTAACAGCACTAGGAATCTGAAACTTAATTTTACTTGTAATAATCCTCAGCTCATTATATATTCAAACGCTGATTTCGCCATGAACCGTGATGACTGGACTTCCCTGGGTGGTCAAATGATCAGGCTTAACAATTCCCCCACTGAGTGGAGAACTTTCAAAGAAAAGTGTATTAGCTTATCTACCATGGAAGCAGAATTTGTCGCAATGATGGAGGGCTCCCGTGAATTAATCTGGATTGATCGTGTTTTGTATGAATGTTATGAGAGGAAATTGATTCTTGGTAATCGTATTAAATCAATTTTGTATGTTGATAACATTGCTGCAATTTCCTTTGTTAAATCTCCAAGGGAGAATTATAAAAGCAAACATATAGATGTTAAGCTTTTTTTTTTATAAGAGATCTAGTATATAAGGATTCATTTGACCTACAATATATTAATAGTAAGAAAAACCTTGCAGACATCTTCACGAAGCCTCTTACCAAATTTGAACTTAATAAATTTGTCTCCTTAATTTTTTATACTTACTTTTTCTTAAATGCATGCACATTGTTTTAAATCTTTAATTGCACATTGTTTTACATCTTTGTAATAGTACATTGTTTTAAAATATTTAATAGCACATTGTTTTAGGTTATTATAATAGTAATTTGTGGTTGAATGACTTAAAATGTTGCTTATTTGGTAATGTAATGAAAATCTAATTTTATATTAGGTTAATTGATATTGTGGGGATTTAGAACGTTCAATTTAAAGGACTTTAAGAATTGTTTAAATGGGTTGCAACCTATGATACTAGACTGAAATTGTTGAAAAAAAAAAATGTTTTTTAACCTATTTGATACTTGTAATTTTTTTTTATTTGCAGATTTTTAGTTTTGGACGAAAGGTGGTGTGAAAGACCTGGGCCAGGGCAAATGTTTTCTGAAAGGAGTGTTATCGATAGATGAGTGAACTATTTCTTCAAAGACGCTGGTTGAATGAAGCTCTGCTATTCATAGACATCCCAAAAATATTTATTTAAATATATTGTTTAGTCGAAAAGAGATTGGCAGTAGTTGTATGTATGAGGAAACTGCTTAGGGTTAGAGTTTCAAAATTGTTGAATTCTGGAGACAGCAGAGTTACAGGTTGTGAATTCAAAACACCTTCAATTTCTGCCAATATTGTTATAAATTATTCTAAAGTTAAATTCCGATTACCAATTACTCATTTCATATGAAACTTAAAGGATTTTACCCCTGCTTCCCAAATGTCAAAAAAATTTGGCATTTGGGAGGAATAAAATCGCACTCAATGCCTTCTGCTGCCAAAAAATTACCTATCTCTCATCTGGTGAACTAACCATTTGTAGCATTTTTTAAAATTCAGCATCTGCTCCTATAAAGGTCTTTGAATTATCTGACATGATTTTGGCACATTTGCCTCTTCTGCCAAAGAAACGTTTCAAACTGGCTATAAAAGCTTTAAGTTGTCAAATCTGACCCAAAATCCAGGTGTATTGCCTTTGTGCATAAACAAACATAAACAACTGGGTCATTCCAATTTTATTACTTATAAACTTTGAATAAACACCATAAAATGCAATAAACTCGTAACAATTGTTTCGGGTCGAAAAAACACACGACCCTTCATCAGGCGAATAAAGTAAGCACGAGTGCTGCAATCAAAGCGGCAATTTTACTTGCAGATTTCCACTTTTACCGTAATTTTCGGTAGATAGGCCGCACCATCGTATAGGCCGTACCAACGAAAAAACACTAAAATTAAGTTAACTTTTATCAGATAGGCCGCGGCCTGTACCAAGATAAATCTATAGCTTGAACAAATCTTTACCCATACCTCGATTTCGTAATCAATATACCACTTGAGTTTTGTTTATTTCTGCTACAGCTGCATTTTCCTTTTTCATTCACTTGCCCTTTGACCTTTATGAGCACATAGCCCAAGTGATGGCTCTTTTTTTTTTTTTTTTTTCCCTGTTTGTTTTACTGAATGAACTTGGACAACACGATTTAAAAAAAAAAAGAAAGATAATGAGATCAGAAAGTTTTTTTTTCCGTGGGATAGGATTATTGTGGAAGTTCTTTTCTTTATTATTATTATTTACATACGCATATGCAATTACAGTACTGGCCAGAATGGATGACTCACCACAAAAAACTGTGATGTTTATGAATGCACAAGAATAATTGCATTTAACTAAGTATTTATTTTATGGGAATTATTAATTTTAGTTATATAAGCACAGTATACATATATGATTGAGAAATAGTTCAATATTTGGTGTGGAAACCTTTTTTTTTTCCAATACAGCTTGGATACGATCAGACATGGAAATACATAATTCTTCGCATTAGTCTGGTGTAATTTTTGTAATCCACACTTGTTTTATAGTTTCTCTTAAGCCCGAAAGTGAAGTGAGGTTACGCTCAGCAGCTTTGCACTTTAAAATTACCCAACAGTTCTCGATTGTGTTTAGATCCGGGGAATTTCCGGACCGGGCCACGGCCCAAGCATCTGAAGCCCCTGCTTTGCAATCTATGTCTTAACAGATTTAGCCTGGTGGCAAGGTGTTCCATCAGGAAGTGTGTGCACTGGTTGATATTCATAAACGGTGGTAACCTCTTTTAGCACATCAAGATAAACAGTTCCATTAATTGATGTGTTTTCAGGCATGAACCACAATCCACATCTTCCTTTGGCACAAATGGCTCCCCAGACCATGAGTTTTGCAGCATTCTTCATGGTGGGACTAATGTAGCGTTGACAGCCCCTTTTATTGGGAGGCCGTCGTATGTTTCTGTAAAATGCATAAAACTGTGATACTTGAGTCTCGTCTGAAAACATCACATGTTGCCTTTGCTTCGCAGTCCAACCCTGATACTTTTTACAAAATGTCAGTCGGTCAGCAATGTTTTTGGGAGACAATTTAGGCTTCTTAGCAGGCTTGTAGGACTTTAAATTGGCATTGAATAGCCTCCTGCGGATTGTCTTTTGGCTAAGGATTTTAACATCTTTTGCTAAACCAGCTTGGATTGCTTTCGCTGATTTTCTTGATGACTTCTTCGCTGCCAAAATTATGGACTCATCCATGCGCTTGCTTGTGCTCTTCTGACGACCTTTTGGTTTTGAATATCCATAATTTCCGGTTGTTTTGAAATTACTTATAGACCTGGAAACTGTCTTTTGTGCCAACCGTAATCTCGCAGCAATTTCCCGAGTACTATAACCTTCTTCGCCCAGAATCTTTATTTGTGCATGCATTTCGCGTGAGATTCTTTTACCAGGCATTTTTATACTATTTCACCCTTCTGCAAAAATTTGTACGTCAACAGATGGTGAACACAACTACTGAACTAACAAAATGCCAAGCAAGAACACCTGAACTTTGGCAGACAGCCAAAACGAACATCTGGTGCCAATACTCCACTATCAATGGGAAAAAACAAGCGAGTCATCCATTCTGGCCAGTACTGTATGTAAGGATACATATTCAATATAACAATAATGTTCTCATTTCAGAAATAGTTTAAATATCACCAATATAAGATTTTATTATCTGCTAATTATGTAGACATAATTTGAATATCATCAAATTATAAAAGTTATTAATACTGATTTTGGAATATTTATATCAGTGGTGATGGCATACGTTGAGAGTTTTGATAATGTTATTTATTTCAGGTCAATCATTTTTTAGTAAACAGAGCTCTAGTTTTACTGCAAGATTTTTGTCTGGTGCTGCCATCTACTGACAAAATACATAATCAAATTCAAAATATTTAGTTTTTACGCATTCTGTGCTTTTGAAATTAAATGATTAAAATTTTTTGAGATCCGAGAATTTTTTTTTCTCAATAGATAGGCCGCACCATTAGATAGGCCGCAGGTGCCGATTTTGAGCTTTTAAACACGTATAAGCCGCGGCTTATTTCCCAATAATTACGGTACTTAAAAAAAAATTTTTTTTTACATTTTTTTCAGGACTAGAGAAGAGAGAAAGAGCTGGCGCATCCTAAGAAAAAATGTGAGGTTTCCTACCCTCTGCGTGACGTCAGCACGAGTACACATAAGGAAAAGAGCTTTTTCAGTACGGGCAAACAATTTTCTTCTATTCTAATGAATTGAATGTTTGCCTCAACTAAAATCTCATTATCGTTTTTCATTTTTTGCTTCTTTTTATATAGATAGATAGATATAATTTTCAATGAAAATAATTCGGAAATATGTGTGATTAAAATAAATTTTTCGATAGTACTCAACAATACATTTTATCAAACTTATTGTAATTTTCAGTTAATAGTTTTTAAATGTAACACTTTATATGTGTTTATTTAATCAAAAAATGAAAATTTTTTTGTAAATTTTGCAAAATATTAATTTTTACTTAAATAATTAATAGTTATATAACATTGATAAATAATATTTCACTTAAATAAAGAAATATTTTTTAAGTTACTAAAAATAAAATACCAATATCTCATCAAAGAAAACATGAAAGATAATATTAAGTTACCTGAGAATTTTATTTCTTTCACTTTTTATATGATAATTAAATAACCACTAATTAAAGTTGTTAAAATTAAACATACAATAGTATTATATGTTAAAAAAATAATAAATAAATGAAACTTACAAACTTTCAGCAAAATAATCTTGATTAATTATTTTTATTTTATTAAGTTGACTGAATCCATTTCCTTTTTTACTGCATTGATTTTCTTTCTGATACCAATTTTACATTATAATTAAGGCTTCTAATTCTAATGAAAGTTCTAATTCTGGAATATAATTTTACAACTTCTGTTAAAACGTGGAACTGGATTTTGATTTTTACTTCCTTATACAAAGTATAAGGAAGTATAGTAATCCCGATTTGCGAAATGGATTTTGTATTTCACATTGCTCGAAAACGAATGATCGCTGAATGTTGCCAATTTATACGTGTCATGATGCCAATTTATACTGTCATGATGTCTAGTTCCACACCTGCAAGTGTCGTCTTAACACGGGCTCTCTTTTTAGAGATATAAGGGATTTTACACGATTTTTCGTGACGTCTGTATGTGTGTGTGTGTCTGTGTGTGTGTATGTCGCATAACTCAAAAACGGTTGGACGTAGAAAGTTGCGAATTGGTACATAGGTTTGTTATAACATCTAGTTGTGCACCTCCCTTTATGGACTTTCTATGATTTTCCGTTTTGGAGATATTCAGGAAAATTAGGTTCATAATGACAAAAATACATAGGTTTTGGCCATAATGTATCAAAAAACGGTAATAACTCAAAAACGGTTTAGACAAATCTTGCAAATTAACTGACTTTCCGACTAGCTAGACATTTGAAACTTTCAGAATAGCTCAGAACACGTTGACAATGCATTTTTTTTATATTTTTAGCCAACTGTTTCCGATACCTGCTGCCTTCAGCAGCGTTTATGCAATTCAACAGAAAATTTATTTAACTATCTTCCCGACTAGCTAGACATTTGAAACTTTCA
Source organism: Salticus scenicus (assembly GCA_963930645.1). Classification (NCBI taxonomy): domain Eukaryota; kingdom Metazoa; phylum Arthropoda; class Arachnida; order Araneae; family Salticidae; genus Salticus; species Salticus scenicus. The sequence goes on along the minus strand of OZ005658.1, from coordinate 260,327,825 downwards.
GACTAGATCAGAACACTGTGAAAATGTACTTTTTAATACTTTTAGCCAACTGTGTAGGGGCCCTGCTGCCTTCGGCAGCGTTACCAGTTCAAATTTTGGAATCGATTTTTAACTAACTTCCCGACTAGCTAGACATTTAAAACTTCCGGAAAAGCTCAGAACACGGTGCCAATGCATTTTTAAAAATATTTTTGGCCAATTGTTTCGGGTCACTGCTGCCTTCGGCAGCGTTTACATGGTCCAACAAAAAATTTATTTAACTAACTTCCCGACTAGGTAGACATTTGAAACTTTCAGAATAGTTAGAACACGGTGAAAATGCCTTTTTTTAATACTTTTAGCCAATTTTTTCGGGTCCCTGCTGCCTTCGTCAGCGTTACCAGTACAAATCTTGCAGTCGGTTATTAACTAACTTTCAGAAAAGCTCAGAACACGGTGATAATTCATTTTTTTTTATATATGTTTAGCCAACTGTTTCGGGTCCAATGTCAATGTTTTTTAACATTATGTATATTTCTAAAAGTATATAAGGAAGTCATGTGGTGCCCACATCAGATTTTTTTTCTTAGTTTCATTACAACATTTTTTTCTTTTGAATAAGTCTGTCAATGATAACTCTTGAATATTTTTTCAAAATTTTTAATATTTTCAATCCATTCGGCGGAAGGAACAGTTAAAACACCATGCGATAGCATTTTTATCCAAACAGCTGTGTTTATGTTTGATGCTCTATTAGATATTTCACCTAGAGAGGGATCTTTATTTCTCAAATGGTATGCTATATATCCAGCAACGTAATTAAGAGCTTGCTGTTCTGCTTCATTGATGGAATCTGGATTGTCCTGCTAGAAATTACTCCATTCTTCAGGATATGGCTCTTCACAAATTTTTAAAAGAGCTTCTAGCTCTTCTTGACCATCAGTTTTGGGATTGTAGATTATTTTTTTTTTTTTTTATCATTTTCATTAAAAGCTTCTTTCAATAATTTAGCTGTTAAATATGTTTGGATATTATTGTCTTCTTCGTTTATGGAATTCACTTTTCCTGACAAATTGGGTAATTTATTAGCCAACAAAATGGGCTTTAAACGACTTATAAATTATGTTGTGGAAGGGTGATCTTAAAAATGGCCGATTCCTTGACTAAATAAACTCTCTAGAACATTCTGAGTTAGACGAGCTGTTAAAATAAATTTTGCTCCTTTTGAGTGCATATCTTCATATAGGGCAGGCAGGGCACAGCATTTGCCTGGAACTATTTGGGAAAAACTAATTTCTATCGCAATACAGATTTTTTTTTTTGTGTGTGTGTGTGTGTGTGTGCACATCTTACTTAATCTTTAATTATAACCTCTAAAAACACCAAATTAGCGATGCATTAATACTTATACAAAGTAACTAGAACTGTCTTTCTCCTTGCTTACAGTTTGCTTTTTAGAAAGATTATTTTTCATCTGAAGAATTGGCAAGTCAGTAGACTGAATCTTTCCCGAGGCTATATCATCAATTACATCATCCATCATTTTTTGTCTTCTGAAATAATAATACACATTACTACTGTAAATGAAATTTGTAATTTAATACTGCAGAATTTTGAAAATTAAACCTCCAGATTACATACCTCCAAACTGCAGTATATAAGCAGGATATTCAAATCCATCCCATTTGATTGCAGGTTCTTTTTTTATTATCCCAAACAGCTAGATCTAAATCCATATCTCCGACATTTAAACAATCTTTTACATGCATCACACAAAATTTCTGCTCTTGGAAAAAATGAATTAATGCAAAATAACTGCAATACTTTGTGTCTATTAGAGTAACAGACATTTCTAATAATTTGGACTCAGTTTTAAGATGCAAAATGATCAAGATATTTCTCCTTGAAACACACTGATTCATTTCCTAAATTAAATTATTGTTAGGTTTAGCGCTCACACATAACACAACACTGGCAGAGCACCAGCACCGTGTGACTAAATTCGATTACAGGTAATAATAGAATTTTTTTGTTCTAATTTCTATTAAACAATAATAATAACAACTAAATTAAAAATATAAATTTCAGTGCATTAATTTGCCATTTTCATAGCATAAACAATCAAAATTAATTCGTCAAAATAATTTACGATCACAAACTCGATCTACTAAAATATGAAAACAAATCTCACCAAGTTTGATTATTTCGTTTAATAGATTTTGTAATATTACAAATTGGGTATACCCCCAAGGGGGTACCTACTGCAGGTACTCAGGGGGTTGGTTGGTTGGTTGGTTTTTAGTGGCGCAATGTCCATAATTGGATATACTGCGCCAAACTTTACTAGAGTCTAGAAAAAATAAGCATAGTAAAAGATGTATATAATGTTAGATATATATGATAAAAAATAGAGTAAACAGTGTATAAGATAAAACAAGATGTAAAAGTTATAAACAATGTAAAAATAAAATGAGATGTAGAAAATGACGGTGTAAATGATAAAACCACAGATGAAGAATGATAAAGTAAATAATAAAATCATATATTGTAGTAAAAACCTGCCTCTTTTAAAAAGTTGGTCAGATGATAATGAGGATTAATACCCAACAGGTTAGTCAAATTTGGTGATGATGAATTAAAATAGTGCCTGTACAGATGACGAAAGCAAGAGCAATCGGTGAGGATATGGCTAACAGTTAGTAAACTGTAAGGTATTCAAGGGGAATCACATACCCCGGGCCCGAGTGCTCTTTTTTTCCTCTCCTGTTTTTGTCTTATTTGGTTTATTTTGCTTTTGTTGCCAATAAGTTTTTGGTACTTACTTGTTCCTGTTGTTCTGTTCTTTGGAAAAAAAAAAAAAAACTCTTTAAAAAATTATAAAATTTGAAAAAAACAAAAAAATGAAACTACTCACCTTGTTCTCTCACCTTTTTCGTTTCTACTCACCTTGTTATATTCGCCTTTTGTTACGCTAAATACCTTAAAATTACTAACATATGTGTGTTGGAAGAAACACTGACTTGTAGGACTAAGGAAACCCTCACCCCTTTCTCTCTTTTTCTAATGATAGCGACAAATATAGGAAATACGGATAATGCGACTGGTTCGGGCCATGCAAACTCAAATTCTTGGGCTGATAGAGTGGAGAATTATTCTTCTACCATAAATGAGAATATCTTCCATAGTAATGAAGCGAGTTTTTTTGTGGTTAAAAGAGTGGAAGGAGATTTTTTCAAAACTTCTCCTTTTTTTATTCATAAGGCACTTCAATCGATGGTAGGGGAACCAAAATCTGTTAAAAAACTTCTGCCAGGAGAACTGTTAATCAAATTGTCAAACAGTGTGCAAGTATCATATTTAAAAAAATGTAAACAATTTGGAAATATACCAGTAACTGTTAGCGCACATAAAACCCTAAATACAAGTCATGGTGTAATATCAGAGCCTGTTCTCTGCAATATATTCCAGAAAGCAAAATTCTTGAAAACCTGAAAGATCATAGTCATTGCAGTCAGACGGATAACAATTTTCAAAGAAGATAGGCAAATCCCTACTAAACACATAATTTTGATAATTGATTCTCCCACTCTTTTACGTTCTATAAAAGCTGGTTACCTCGAATGCCCTCTAAGACCATATATCCCAAACCCCTTACGCTGCTTCAACTGCCAACGATTTGGACACTTTAAAACATCTTAACGTGGGAATATGACGTGTGCCCGTTGTGGGGCAGTTGGTCATGATAACCAGAACTGTGAAGTCCCAATTTGCTGTGTAAACTGTAAAAAAGAACATCCTTCATACTCAAAGTCTTGTAAAAAATGGAAATTAGAAAAGGAAATCTAGACAGTTAGAACAAATCAGAATCTAACCTACATAGAAGCAAGGAAGATAATCCAGTCTCGAATTCCTACTTTTGGTAAAACATATACCTCTGCAGCTTCATCACAAACTAATAAAACTTAAAAAACCATAGCTACACAAACTGATAATAACAAAAATAGTTCTCCTGAAAATAATATAAAAAAAAGACAGTTCTCTCAAATTGCAGACAAACCTTAGTCAGTCTTCCCCTGCACCCGTCTTCCCCAAAAAAAATACCTAAGGTATAAAAAAAATCTCCAAAATGGAAAAAACTTCTTCCTTTGTCACTGAAGCATATGAAATCAACTTCTCCAAATAATGCTCCTAAAAAGAAAAAAAATTGAAACTAAGCCTCTATTAGATAAAAGGATGAATGGCTCCATCTACATCCATCTGACGAAGAGGGCATGTCAACTGCGTCTGAGGAAAACGATGTAGATGTTTTTAATCTTAAGAAAAAGACCAATCTTATTTGTTGGAAATGTCGTGGTTTAAATAACAAACAAGATGAAATTAAAGACATAATCTCTGATCAATGGCCACTTGATAAATTTAAAATTTGTGTTTTTAATTGCACTAGAAAAGACTTTCTCCAAGCTGATAGAGCTACAGGTGGTGTAGCTCTTTTAATAGCAAATAATGTTCCCCATGCAAATATACCTTTAAAAACAAATATTCAAGCTATAGCTGTCCAAATCCATATCAACCTGCTGATAACAGACTGTACTATCTATTTACCATCGAATATGTTTGTGCAAAAACAAGATCTCAATCTAATTTTGCAACTGCCTACCCCGTTTTTAATTTTCGGTGACTTTAATGGACATAACCCGCTTTGGGGGAGTCCAAATATTAATTCCTGTGGACAAATTACACAGGTCTGCGGTGAAAAAATTGTCGGTAAAGTTAGTGGTGTTTTTTATAGATTTTTGGATGCTGATTTCTGGAAAAATGAAAAAATTCCATCACGTACAGTTTTATCACATATCGCACTTTGTTTTTATGAATTCAGAATATTTGGAGCAAAAAAGTTTTTTTTTTTTTTTATATGAGTTTGATAAATATATTTAAGGACTTAGATAGTAAATTAGTAGATTAAACTACTAAACAGGAAACAATATATTATTTTTTATCCAAACTATTTCTCTGAATCGGTAAACTGCCCGTTAAACATAATATTGAAGATCGCGGAAGTCAGTTGAAATCTGATACCTCTCCTTGCACGTGTCTGTCCTTCATCCCTTCTCACTGACCTTTTCTCTACTCCCCATTTAGTGTCTTTCTCTGCTCTGTATTGTATACACGTATTTATATTCCGATCTTTAAGTTTTAAGACATAGTATTAATTTTTACTTCAAGTTTTTTTTTTGCTCTAGAGAGCAATGGCTTCCAGAGGATGTGTGAATTCACCGAATTGTTTCTGCTATTTTTGTGGTAACTATATAGTTAAAAAACAACAAAGAAACATTTCTGATTTTGTAAAAAAAATCTATTATGTTTATTTTGGCATGGAATTAGGAGATCAAGACAAGCTTTGGGCTCCACACAAAGTTTGCTGTATTTGTGTAGAAGAATTAAGACAATGGAATCAACGTAAAAAACAATCTTTTCGGTTTGGTATACCAATTATTTGGAGAGAACCAAAAAACCATAGAGATGATTGTTATTTTTGTACTTGTAATGTGAAAGGTTTTAATTTGAAGAACAAAAAGATATTTTATCCTAACATTCCACCTGCCATGCGACCTGTCCCTCATGGACCTGGTATACTGGTTCCTTCACCTCCAGATACTATTGAAAACATTTCTTATTCAGATACTGAATCTGAAGAGGTTGATGAAGTATATGACTCCACTAGCGATGAGCCTAAACTTTTCACCCAGGCTGAGTTAAATGATTTAGTCAGGGATTTAAAGCTACCCAAGGATTCGTCAGAAGTTTTAGGTTCTAAGATTGAAAGAAAAAAAATTTGCTAGCTCATGCATGTACATGTCAACTGATGGGGAAGATTTTTGTCCGTGCTAATACTTGTCTTTTTTAATTGTTTCTTGTTTCAATGAGAGGATCTTATATTCAGTTTTTAGAGTTTTATAAAATTTGAGTAAAAATAAAGTTAAACTAATTCTTCATTAGTTTGATGGTGCATCTGATTTTAAAGTCCTAATTTTGGCACTAACCACAAGAAGTCAATTCCTCCTACATATTTCTATCGGCTATTAAATTTATGATTGACAATTTAGCTGGGTTTAAGATATCTAGGATTAATTAATATATAAAAGGTCCACCTACAGAAAGGCGATTTGTGCTATATCTTTATCATTTCTCTTAAAATTCATCTATTTTATCTACATTCATGTTATGAAGTCTCGAAGAGAAGCACAATAATTTAAAACTGTAATCCTTTCTATCCTTTCATATCAGGGAAATGATTCATGGAAGTGACACTTCTCTTATTTAAGATTTTAAAAAATAATAATTTGAATATATTATACAGGAGAAATGAAATACTAGTATTTTTGGTTTCTTGTCTAGCAGGCACTGTGCCTGTGCACATTTATCCAACCTCATCATATAAAAAAAATGGCATCATCCTCTCTGAAAAAAAATGACTCATCCTCTGTTTGGAAGCACATTTTTTAATACTTCTTCCAAATTCAACTTTCTGCGAGTAGCTGTTACCTGACTAACAAGGGAAGTATGAATCAGTAAAATTGCTATTAAAACCAAACCAAGCTTAAATTAGATAGCATAGTTGAAAACATAGGACAGAGTGCAAATTTGCAGCAACAACACCCATGGGGGCAAGATAAGACTCCCTAATAGTTTTAGCTATTTCTCTAAAAACCAACAAAACACACAGCCTGGTAAAAACAAGTGGTGCAATGGTAGCGTGCTTGACTTATGATATGGAGGTCCTGAGATTGAGTCCCTGCAAAGGCATTTTGTATTTTAATTTTTTTTATTTCAATTACCGTAATTTTGGGGAGATGAACTGCCCCTCTATATACACTGCATCAGGGAAAATTGATTTTTAAAAATGTCATCGAATATGCCGCACCATCAGATACACCACATAATTTTTTACTACAGTCACCAACGTAATGTTTCTCATCATTTTAAATTGAAACTAGTTAATACTCGTCAAAATTTGACGGATGATGTGCAACTAAAAATCTTCTCACGGCATTAGAACACATATTAAAACACCCTTGCTTTAATATTTCGCATTGCTCTTAACCGGTTTAAAACCCCCTGCTTTAATCAATTATCTTTTGGTTGGAGGGGGGAGGAATAAATTTCATGAAATTTCAATATACAAAATTTAAGCAAACTCCATATAATAAAAGTAAAATCCCAAGGTTTTCTTAATTTTAGTCTTAATACAACCAAAAGAATGTTAGGAGTAATTAAAAGAAAGGCAGAATTTATAGAAATTATCGAAGGAATCAATATTTCTTAATGATATAGTATCAATATTTGTGATAATACTTATAAAAATATCAAGCATGTAAATTAATCCCACAATAGAATTCCTCCCTGTCACACCAAATTGACTAATGATCTACAGAACTGCACTCGTTTACTGTGAAATTTATTCATTGCTTTTCACGTAAAATGAATGAATACAAAGATTTACTGCCAGATTATTATTATATTCCAAGACTTCATTCACTTGTAAAATATATGATTAATTCTAATTTGCCAAGACAATAAGTGCATATTAAGTGTAAAATAATAGTTTTGATTCTGATTTTTCCTTCCCATATTTGTGAAACCACTTGGATATAATTCATTGTATCCTAAAAATAAACTGCAAATCGAATTAAAGTTAAAAATTTTTTTTACTGGAATAGTATTATAACCCTTTATTCTATCAAAATTAAGATAAGTTAATTATAGGTAAACAATATCTTAAACAGATTTGTGTTTTCTAGTTAATAATTAAATTTTTATTCGAAATGAATGCAAAAATACTCTTTTGTATGTGCAGAAAATAATTTAGATTTTTTATATGATAAAGGAATAATTTCAGTTTAATGACTCGTGATGAGTCATCGATGAATCACTTAGTAATTATAAATGTTTAATAAAAATTAACTTTTAATCTTAATGTAAAAATAATTTAGATTTGTATATAAGATTATAAAATAAAAAAATATATATTGCTTCATTAAAATTTCTAATCTAACTAAGTTTTTCACTTATAGAATAAATAATTTCTGAGTTTAATCATAAACAAATTTTACAGATATTTCAGTTTTACTCATCTATTGAATGAAATAAAATTGATTTTAACACATTGTAAATAAATTTGATTTTAAATTAATTATATTATTAAAGTAATTTTACACATATAAAAACAAACTATATAGTTCTTTGAAAACTCAAATTATATCTTAACCTATTTTGTTAAAAAATAAATGCAATTTATTTAAAAAAGGATTATTTCAAAGCAGTGATTTCTAAAAAATAGTTTTCTATAAAATTCTTTTTCAAACCCGCGAATTATGAAAATGTTACAAAAATAAATCATTTTCTAAAAAATAGTTTTATATAAAATAGTATTAATTAAACAATTAAGTTCGTTCAATAAAAATTTCTTTTATGTAGTTTTATATTTATATATATATATATATATATATATATATATATATAAAGATTAATATGAAAACGATTATTTATAAAATCTTTAATTGAAATATAGTTTTAGAGAATAACCATACCATTGATAAATACAGTCAGAAAAATTCAATATATCACAACAAGAAATAATTATTTGATAAATAATAAAATATACTTACAGCATTATCCATGGCTTGGCTGTTTTCAAAATTTTCCATTATGGAGTAAGAATCCAGGCATCCCAAACAAATTGATTTTTTGTTGACAGTAATAAAATCAAAAGTTCCATAGTATCTGCAAATTTTGGAATGAATCTTGCTAAATAGTTGGCCATTCCTAGTAACTGCTTAAGCTCTGTTTTGTTTGTTGGAGATTTAAAATTTTGTATGGCTTGAATTTTCTCTTGATCTGGATCTATTCCTGACTCATCAGTTACATGTCCCAGGAATTTTATAGATTTGACAGAGAAACAGCATTTTTGTTTGTTTAGAGTTATTCCAGTTTCTTTAAGACATTTCGATGTTGATTTTAAGCGTGCATGTTCATTCTGATTGGATCCCCAATTCAAGATGTCATCCATATGACAGATTATACTTGAAAGACCCTCAACAGCTTGAGACATTCTCCCTTGAAAGTGTTCAGGGGCAGATGAAACTCCGAAAGGTAAAATCAAGAATGTGAATCTTCCGAAAGGTGTGATGAAGGTCGTAAGATAGGATGATTCTTTATCAAGAGGTATCTGCCAAAATTCAGAGTTAGCATCTAACTTGGAAATTTTTATGGCTCCAGCCAAAAGATATAAATTGTATTCTGTAGTTGGTAGTGGGTGCCATTCTCTTCGAATACTTCTATTAATTACTGTCAGGTCAACACAAATTCCTACATTGCCATCTTTTTTCCGTACGACCACAGCAGGTGAACATGAACACCAATTAGTGGGTTTCTCGGCTGGTTTGATTACATTCATTTCCAGCATTCTTTTAATTTTAGCCTTTGTTTTGTCTAACAATGGTATTGGTATTCTGAGTGGCGATGTAAAAGCATAAGGCTTGGCATTATCAACTAATTCAGTGTGGTAATGCCCTTTAACAGTCCCAGACCTTGAAATAGCTTTGGAAATTCCTGAACAGGATTAAAACTATGGATACTTTGTACGTAATGTGGCTGTATATTAGGACCTAGTCCAAATATTTCGATTGCTGGTTTTCCTAACAAATATGTTTGAAGATCACATATAACATATATTTCCTCCATACAGGTTTTGCAATTGTATTCCATGTTTTCAACTAATTTCCCTATTAATTTTAATGGTGTTCTATCTGGGCCATAAATTACCTTATTTGTACTTTTAATATGTGCATTTTTTAACATGGATTAAGCAACATTACTAAGTATCACAGTGTGACCAGCACCACTATCTATTTTAAATCTAATGGTTTTCTGCAATACTTTGATAGGAACTACCCAATCATCATTGTCATTAGGCCTATGATCCAGCTTCTCCATGAATTTCATTTACTCGTTTCATAGACCCCTAACACACTTTTTCCCAGTGCCCCCCCCCCCCTTTTTTTTTTTTTTTTTTTTTTTCACTTTCACCAGAAAGAATCTTTGGCAGGTCAAAACTTTCTATCATGAGGTAATTTTTCACACCATTTACAATTCTTAACCATTAAATTGAGTACTCTTTTTAGTCAAATTCTGTGGTGTTACTATTTTCTTTTTGTGCATTACAGCATTAATTGATGCACTGGTTACTAATACAGTTTATAGAGTTAATTGAGAATCAAGTTGAAGCTTTTCACTAAGAGATTGATCGGTAATACTAACAACAATGCAATCTATAAGTAGTTTATCATGAAGATTACCATAATCACATCTGCTATGGCAGATGTATGAGACCCAATTTCCCTGCTTTTGGATCATTCCCATGGCTTTCAAGCATTTGCTGACTGTTGAAAAGTCAACTCTTAATGATTCAGCTAAATCTTGAAGCGTTTCGCATGGATCTTCATCGAGCAATGACTTCAATTCTTCATCTTCGAATTTTTTTGGCTGCCCAGGTTGTTCCTTGTCTTCCAACTCAAAATCACCACTTTTAAATCAAGCAAACCATTTCCGACACGTTTGTTCAACTAGTGCATGCTCCCCATAAAATTCCACTAAAATTCGATGACTTTTGGCAGCGCTTTTCTTCATGTTACAGTAATGAAGTTATGTTCACGCACCATCAAGTGAAATGCATAGAAATCCATGCATGATACTTTTTTCCTTGGATTCGGTTGTCCAGTCACTGGATTTGTTTGAAGGATACTGAAGTGATATCCCTCTTGACCTTTCCAGAACATAATAGGATACTGTAGGGCATCATAAAAACAATGCGTGTCTGCAATCCTAGTGAGGGAGTCATCATGTTTGCGCAAAACGATATCCCTTGGGGCAGTGAAGTCGGTGCCTGCGACCACAGCTGCAACCTCAGAGGCGGCAGGAGCATTGTGTGACATGCATGCTGTCTGCTCGGCACACGATCAGCATGTATCACCACTTTACAACTATCATCTGGCATGTTCTCAAGAGCTGTTTTGAACTTGTGCACTAACACATTGTGATCATTCATAACTTTTTGTATTTTCAAAACAGTTGCACGTTCAACACCCTGAATAATTTGACAACGTCTATTAGTCTCAGTCTCATCATCATCTCCCATAAAGTAAACCTACAAAAATTGTGCTTGACTGTTGGACGGAGGTAACAATGACCCTATTTTATGATGCACTTATCCCTATACTGTAAATGTAGGAGAAAATCCAGGCATGGCAATAATTCTATCAGCCCCAAAAGAGGTCATGTGAAAACAGGAATTATATTTTTTGATACAGTTTAAAAAGTGTCTTGACTCATAAGTCTCACCACAAAACAATTTCTTTAAAGCATCTACTGGTTTCTCTAATGTGGGAATGATTACCTTGCCCCGAGAGCAACACATTCCCTCAGTCTCTTCCTTCCATTTCAGTGCTCCACATTATCTGCATGTCTTATTCATAATGATCAATTTTTATGAGGCTGTGATCACTATAATCTAAAGTTGGGTCATAGTCAAAAGCACATAATTTCGTGCGTATAGTCAGCGGACTATGTGTGTTTAAAAAGCAAAAATTTCCACTCGCGGACTATACGGTGGTGCGGATTATCTGCTAGTTATTCACAGTTCAAATCCTCAAAATCAGAATTAAACATGCAAATACTACGAACTGCCGATTCTGACGATCAAATATAAACATAAACAAAAGAACAAGACACAAAGAAAACATCGTATCGTATATCGTTTCGGTAGCGAACCATGGAGCATAAAGCAAAAGATCACTATTAGGATAGCACGTTGCTGAATATTCCTGTACTGTTATTTTTTAAATTATGTTTGCAAAATATCGCCGAAGTTTTACTGCTGAGCAATACCAATGACAAACTTTGAGATAATCTTCCAAAATATATACCTCCTAGTGCTGAATCACATACAATCAGCCATAGTGACATTCTAGTAGGAAAGTAAAACTCACTCAATGACTCAACCGGGAATTCCCATAGAAAATATAAACATCAACTTTAAAGGTTTCTATTAATGTATAATTTTTAAAATATGGTTTATTAACAACAAGTACTTCTTTTCTTTATACTATTTATTTTAATAGTGGGAATGCTTTAATATTTTCATATAAAACTACATAATAGTGTTTTACTTGCTGTTTTCTTGGGGTTATATTTTTCTCCTGCGGACTATACGGTAGTGCGGACAATCTGATGATATTTGAAATAATTTTTCCGTAAAACTTCACATGCGGACTATACGATGGTGCGGACTATATGCGCGAAATTACGGTAAACAATAAATAAACTAAAAAGGATGGAGTTGAGAAAATTACTTCCTGACATTCGATACATTAAATGATTTTTAAGAAAAAAAGAATATTAAAAAAAAGAAATCCATGTTGAGAGAGTGAATAAAAAATCCATAATAAAAAAATAAACCATTTTTTTTTTTTTTTTAACATTAAAAAAAAAAAAAAAAAATCAGCTCTAAGGTAATGAACGCTACCTGTCAAAGTTGTCTTAATAATTTTAAGTGATCTTTTAATTTTAATAACATATTTAAATTTTAAATAAATGCAGGTGCAGTAATGAAACTGGGGGTTGAGGGGGGCGGAAATAGCAGTTCTCGTTATGTTACCTCTTAATTTCCAACCTGTAGTATTAAATTTCAGGGTAAGAGAAAGTCGTGTGAGTGACACACCAGATTATTTATTTTAGCAATACGATATGCAGAGAAAAATCAACTTCAGCAGGCGATTTATTCTTACTCCTTTCCTTTTACTACACAATCTGTATTCAATTTTTCTTTATTTTTATAGTAATGCCGGTAAATTGCATTCATTTATGTTCTTAAAATAAATAAATGACTGTTTTAAAATATCGAAACTTAACTTATAACAGTTTTTTTTTTTTTTCATTTTATTATTAGGACTATTAGTAGGTAGATTATTATTAGACTAATAGTGAGAACTATTAGTATCAATCTGTGAATTTTTACGATACCAGTTTTACTGTCATTGGACATTTATCGAAATCTTATATTTATAGAAAAATAAAAGTTTCAAATAAAATAAAACTAATAGTTGTCTGTCCTAAACTAAATTCTGTTTTTGCTAAAATTTCATCAAAATCCATTTTTTTTTTTTTTTTTTTTTTTTTGAAAGGAAAAGAAAAGAAATTTAATAATAATCAGTATCGAAACAAACACTATCGAATATATATACAGTATAGGATCCGTTATCCAGAATGCTTGGGACCTGGGATATTCTGGATAAGGGGTTTTTCCGTAATTAACACTTTATTATATGTATAAAAATGGTACAAAATAATTTCATAAATAGCAGTAATAAACATGAATAATATATATGTAAACACTTTACAAGAAAACATTCTTAATTAGAATTTCAAACTATAAACAATAATAGTAATAATAAATGAAAAATAAATAAACATATATAAAATTTAATTTTGGACCTGACAGTAAAATCCTTTTATTTGTATTTTGCAAATATTTCTATATTTTTTTCTCTGTTCTGATACTAATAGTTCATAAATGTTTCAAATATTTTTAGCACATAATTCTACATATTTTATGAAATAAATTCTAAAAATAATGAAAATTAATAAAAACTATTTAAAAATTTTATAACAATTGGGACTCCATGCATGCGACCCGAGTTCAAGGATAAAATTCATCTGTTATTGTGCACTTTAAGAAGTATGTGTTATTAATATTTATTAAAAAATACAATAAAAATTCATTTTCTAACCTAAATTTGCAAAATTTTCAGTAAATATTTGGACAATTTTGTGCTTGCCATATTTCCTCCAAATAACACCATAGCATTAAAGAAAGTAGGTTGTTTGGTTGAATGCCTTTTTCTGGCGCAAGGTCCAAAGTAGGACATGCTGCGCCAAACAAACAGCTAAAAAAATAGGTTGTCAAACTATAATTCTGACCACTGCTATTGTATAACTTTAATTATTAAATTTTGCGATAATTAAAAATTTTGGTAGTTGGCATTTTGCATTCTGGTTTTCGGAACATTCTGGATAACGGATCCTATACTGTATATATATATATTGAATAGTTTTGAATTAGGAAATAAAAAGTGTGCATGCAAAATGAAATAAAAGAAACAAAATAATTAGGTTTGAATTGGAGTTAAAAATTTAAGGATGCCATTGATGTAGTAACTTTTTTGTTGCAAATTGTTTTTAATAAATTAAAATGCGGATATCATAATTACGCTAAAGAGCTTTGCGAGGAACGTCACAGTTACTTCGGTGCCAAATTTCAAATTTCGCACAAGGAATCCTATACTAAAGCAATTTATTATTATTATTATTTCATTTTTTTTATTTATTTTAAGTTTGATTTATTTTAAACACAAAGAACTTTAAAAGGTATTTATGTTTGCAGATCTATTTTGCATAGTATTAGAATTATATTAGTAATTTTTGTCAATTGGTCAGTGTGTGTTTGTATGTGTGAAATCTTCTGGTTATCATACCTTCGAAACTTAAAAAGACAGATGTACGAAACCTCAGAATTGATACAAGTTTGAATTTTTCAAGTTTTGGTGAATATTAGAAAACTGGAAGGGGGTGATCGGAAACCGGAAATAGACTGTTAGTCCTTATCTCAAAAAACGGCTCAAACGGTCTTCTTCAAAGTTGCTACATGAACATTCTATTAGACGCCCTTTCGAATTATATAGTTGGTTAGTTCAGGAAAATTGATAGGCATTCTCTATAAATAGCTCAATTTCAGGTCTCGCAAGTGTGTTCCTCTAAAAACGGTTGAATGGACTTTTTTCAAACTCCTCATTTTAACTCCCATTTAAATATCCTTTTGTATGTAATTATTTTTTTTCCGGTCAATAATTGAGTATACTAAGTTTTGGTAAAAGTTGGTATCTCAAACACGGCTGTAACAATGTACTTGAAGATTGTTACATAAATGAATTTTAGGTATCATTTCTAATGTACTATGTGGTTATTAGAAGAAAATTAACTGATATCCTGCTTAGGTACGTTAATTTTAGATCTTAGAAAAAGTGTTTAAAAAAAAAAAAAAAAAAAAACTCTACCATTCTTTGAATGGTAGAATACTTTACAAATCTTAACGTGTATTAAGTTTCTCATACCGTAAAAATTTTTGGTTTCTACTTCATTATGCCAATGTATTGTCTTTTGATTGTATTAACGAGAAAAAAAAAAAAAAAAAAAAAACATACAAATAATTGGTGTAATAGTGGTTGTTGGATGAATGCCTTTTTCTGGCGCAAGGTACAAAGTAGGACATGCTGCGCCAAACTAACAGGTAAAAGAAAAAATAGCTTCTGGATGCGTTTACCCATCCAGAAAGTTATTAAAAAAACACAGGAGAAAAACGAAACAAAACTACATACAACATAAAATCAAAAATAATAAAACCAGTGTATACAATGAAAAACAGATGAATTAGTAAACAATAAAATCAGATGTCGAAGTAAAAACCAGCTTCTTTCAAAAAATTTGTCAAGTGATAATGAGGATTTGCACCTAAAAGGCTTGTCAGATTGAGTGAAGATGAATTAAAATAATGTCGATACAGATGACGAAGGCAAGGGCAGTCGGTGAGAATATGGCGAATGTTTAGTGCACTAAAATGACATTTTGGACAATCAGATTGTTGTTCTCCAAGCAATAAGTATTTATGTGTGAGTCTTGAATGCCCAATTCAAGATAGTACAATTCAAGTATGTCTAGTAATAATGATATATTTTCTAGGGGTGAGTGTAGGCCAGATTGAAATTTGATGTTTTATTACTTGCAATTTGTTATTGGTTTGGTTATTCCACTCCCTTTGTCAAATATTTTTAAAAAAGCTTTTAAGTGTGTGCTTCATGTCATTGTACGGTACAGGACAGTTTAAAAGAACAGAAGCATGTCTTGCGGCTTTATCTGCTGCTTCATTTCCTTTTATGCCAAAATGACCAGGAACCCAGTAAAACAAGATGTCAAATCCCTTTTTCAGAAGGTCATTGTAAGTTTTTAAAATTGAAGTGAAAGATGGATTACAAGAGGTAGATGAAAGATAATCAAGAACACTCTTTGAGTCTGTATATATAATGAATTTACGATATGGATGAGATGAAATAAAATTAAGGGCAACCTCAATAGCTAAAAACTCTGCAGAGAAAATGGAAAATGAATTAGGGAGTTGATAGCTAAAAGTGGTGTTACCAATGACTACACCACAGCTAACTTTTTTACTACTCTTGGAGCCGTCAGTAAATATTTGAACATAGTCCTTATAATGAGAGCAATGAGAGGAGTAAAGGGCATGAAAAATAGAAGCATCTGTATTAGATTTGTCAAATCCATTAAACGGATTAAGACAAGAAATAACCTGGAAGTTCCAAGGTGTCATGATTAGGAGAGATCGAAAACGGACTTTGGTATGAATATGAGAGGTGCCAGCAAGAAAGTTCTTAATTCTAAGAGCAAAATGTGGGATGCAAGATGGGCGATTCACATAAAGATTATGATCGTTACTGTTTAAATGAGAATGAAGAGGATGATTAGGGTGTGAAAGGATGCGATAGTACAATTCAAGTGAATGTCTTTGTCTAATATCAGTGAGAGAAGGCTCCACACAGTCAGCATACAAACTAAGGACTGAAGTCGTGCGGAAAGCACCTGAGCAAATTCTGAGCGCACTATGATGTGTTGTGTCAAGTTTTTTAATATAAGAGTGAGGGGTGAACCATAAACCTGACAAGCATAATCAAGTTTAGAGCGAATAGTAGCTCGATAAATTTTCAGTAAAGATTGACGGTCTGCACCCCAAGAAGTGTTAGAAAGGACTTTTAAAATATTAAGTGTTCTGTCACATTTAGTTCTCAAGTGTAAAATATCTGGCATAAAGTTCAGTTTTTTGTCAAAAATAACACCCAGAAATTGAGCAGTGTCAACAAATTTGCAGGTCGTCAACATATAAGCTCCCATGGACACTTTGAGGCAGTTGTTTTAGAATAACGTTAATTTTTAAAGAAAAAAGAGTAACACTCAAGACACTGCCTTGAGGCACACCTTCCTCTTGGAAATAAAAATCCGAAAAAACTGATCCAATATGAATTTGAAAGTGTCTGACTCTTAAGAAATTTTTGATAAAAATAGGGAGATTTCCTAGAAAGTCCAAATTATATAAATCTCTTAAAATGCCATAGCGCCAAGTCTTGTCATAAGCTTTTTCCATGTCAAAAAACACTGATACCAAATGGTTACGTCTCACATTAGCTTTTCGAATATTAGACTCCAGTAATAATATATTGTCAACCGTTGAACGGCCCCGTCGGAAACCACGTTGCCATGGAGAAATGAAATTATTTTTTTCTAAAACGTGAACAAGCCTAGTATTTACCATCTTTTCTAGCAACTTACATAGATGGTTTGTGAGGGCAATGTGTCTATAATTTTTGGGGTCAGTAGAATCTTGCCAGGTTTAGGAAAAGGAATAACAATAGCATTGTGCCAAGCTGTAGGGAAAATATGTTCCATCCAAATTCTATTCTAGAGTTGAAGCAGATAGTTACGTGATACTTTAGATAAATGTTTGACCATAAGGTACGCTATCCCATCAGGTCCAGGAGCAGAGTTATGACTGTGTTTCAGGCTATTATTTAATTCGTTTTCAGTAAAAGGACTATTGTAATTAAGTGATGAGCAGGACCTGAAAGATTATTGTTGACCATTCGCAATTGCGTTTATAAGAAAGAAAAGGATCAGAATAGGAGTTTGAGCTAGATATATGAGACAAGGTTACACCAATGGCATCTGCTATATTTTTGGTTGAAGTGATTGTTTGTCCATTAACTTTTAAAAAAGAAATACTGTGATTAGTATAAATTCCCATTGCTTTCTTGACACGATGCCATAATTGTTTGCTGCTAATGTTGGAGGTAATGCTAGAAACATAATTAACCCAGGAATCTTTTTGAGATTTCCTGCGTATCCTCCGTGCACTTGCCCTTGCTTGTTTGAATGCTATGTAGTTGGCAGTTGTTGGGTACTGCGTAAAAATTCCCCAAGCTCTCTGTTGCTTTTTCTTTGCACTGTTGCATTCTTCATTCCACCAAGGTTTAAGAGAGACGGCCAGATGTTTTTGGAATAGAGGTATTAGCAGCACTTATGATGCAGTTAGTGACGTTAGAAACTGCCTGATTGATATGCCCTGAATCATTTCATGTGTAATGGTAGCATTAATGGAAAAGGCAGTCCAATCAGCCCTGTCATAACTAAAACGCGGATTTCCTGAATGATTTTCGTTAAAACTATAAAAAGACAAAAAGAGAGGAAAGTGGTCGCTACTATGTAGATCGTTGCTCACAAAAAAATTAAAATAAGGATAGACATTGGGGGACCAAATTCCTAGGTCTATCGCATGAAATGTCCTGGAAGGCTCATGGAAATATGTATTATCCCCATTATTCAGAATACATAAGTTATTATCTGTGATAAAGTCTTCAATAATTTGACTGCGAGGATTAATGTCAGGACTACCCCAGAGTGGACCGTGTCCATTTAAATCCCCAAGAATGACATAAGGGGTCTGCAGCTGCGAAATAAGGTTATTAAGGTGGCGAGGGTGGAGTGACATATTTGGTGGTAAATAGATAGTGCAGATGGTGAGAAGCATGTGAATATGGACCTGGATTGCTACAGCTTGGATATCAGTATTTAAAGAAATATTGGTGTGAGGAGTATTATTAGAAATAAGAAGAGCTACACCACCTGTAGCTCTGCTAGAATAGGTAAAATCTCTTCTGAAACAGGTATAGCCACGAATTTTTATATTATCATGTTGTCTTAAATATGTCTCTTGAAATGCAAAACAAATTGGTCGATGATCAGAAATTATTTCTCTGATTTCATCTCGTTTATTTATAAAACCTCGACAATTCCAAGAAATGAAAGTAGTCATGATTTATTGATTTTTTTTTTTTTAGATGTGAACATCCCCGTCATTTTCTTCTGATAAAGTAGACATATTATCTTCAGCATCGGAGGGATGGAGACTGATTACGTCATCTTGTTTGATAGGCATAATTTTAGAAGTTTTCTTTGTAATAGTTGCAGGTAATTTTAATATTTTCTTCTTTTTAATATTATAGCGGGAAGGTGAGTTGGAATGTTTTAGAGAGCCAGAAGTCTGTCTCCTTTCAAACAATATACTTTTTGCTATTTGTGGGGATTTATTGGATGTAGATGGTTTAGATAGTGAGGATTGTGTAAAGGTGGAAGACTGACTAGGTTTTGTTTGTGGTTTTAAAAAACAGATTTGTATGGTTTGACTTGAAAGGCAGGTAACATTTTGGCTTTCTGTTTGTGTAGCTATAGTTTTATATGTTTTATTAATGGAAGTAGCAGCAGCAGCATACGATTTTCCGACGGTAGGGGTTCTAGATTCTACGACTTTTCTAGCTTCTGTGTATGATATATTTTGATTTGACAGTTTGTACTTCTTTTTCAAATTTCTATTTTTCACAAGATTTCAAGTATGATGGGTGATCCTTTTTGAAGTTAACGCAAGAGACAGGAGCTTTACAGTTTTGATTGTCATGGCCTACCGCACCGCATCAAGCACATGTCAGTTTACCACGGTATGCAGTTTTCGAGTGTCTAAAGCGTTGGCAATTAAAGCAGCGTAAGGGATTCGGAATGTATTGCCTGATAGGGCATTCGAGATAACCAGCTTTTATTAAGTGTGGGAGCTTTGGGGAGTCTATTGTTAGTATTATATGTTTAGTTGGTAAAGGTTTATTCTCTCGGAAAGTTGAGATGCCTTTAACTGCAATAACACCTTGGTCTTTAAGATTCTCAAGAATTTCGTCTTCAGGTATGAACTGCAAATCGGATTCTGAAATAACACCAGGGCATATATTTAAAGTTCTGTGAGGACTAATGGTAACAGGTATGTTTGCAAATTGTGTACAGTTTTTTAAATTGTTGGCTTGTTTATTGTTCTCAACCTCAATTAAAAGTTCTCCTGACCGAAGTTTTTTAACTCATTTTGGATCACCCATTACTGTTTGCAGCTCTTTCTGTATTAAAAATGGAGATGTCTTCGAGAAGTTACCCACATTTCTTTTCACGGCAAAAAATCTAACCTCACGCTTAAGAAAAACATTATTCTCACTTAGAGTTGAAGAGAATTCTTCTACTCTATCTGCCCATGTTTTACTATTTGAGCTTGCATTACCTTGGCCCGAGCCAGACGCATTATTTGAAACACCTTTACTTGTAGCCATAATTAGAGAGAAAAGGAAAAAGGGGTGAGTGTTTCTTCCAACACACAAACACAAAGGGTCACCCATAACCACTCACCAGCTACCAGGTCGCTGACCCAGTTCAGGCACCACATGTGGCAGTCGTGTTAGTCCGGTGTTTCTCATTCAAGTAGTCACCGTTGTCTCACCTTCACCAAGGGCACCAGTCTCCCAGTGTGATCCCACGGCTAGACTGCCGTGGCACCATCACCAAAATCATTGCCCCAATAGCCAGCACCACACCAACACCGGACTTTACTTGGTTAAGATATTAGAGGTTAAGATTTATATTTTTGTTTGCCTTTTACAGTTTTATAATTTTTTTTTACAGTTTTTCTTTTTTTTTAAATAACAGCCAACAGAGGAAAAAAAAAAAAAACAGGGTGAGTCAGTACAAAATGAAAAAAATGTTAGAACGAGGTGAGTGGTATCTTTTTTTTGTGCTTTTCATGAAATTTTAAATTTTTTTAGAAATTTTTTTTTTTTTTAAACAAGAATGGACCAAGAACTTGTTGGCAACGAAAAAAGAATAAACAATCCTAAAGTAAAAGAAACAAAATAAGAACAAAGAAGTACCAAAACTCTTATTGGCAACTAAACAAAAATGGAAACCAAAGTAAAAGAAAAAAAGGAAGACAAGGCAAAAGAAGGGGGAAGAAAAAGATCACTCAGGCCCGGGGTGCGTTACTTCTCCTGAATACCTGAAGAAGGTACCGCCCTGGGGGTGGTGTAATAGAAGTTATGTAATTGATACACCAGATATTTTGTACTCGGGAGGCCTTAAAACGTGTAAATCAGGAAAAAAAAAAAAAAAAAAAAAAAAACAATACAGAATTTTTGGACAGAATATAATATTTACATCACTTATGGCAGTAGGGTATAGAGCACCCCAAACGCACGAAAATTTTATATAGAATTTTACTTACAGTTTACTGAAAATGTTAAATTCTTATGAAATTTCTGTATATTTCTCACATAGACAATATTGATATATTTTCCAGATATAAATTATTTATTTTAATGATAAGATTATTGCTTTAAGAAAAAATTAGATTACATGAAAGCGGTTTTGCATTTGGTAACAATTAAAAGGGACCACTGCCATGACCTATATAGATTTTGATAAATGTAGGACTTACTGTTCGTTAATAGAAATAGAAAATATTTTTTCTCATTACAGTCAGTGAACTAAAACTATTTCAAGTGTGCTAACATATAAACATTACATTTGAGTACGGTAAAATAATATCTGTATGTTATAGGTCATCGTCACAAAAATTATGTAAAAATTTATCAGTGTAGGACTTATAGTCTTTTTACAGGTATACGTAACACAGACATATACCGATGAAAACTTAATTTTAATATTCAGGGGTTGGTTGGTTGAATGTCTTTTTATGGCGCAAGGTCATCAGCAGGACATGCTGCGCCACACAAACAGCTAAAAGAATAAAAAGTAGTTTCTGGATGGGTTCACCCACCCAGAATGTCATTCAAAAATCACAGTAGAAAAAAGAACCAAAACTACATACAAGATAAAATCAAATAATAATAATAAAAACAGTGTATACAATAAAAGATGTGAAATAGGATGAACATTGTGAACAATAAAATCAGATGTCAAAGTGACATCTGATGAGATGAATGAGACCAGCCTCCTTCAAAAAGTTTGTCAAGTGATAATGAGGATTTGCACCTAAAAGGCTCGTTAGATTGGGTGAAGATGAATTAAAATAATGTCTATACAAAGACAAGGACAGTCAGTGAGAAAATGGCGAATTGTAAGCACACAGAAATGACATTTTGGACAATATTCAGGGGATCTCAAAACTAGTAATTATCGCAAAAAATCAATATTCAAAATTAGACTTAGAAAGAAAAAAAAAAAAAAAAGCTATTTATCACACAAGTTTAAAAAAGCAACTATCATTTCTAAACAATTGTCCTGGAGTTGATAAACTTTTGTAAAGAACTTCTCATTCTCCTTGATCTCAATGAAAATTTATTGTTGTACTTCTATGTGATACAGATTTAGAACACAGAATTTGAATTTCCTGTCATTATTTTCTCTTGAGATAAGGTGATAACAGAGACACATTAACTCCTAAACACCTGATTTTTGATAAATGGGACTTCTGAATGTGCAATTATAGCAAAAACAGAATTTCAAAAATTAGACCCAAAAACAACACTCTTTCATTTCTGGATAAAATAAAGTAAATATAAATAAATAAATTATAAATGTTGCAGATGCTATTTTTTCCCCCATAATTTTATACTTTTTACTTATATAAAAATACTCAATTTTTCAATTGATATTTAGAGATATGACAGCCTGGAAAAAGAAAATCATGTGTAAGTAATCGATTTCAATTCAAAAAGTGTGTCTTGTTTATTGAGAAAGAAAGTGGAAAAAACTATTTCATATATATTTAATCTTTTTTTGTCCATGATATATTGTTGATCTATTTGTTCGGTCATTAAATATCGTCGTTATTCGTTTCTCTCTTTCTAAGTACTCCCTCCGTATTGGTGAAAGAGCTCTCCCTCGAAGAATGTCCTATATTCGACGCTGTACATGTAATTGTTCATTTTTAATTTCTTTGATCATATTGAAAATTCCGACATGAGATTTTCCAACAAGCATTTCAAAACGTCTGTGCCATGCTTCCACCCTATTTTGTGTTCACGGAATACCAAGATGAACTCTATCGAATACGGACCAGAAATCTGGAGGAAATAGCGGTGGACTTTGGTTATTTCTTCCATGTCTTGTCGTTTGCTTTATTTTACCGTGCACATAGTTATCTTCAAACCATTGAACAATCTCAATTGCTTCATCTGGAATAAGAGGCTTTATCTCCTCAAATGCAGATGGGATATCATCAGGGTTCAAAAATGCAAGAGCTGGTATATAACAAAGCCTCAAACTAAATATTTAATGTTCACCATATATTTTTGCAAGTCCTGCAGATTGAATATGGCGCCACACACTTTGTCCTAGATGGAAAAAATACCCCTTATTAGCAGTATCTAGAAACTCTCGACTAGAAGAGTTGATTGCTGCTTTTTCGAAATCACTGATAATAAAGCGAGGTTTCAACTCATTGTCATGTTCAGCTGCAAAGTCATTTAAACCTTGAAAAAAATGAGTATAACTCTCCTCTGATTTACTTGTCATCAGAGCCTAAACATGTGGTAGTATTTTTTAATTTTCTCCAGTTCCAACGGGGGCGTGGATGGTATATAGTTGGAAGAAAAGTCTTGGTACAGTTTCAAATGTACCATCCATAATCCAAAAAGAAGCTTTTTTCAGCAGAGCAACATTTTTTAAAGTTTTAAACAAAAGTATACATTCATCGTTAAAGGATGAATCGCAAACTCGGAAGTTTTCACCGTTAATAGTCTTAAGTTCTACCGGAATAACAGCATTTTCCAAAGAATTTGGCTCTGGGGGTAAATCTTTCCTACAAACTCTTTTAATAACTTGACGTAAGGCATGGGAAGAAGGAATCAAAGGTTGAATTTACTGCTCAACCGAATTGGTCTCGTCCTGAATTATTTAACAGAAGTGTCCCGAGTTTGTTGAGCCTTTCTTTTAATACTATTCACTGCAATTTCAACATCTTTCTTTGCAGCCTGTTGGGGCATGATTATGCTCTTTTTGTTTCCACAGGATGTGTTGTCCAGTTACTAGTACAGTATTTGCGTACCCACCACAATTCAGAGATCTTCGTTTCTCGCAACACCAATAAAACAAATCACCTCTGTTTTTGTCTTTGCACATTAAGTAGCCATTAACTACAAATTTAGGATGACCTCTTCTTGAATGTACAAGCTCGCAAACATGGTTAGGATCCATTTATAAAAAATATTTCATTTACATTCACCTAATACTTAGTAAAAAAGAAAAGAAGCAGGGAGGAGAAAGAGAACAAACTGGCTCCTCATTACAACAGATCTTCCCGAAAAATATGAGCAATTTCTTTGTTCTTTTTAGCCAAAATCTCATATTCGCCAGATCAAGGAATGATACATTTTCTTTTTCATTCGTGATTGGCTGTGACGTAAGAAATATACCAAGAAACGATATACCATTGGTTCACCTATATATTAAAGTGACAGAATAGTGTAAATATCACCTTATTAGTAAAGCCAAGTCAAAGGAAGCAGATGAGGGAAAGATTTATTTTATTTTATTTTATTTGGCGTGCTTAAGATATATATATTTTTTCCTTTTGTTATTTTTTAATCTTTTTTTTTTTTTTTGCTTTTAACTGTAGCGATGTGGGTTGGGCAAACAAAGTGATATAAATTGTCAATCCTGTGTTAATTTGGCATTTGACCATTCAGTACAAAATGATTAAATACATTAATTTTAGTATTTATATTATTCTTCATTATTAGTATTTAATATTTGTATTAAACTACATGTAGTAATTCATTAATGCAGACAAATTATTCCAAATTTAATCAACTTATTGAAAACACGTACATTTCAGTTTTTAACACATCCCAATGAAGTTGAAGAGTGTTTATGACTCATGCTTGTCTGTCCCTGTTCTAACTCCTATAATTGTTCAATGTCAGAATTTTTCTATTGAAAACAGAGTAAATATCCCCACCAGTTTATATACTGGGACACCCGAAAAAATTCTAAAATATATCATTCTATGGGGTTTATTTCTGTAAACATCATTTTAATAAGTTTATTTTAACAGAAAATGACATTTATTCATATGCACAAAAAATATTTTTTATATAATATAGTATGATCAACATTGACATTTATATGGCCACACACAAATATTCACAAACACAATGGTCTTTACACAGAAAAAAACTGAAATTACATTTTTGATTTTAGTAAGTGTTTTTAACTCATTCTGACAATTTTTGAGAATGATTTGAATTAGCCCATCTGTCTGTTTGCCCTTGCTTTAACTCACTTAAATTTCATTGCATTTCTTGCAACTGATATATGTTATTCAAACTTACTATGGAATGTTTCTCTTTTAAAACGGATTGGGTTGTGGGGATTAAGGTCGATTGACAGCATTAGGGCCTTAGGCCTCCCTTTGAAAACGGAGTTAATATCATCACCTAGTCTGTGTGCAGCTACATCTGAAAGAATTCTAAAGCATTGTGTTCTATGAGAGGAATTTCAATAAACAAACTTTTATTAAGTTTATTTTATGCAGATTATAATGAAATTGACATTTTGTATTTGTATGTATTAAAAAATAATGTAGTATGAATACGTCCCCTATGTAGAAGTTTTAATTAATAAAAAATTTAGTTAGTAAAAATTAAAATATTATTATGCAGCCCGAAGTAAAATTACTTTAAATTATAACTTTATAATGAAGAGAAAAAACTAACACAGATAACAAAGAATGGTGAAAGAGATTAGGATATATTAGAAAGATACATGCAGTGTTATTGGCAGATCTTCATTAACCTTCCAGCGGGCCCGCTGCTTATACAAACATGAAAGGTCTCGTGTATTTTTCACAAACACTACTGTAAAATAAAATATATATTTTAAAGTATCTGAATCTTTTAATTATACTATGACCATTTGAAGATTAATAAGAATATTCAATTGGAACTTTTATTCATTAAAAAAAAAAAAAAAATCTGAAAGCACAAAATCAATATAAAGTAATCAAAGAAACATCGGAATTATTTGAAAATAAAATAAAGAATATAAATGATGTTTTGTCATTTTTAATAAAATGTGTAAAGTTAAAAGTTAATTAATTTTAAGAATATTTAAAATAATAATGTTTAAAACAAAAACAACAAAGAATCATTATAAACAGCGAAGAAAAAAAAAAAAAAAAATCAAATGTAACAACATTACATGAACGGTCACGCTTATTTTTCAAATACAAATAGCAAATATACAGCTTCATACCATTGTCTCGAGGTTCAAAAGATAACTAAAAATAGACCAATATATACTGAGTGAATAGCCAAAGATAGGTGTTCCAAGTGCTCTCTGACTTTAACAAGGAGAGGTCACGACATGGAAAATTCAGATTGGGACGAAATTCCGCAGGATTGTAGTATACTATGAGGGTAACAACATATTAAAGCAGTAGGACCCACTATCCACAAAATTTCGAGAAAAAAGCATTTAAAGTTTCAGTAATCTTTAAATACAAGTTATTTCGCAAGTGAGCAAGGCAGCAAGCGCCCCAGTGGTAAGATCCTAAAGCGCGAGTCTGCTAGCCAGACGACTTGGGTTCGAGGCTACCTGCAGTCCAAACTTTTTTTTTTCCCTTTAACTTTTTATGTAATCTAAACTTTTTATTTATTTTTACTTTATTTTATAATTCAATTCAAAATTTGAAAATTTTAATAAAATATTATTTAATTTTTTTTAATATAAAATAAATATTTTTTTTTCTATTTTTAATATTTATAACTTAAATAAATACAATAAATTTCTATAACTTAAAAAATAAATTTTAGTTTTATTTTAACTGTAAAATAAGGTAAAACTAAAGAAACTGTTTTTGATTATTTATCGAAATATTTTATTTTAATAAATATTTAAATAATTAGAAGGACGAATTAACTTTAATAAACTTTAAGTACCTTTAACGATCCTTCTACTTTAGCAGCTTTTAAATGATATATTTCGACGTGCTATCACAGTCATCTTCAGATGTTGTTTATGCTGCATTACTGAAAGGTGTCTTCATCTTCCTCCACATCAGTCTCCTTCTCGCTTACGTCATTGTTTCGTCGGTGATTTCTTAGTACTTGTTGCCAATCCTTAGTTATTATGCTGTGCTCTCTCTCATTTACTGCCATGTTAGATGTTAGAATTTCTAAAGCTTCGCGTTTCAGGGCGTAGTTATGGGAGTTGTATGGGGCTATTTTGACGGTTTTTAGGGTATTAGTTATTATTGGGTTATATTATGTGTACGTGATAAGGCAGTGGAGCTTCTATTGTATTTTAGATCGTTAATATGTTCTATTTCTCTGTCCTTTATTTTTCGCTTTGTCATTCCGATGTAGGTTGCAGGTTTATTGTTATTTTCAAGATCGAAAGTAATCTTGTATATCCCCGAGGTTTCTTTAGGGTCAATAATATCTTTTTCATTTCGGATTCTTTGAATAATGTTCTTGTTGGGTTTAATGGGTATGTGTATATTGTATTTGGAACCTTCGTTTTTAATTTTGTTTGCTATGCCGTTGCAGAAAGGTATGGAGGTGGTGAACTTGGGTTTTATTTTTTGGGCGTCATTAATTTTGTTATATGTTTTTAAGCGCTTTTTGTAGAGTTTTTGAATCGGAGAATGGCTGTATCCTGCATCTTTAGCAATGTTCTTTATAAATTTTATTTCAGCGTTAAGAAGTTGTTTATTTGAGCAGATTAAGATGGCGCGATCTATGTAGTAGCGTATGGCGGCGGTTTTGTATTGGAACGGGGTTTTACATTTGTTATGAATGATTTCGTTATTGTTTGTTGGTTTTCTATAGACTGTAGTATCCAGGGTATTATAGCGATTTTTAATAATTTTGACGTCAAGGAAATTAATGCTATTGTTAGTTTCAATGTCAAGGGTAAGCTTAATATTATCATCAAGGGTGTTTAAGTTAGTTAGAAGGGTATGTGGGTCGATGTTGTTTGGGATGACGGCTAACACGTCATCCACGTAACGTAACCATATTTTACAGTTTTTTATGATATTGTGAGCGGATATTTCGAAATGTCTTAGTTTAAGATTTATAGGGATATTTACGCCGATTTTATATGCAGTGTTTTTAATTTTATTCGAGGCTCCGCGATTGTAAAGTATGGAAGAGGTGAATTTTAAAGGAATCGAGAAGTTTTTGATAAATTTGACCAATTGTAGCTTGAACGGTGTTTGCAGAATTGCTGTTTAAAGAATTTGGTGACAACTCTATTTTAAACTTTGCTAATGTTTTAGCGCTTGTAGCTCGCCGTCAAATTAAGGTATCCAGATGTAAATGGTGTCACCCGATAGGATTTTTTCTGCTCTTACCAAATACGTGCTTATTTTACGTGTAAATCTTTCAGAAAGCTCTCAAATTTGGGTTTTTTCAGATGGGATGGAAAAAAAAAAAAAAAAAAACAGATTTTTCTTCTATCTTTCATAACTCGGAAATGGTTAGAGATAAGACAGGGTTTCTATGTTGTTTTATGCTCCCTCACCCTGTATATATATAGAGATAGATAAACAAAGTGATTGTAGTAGTTCAATTTCTAAAGAAATCAACCTAAAAAAAAAAAAAATCATTTATTCTTACACTTTTAATAACACCAAACATAGAATTTAAACATTGATAAATTATTTTGCTGAAATATGACTAAATAATCAACTTAATGTTGAAGTCTAACATCAGTGTTCACATTATAAAAACAAAACAAGAGGAATTTTCACACATACAAAAATAACTCCCTAACAGAAAATTAAAGTGAATTTTTTCAAGTTTAAATGAATACTGACATTTGGCAGATGTCATATTACAAATGCATATGGAATTTTTCAAGTTTTTATAATGTAATATGTTTTAAAATAGATTTTTTGATTTAATGTTTAGAGACTGCTTGTCATATTAAAAAAAAAAAAAAGGGGGGGGGGGGATTTAAAAGAAAAATATACTACTTACAGATTTCTTACATAGGTTTTTTTTCCTTGCTTTACCATTTGGAAAATCCTCAGTGATGTCATCAAATTTTATTCTACTGGTAATATCACTTTTGATTGCTAAAAGTGCAAGACCACTTAAATTTTTTTGCAAAAGTGATGATCTTAAACGATTTTTAATTCATTTCAAAGCTGAAAAAGAACGTTCACTGGAGCAGTTTGTTAATGGTTGGTTGGTTGGTTGAATGAATTTTATTGGTGCAAGGTCTATATCTGGACATGGAAGCAGTTTGTTAAAGTTAGAGAAAAACCATTCTTAAAGCTGTTTCTACATTAGGAAATGTGTGCCAATATTTAATGATTTTTTATTCTTTTCAGCTTATCAACAAGATTTAATTGACTAGTATTGAATTGTAAAAATTCATCTGTGAATTCTTCGTGAATGTCATTTGAATAAATATTTTGAAATTTTTTGGCAGATTTTTTTTTAATATTGTCATCTGACATAGTTTTATCAGAGCCTGACTAAGGCTTGGGTATACGGGGTGGCTGTCCCGGGGCCCCCAAATCGAATAGAAAGTTTATTTTACGTTTCTTCTTTAATGAAAATTTTTTTAAACAAAATATCAGTATAGTGTAAAATCTGTCAGTTGTATGTTAGCTTCTTCATTAATCTATCGTATGAACACAAAAAAATCTATATTTCATAAATTCATGGCTTTCTAGGGCGGAATTCAGCTAAATTTTAGCAAATACGTTTCAATTGCATCTGGACGTAATGATCTGTGACAGGTTGGATCGATCCTGGATTGGTCGAAAGCATGAACTCGTCTAATGCGTGATGACTGCAACCGGTATCTTGCTGTTTGCTGTTCGTTTGTTTATTTCTCTTGCGCGTGGTATTGAACTTTGTATGCATAGTAGTTTTATTATTATTGGATAATTTATTGGGATTAATTAGTTTTGACTAGTTTCTTATTTATACTGTATTTAAAGCAATAGTAAAATAAATGAGAGGTCTTACATGTCTGGGAGCCAAAAAAAGGAACTTAGGTTCGAGAATTTCAAGCTATAAAAGCTAAAGGGAGCCTCTTAAAATTCTTTCCTGCACATGCAGAAGAATCGAAAATCTCTTCTGTGTCACAAACACAACCAGTTTTACCAAATTTACATGGTGTCGGTGATAAAAAGCCCCATGACTATGAAGAACAAGAATGGATTTCCGCAGATGAGATGCCCCAAAATAACATCCAACAAGAAGTACCGAACAGCACCTGGAAAAACAAGAATGTTCCAGTTCTACTGTAGATAAACAACCTGAAAGTGACATCAAGCAAGAAATGGTGATTGATGATCCTACTGTCAATGATAAAGGACACCTAGAACTCTAACAAGAATGTTTTACCAAAAATGTTTTATTCCCTGAGAGGGACATTCAGCGAAAGGTGCCGATAGATGATCTGGCTAAATGGCACACTATCACTGATGATATGTTCGATCATTTTCTTAGAAAGCCACCTCCACAAAATCTGGATCTGGTGAAAAACACTGTGAAAATATTCAATGGATGCAAACATCTTTTAAAAGTAATTTTTTAAAAATTTGTTGCCATTTGGCTAACAGAGCATGAAAATTCTTTTATGCACCGGGAATCCATTTTAAAGTTTTCCCAGAGACTTAAAACTGAAGAAAGAATTGATTCTGCACTAATCAAGCAATATCAAAGTGAAGTACATTACTGGCGGTCAGTATTACAAAGAGTTGTTGAAACAGTTAAATTTTTATCATCAAGAGGTATGGCTTTTTTTGGAGAAAATGAAACGTTCGGCTCATCTCATAATGGGAACTTTTTGGGTGGCCTCGAATTGACAGCCCAATTTTACCTATTCCTTGCGAAGCACATTGAAAAAGCTGGTAATCAAGGCACTGGCAACGTGAACTATTTATCATCTACATTTGTAATTGAATTTGTAGAATTAATGGGTGAAAAAGTCTTAAATATCATAATCAAAGAAGTGATAGATGCCAAGTATTTTTCAATTATAGTCGATTCTACGCCAGATGTTACACATATGGATCAGTTAACTTTAATTTTGCGGTATCTTGGTCCTGATCATGAACCTGTTGAAAGGTTCATAAAATTTATACAAATTTTTGGTCACAATGCAGAAAATTTAACCAATATGCTGATTTTCTTTTCTCTCATTCTGTAATGAATGAGTCTCAAATGTTATAGTGAACATTGTAACGGAAAAGTTCTCTTTCTGAAAATACACCTTCTTCCGATGAAACTTCATTAAGCATTTGTTTTTTGTGTGTTTCTTAGGACGTACAGTTGTATATTTCTTGGTGCCTAATAATTGTTCTGCTTCTTTTTCGTAATCAGAAAAATCTCTTCTTACACAATTTATGAATTTAGTCAACAATGTGTACAACAGTACAATAGCAGCTATTTCACAACAAACAGATTGAATTGTTTTACTGACACTATCCATTCGTTGCAAAATATTGTTACCAATTATTGTCATCAAGGCAGATTCAAATTTCTTAAATTTTTTAAATAATGAATTAGCTTCATGTGTTTAGTTGTGGCATTTTCGTTATCACTATTCCCCCCAGGAGGGTACCTTCTTCAGGTATTCAGGGGGTGTCACGAACCCCGGGTCCGAGTGATCTTTCTTTTTCTCCTTTTTTTATCTATTTCTTTTTCTTTCTTTCTTTCTTTATATTATTATATCGGTTACCTTGAATGCCCAATAAGACAATAACATTCCGAATCCTCTACACTGCTACAACTGCCAACGGTTTGGCCATTCTAAGACTTCATACCGTGGAAAACAAACATGTGCCCGTTGCAGTGCCATTGGTCATGACAGTGAAAATTGTGAAGCCCCGGTCTGTTGTGTTAACTGCAAAAATGATCACCCATCTTACTCAAAATCATGTGAATAATAGAAAACTGAGAAGGAGATTCAAACTATTAAAACTAAACAAAACATATCATATCCCGAAGCAAGAAAAATTGTAGAATCAAGAACACCCATTGTTGGAAAATCATACGCTTCTGCCATAGTTACCAAAAAAACATATCAGTCTATATAGCAATCCAAACTGACACAGCTCCCAATACTAGCTCTCCACTCGAAACTTCAGTAAATAATTCTCAAAACTTACAATCCAAACCAAATCAGGCTTCTAACTCTTCACAGTCTTCATCAAAATCAAGAAATTTCCACAAACTGCTAAAACCTTTTTGTCTGAAAAAAGTCTTAACTCTACCTCTCTAAAACATTCAAATTCACCCTCTTGTCTCAATATCATTAAGAAAAAGAAATTAACAAAATTTCCCCACTTCAAATCCAAATAAAAAAAAAATAATTAAGTAAACCTTACAAAACAAGACGATATGTCTACTGCATCAGAGGATAATGACGTGGATGATATAGTCTAAAAAAAAAAAAAAAAATTCATGACTAATTTCATCTCATGGAATTGCCGAGGTTTTATTAATAAACGAGATGAAATAAGAGAAATAATATCTGATCATCGACCTATATACTTCACTTTCCAAGAAACATACTTAAAACAACACAATATTGTTAAAATCCGTGGCTATCAGTGTTTTTGAAAAGATTTTACACATTCTGACAGAGCTACAGGTGGCATAGCCCTTTTAATTTCTAATAATATTCCACATTCTTGCATCACTTTAAATACTGATATCCAGGCTATTGCAGTTCAGATCCATGTACACATACTTATCACCATCTGCACTATTTATTTACCACCAAATATGACTGTTTGCCCATGTGACCTGAATAGGGCTTATTTCACAACTGCCGACACCTTTTTTAATTCTTGGTGATTTAAATGGGCGGAGTCCAATTAAAAATTTTGTTATTTACGCTTCAACCAAATGACATATACTAATAACAATGCTCAATGATATTAGGTTTACAGGGAATACTAATCACGCCATCTATTAGAAAACGCTATGAATTAATTCAAACACCCAATATATATTTTTATGTTTTTAACAAAAGGATGCTCTGTGGTGTATGCAGCAACTGCATCGTACGTAATTTTATTTATTTTTATCAAAAACTTTTATTAGTTAGTTATTGTTTGTTAAATTTAAATCATACAATATATTATGAAAAATAATCAAATATGTACTATTCAAATGAAATACCAAAATAATAGCTTAAAAATGAAATTAATTTCATTTTGTAATTGGTTATCTGCTACGTAAAATTCAGTATCAAATTTAAGTCAGGTTTAGTGCTGGGCGATGCTGACATTTCTTAAATCGATATATCGTTCGTCTGAAATACTGATATAAGGATATATCGATTTAATGCAGCGTTACCAATTGTAGGGTATAATCCCTACACGTAAGGACTTTTAGCAGATTTCTTTAGGTTGTAGACGGTTTTTATATTTAGTTGGTTGGGTCTAATGTCACAGTAGTACAGCATTACAATATTAAAAATTTGGTGTTAGTTTGAACCAAAACTTGGTTCTGAAGTAGCTGCAACCATCTGATGGTTTAACTTTTTACCATGATTTGTTAATTTTAGATTAACCAAATATTAGTATTATGGGATAAAAAATAAAATAACTGAGATGGGGATTGAACCATGATCATTACAAGAAAAAGAAACCACTAAAGAAAACCAGTTTTCTTTAGTGGTTTCTTTTTCTTGTAATGATCATGGTTCAAATTTATTTTAAGTGCTTTTAGCTCATTTTTTTAAAATGTATATAGTATATTTTTATAATTAATGTAATCATCTATTAATTTTCTTGAAATTGTATTTGTGGTATCATAGAATGACTTAAATTGTCTATGTTTATGGTTTTTAAACATCATTTTCCCCTGAAGATGGTTAAAGATGAATTTTAATCGAAACGTTGGAAATAAAGTTTATTAAAGTTATTAAAATTATGTGATATGCTGAAAGATACTTTATTATATTTTATTACTATTTTATAATTATTAAAACAGCATATATAAAAGTGGAATAAATATTTCTGAATTGTCCTAATAGTCTAAGAACAGTAGAATGTTGTTCTCAAATGACCGCAATTGTTTATTACTTGTCTTATGCCCGATATCTTTCCAGTATCTTATGTCCAGCACAAGTTTTATCTGATATATTTACATCAAAAGTGATTCACGCAGTTATTAATGAGGACAGTGATGAAGATTAATTATACTTTAATAATATATTTTGTATTACAATAAATAATATTTTCTTTGACTTAATTTTTAAATATTCAGCATATTTCTTTTTTAACGTGAATAATAACTGTAATTTAGAGCTTTCACAAAGTTATACGTTCTTAATAAACATGTTACTGCTTTTAATACAGTAATAAAAAGTTCAATCAAAAGACAAATGTAAAGTCATTAGTACCTATGACAGCCATAAGAAGTTTTAATTTCTTTGGAAGTGTTGCACCCATTTTATATTTATGCACTTTTTGGTAGTATTACTAGACATAGTAAGCTACATTATATATTTTTTCTGTGATTGTACCTTTGCGTGAACTAGGAATAAAATCATGAAAAAAGATATTTTCATTTTTTATTAATAGTAAATACGATAGAAAAAATCTACAAAAAATATATAATGTAGACTAATATTTTGTCTAACGAACAGTTTTTGTTTCTTTAGTGTAGCTGTAATAGTTTTCATAAAAATCAATTTTAAAAATTACCCCCTCTAGCGTCTATTTGATCCATTATCTCCTGAACGCAGCGAGATGAGAGGCTGAATTTGTGTCAATGGTAGTTTTATATCTCGCAGATGTTACCACACGAGTCATTTTCAAAATACCTTTCTGGGGCCGCTGACCGTATCTTATCCTGCTAGACCCTTAGCGGTCTCAGTTAATCCTTTATCGTATAATTGCAACACATAGCTGAAATTGAGTTTACTCGGAAATGGATATAGCGGTTTTGATGAAAGCTTCGGATTAAATGTTTTCAGGTTACTTAGACTTACCCTTATCTTCAGAAAAATTTGGGTTCGCTGTTAACCCTTTATTGGCCAATTCTATCAAATGGTATAAATCGAAAATTGATATAATGATTTTGATGAAAGTTTTGCGTTAAGTGTTTTTGGAGATGTTTAAACGAAAAAGTTATCCCCAATGCCATAAATATTCCTTGTCTCTGTTAACCCTTTAAAGGCCAATTGCAACATATGCGAGAAATTGATTTTACACGGAAATGGACAAAGCGATTTTTATGAAAGTTTACGGTTAGGGTTATTTGATGAGAAGGATTCATGGATGAAAAGGAGAACTCACTAGCATCTGAGGCATTAGTATTTATGGTAGTTTCGATGACCAAAAATTTTAAATGTCCAATTGCATACTTTTACGTTGATAAGATTAATTCTCATGTACTCGCCAGACTAATAGAAATGTGTTAAAAAGTTATTTGGAATAAGGGTGAATGTTTGCAGTGTTACAGCTGATGGTGCGTCCAGCAAAATCCAAGCATTCAAATTCTTGGATGTAAACTGACCAATTGTAATGATTATGAGAGCATAACACATTTTTATAATCTGGTTTCAAATGTGCCAATATATGGTTTTTTAGACCCCTGTCGTAGGCTGAAATTGGCCAGAAATGCTCTATCAAATAAGGAGTTAATTTCATCTGATGGACTAATTTCATGGAAATACATTGTACAATTAAATAAATTGCAAGAAAATATAGCCCCTAAAATTTTATTCACAAAACGGGCAATAAAGATTTTAAAGGTGCAGAAAGCACTATACAATTTATTCGATTTATTGAATGTGTTTTTTATTTGCTAAATAGCCAAAATCCTTTCTGTAAGGGATACATAAGTCCATTATCACTGCACAATAGGTCTTGGTGGGAAAACATTTAATGAAATACAATTCCTCACCAACTTAAAAATTGAAAACATCCTTATTTTAAAATCCCCCCCCCCCCGCAAAGTTTTTGCACTCGGATTTTTAACTTGCATCAAATCTGTACAACTTCAAACGATTGGATCTCATCTTCAGAAAAATTAGCGTTCACAGTTAACGCTTTCGAGGGCAAATGCAACACATAGCAGAAATTGGGTTTACTGGGAATTGGATATAGCGATTTTGATGAAAATTTTGGATTGAGTTTCTTCGGGGACTGCTAAAACAAATGGTCTTACCCACATCTTAAAAAAAAAAAAATGCGTTCTCAATTAACCCAAAAATCGGCCAACAATGAAAACATATGACAAAAATTGGGTCTACTCATAAATGGGTATAGGGATTTTGATGAAAGTTTAGTGTGGCATAAATGATTGGAATTATTTTATTCTTCAGAAAATTTCATGCTCTCTGTTAAACCTTTAAAGGCCAATTGTGATATATGGCAGAAATACGATTTACACGGAAATGGATATAGTGATTTTCATGAAAGTTTACGATCAACATGAAGAATTTTTCAGTGTCTGCCGGATGGATAAACATGTTATTATTATAAGTAAGTATTTTTTAATACATTTCGACAAAAGGCAATTTGTACTTGAACACTATTAGTAATCGTGTATGTATTTTTTTTTTCTCATTTTTATTAGTTTGCCGACTGTTAGGACTGACAATCGATATTCCTTACACAGCTGGCGAATATGACTGAGAAATAGGGGAATTTTTTGAAAGACACTATGACAAGTGCACCATGTGCAAAGAAAGACATAAGATCTTCGACTAAAATGTTAGTATAGATCTTACTTTTTTTTTTATATTTATTTTTCAATTTACTAATTACTTTTCTTGTTTGTTTGTTTATTTACTTCAGATTAAGAAAAGATACGCCATTTAAAACTCCAACATCCTCGGAGAATTGTGCCAGGCGCAAGACGAGGAGTGAAAAGCTGTTATGGATAACTTCAAATCATGGACACTGTACATATTGCAGACTCTTTGCACGATGCTTGGAGCACATGGAAACTTTAGCGAAAAAAAGAGAGACATTACTGGCAAAGGCAGAAAGAAGGGTGAAAGAAAAACAGACAAAAACTTATAGATGCAAGATGCAAATTGTAGTTGTAAATAGACCTTGTATATATCAAAATAAAGGCAAAAGCCTGGTGAGTATCAAAGTTGTGTGGTGTTTTTTAATATCACTGCACGACTGAGATACTCTCCCTGGTATTGCTAAGAAGAAATGGACTTTGCTTCATCAAAGATTATAGAGGTAATATTGTAGTTTAAAATTATTAGTTAATTAAAAACTGACTGTATTAAAAACTGAATTTTATGACATTACTTATTCAATTTAAATATATAAATATAAAATAATGATTGTTATTATATGAAAGCATGGAAGAATTAAGCATGAAATTTTATGAAATTGATTATTTATTTATAATATATAAATCAAAAATAATGATTATATGAAAGCATGGAACAATTACCATTTATTTATAGTTTATATAAGTTCATTGTTTATAGTTTATCATTCAGGAATATCTCTTTCGGGTATAACATCTGCATATATTTCAAAAGGCATAGTGTTTGAATCCATGATTAAGTCATCTTTGACTTTTTTACTTTTTCGACGCAGACTTTTGGCCTCACGGATCACATCACTGATACATATTATTCTTTGAGGTAGTCTAATCCAGGTTGCATTATTTTAATTGCTGACTTTACACTGAATATTAGGTAATCCAATATCAATAGAAAACTGCTAAATGAAATCGGTCATTGATGGAGTCAAATCAGGTAATTTTGGAGCGTCTTGCCTACTTCCAATTATTTTTGAATATTCCTGATCTAACTCTTCTCTACATTTTGATGGATCGTCGGCTTCCCAACACAGTTGTTTTCTAGCCTCGTATGTGTTTTGTAATCCCCCCCCCCTGCTGACAGTGACTAATCAAGAAGTCAGGGTTGTTAATTTGTCCATTTTTTTTTTTTTTTTTTTTTTTTTTTTTTTTCTGAAATGTTTGTGACAGTGGACAAAATGTAATCCATTAAATAGTTTTTCACACCTAAAGTTATTTTATTAAAGCAATAAAATGTATTTTAACTTTTCATTAGTAATTTAGCAACAGAAGAATGTTATTACAAATTCGTAATTTATAATTAACAAGATATTTCATTTAAAAATATTACAGAGAAAATGCTAATAATATAGATTGACAAATGTAACAAATTAAAGATCACATCGGATGTGACAAAAAATGAAGGAAAAAAAAAATATTTCATTCTCTAACTATCTTGTATGAAAAATTGCAAAATTTCATTTTAATTAGTTATATTTCATTTACATATTTGCTATATTAAAAAATTTGCCAAGTTCAGATTATTTTTAAATCAATCTAAAAAATAAATTAAGCTGTTTACTTATCATTTTATACATAATATAAAAATCTTTTATTTAATATTTCTGATATAGGTAAAATAAAATATTTCATAAATGGGAGTTGAATGTTGACAACACATGTTAAAGCAAGGGGGGAGGGCTTAAATTTGAAACAAAATCATTGTGCATTTTCTGTTTAGAAAAAAAAATAAAAAATAATAATTATTATTATTATTTTTAACAATACCTCTCTAAACAATACCAGCTCTCCGGTTGAAACTGTTTTAAGTAATTCTCCAAAAATGCAACCTAAGCCTATTCAGGCTTCAAATTCCACACAGTCTTCTAATACTACTCCAATGGAAACAGTTCAAATCAATTCCTCAAATCTACAAACCAAACCAAGTCAGACATCTACCTCCACACAGTCTTCTTTATCTAAACCAACAAATTCTAAAAAATCTCCACCAGTACCAAAAACTGTTCTGTCTGACAGGGGACATTCCTCAGTCTCCCTAAAAAATGCTAATTCACCCTTGCGTCCCCATATCATTAAGAAAAAGAGAATTGCTAAATTGCCCACTCCAATTACAAACAAAACAAAAAAAATAAATCTTACTAAACAACAGGACTTAATAAAAGCCTTCATCCTTCTGATGGGGAAGGTATGTCTACCGCATCAGAGGATAATGACGTGGATGTTTTAATCTAAAACAAAAAAATCATAATGACTAATTTCATTTCATGGAATTGCCGAGGTTTTACAAATAAACGAGATGAAATCAGAGAGATCATTTCTGATCATCGACCCATTTGCTTTGCCTTTCAAGAGACCTACTTAAGACAAAATGATAATGTAAAAATTCGTGGCTATAATTGTTTTAGAAAAGACTTTATTCATTCTGACAGGGCTACAGGAGGTGTAGCTCTTCTTATTTCTAATAATGTACCTCACAGTCATATTTCTTTAAATACTAATATCCAAGCTGTACCAGTCCAGGTCCATATTCACATGCTTGTCACAGTTTGCAATATCTATGTACCTCCAAATATGACTCTCAGCCCTCATGATATCAATAAACTTGTTTTGCAGTTGCTAACTTCTTGGTCTTTCTTGGTGATTTTAACGGGCACAATCCACTTTTGGGCAGTCCCGACATTAATCAACGTGGTCAAGTTATTGAGGATTTTGTTACAGATAATACCTATGTATTCTAAATAATGGTGACAATACATATTTTCATGAACCTCCCAGAACATTCCATGCAATAGACCTAGCCATCTGCTTTCCCACTCTGTATCCATATTTTAATTTCTTCATAAGTAACAATCTACATAACAGTGATAATTTTCCTTTATTTTTATCATTTTATGATTTTAATGAACATCAACCTGGAAACCCACATTATATTTATGACAAGGCCGATTAGGCTGCCTTCACCATTAATGCTGTAATTACGCATGACATGATTGGAGGTGATATTAACAAGGCTGTTACTGACGTGACTAATTGTATCATAAACTCTGCTAACATTTCTATTCCAAAATCTTCTGGCTGCCACAATAAACACTCAAAGCCCTGGTGGAATGAAGAATGTAATGCTGCAAAAATAAAGCAACAAAAAGCGTGGGGGATTTTTAGGCGGTACCCAACCACTGCCAACTACATTGCATTCACGAAAGAAAGAGCAAATGCTCGAAGAATCCGCAGAAAATCACAAAAAGAGTCCTGGGTTAAATATGTTTCCAGCATTACCTCCAATATAAGCAGCAAACAACTTTGGCATCGTGTCAAGAAAGCAATGGGAATTTATTCTAATCAAAGTATTTCCTTTTTAAAAGATAATGGCCAAACTATAACTTCAACTAAAAATATAGCAAACACCATTGGTAAATCTTTATCTGAGATATCCAGCTCTAATTCCTACTCCGAAACTTTTTTGTCATATAAACATAATTCTGAA
Organism: Salticus scenicus; assembly: GCA_963930645.1. NCBI lineage: Eukaryota > Metazoa > Arthropoda > Arachnida > Araneae > Salticidae > Salticus > Salticus scenicus. The sequence continues at coordinate 260,287,526 of OZ005658.1, read as the reverse complement.
CGTTCATCAATTAATTTTCACTCCTGTTCTTCACCAGAGTACAACAGTCCTTCTATTGAAAATGAATTAAAAAATAGTTTGAAACATTGCCGTAACTCTGCTCCCAGACCCGATGGTGTTACCTACATTATGATTAGGGAAGACCCTTGTACATAGGGCCACCACACTTTATTTGAATAATATTTAATTTTAAGTTTTAATAATCAATTGGGCAAGTAACAACACCAATTACTACTTTTACAACTACTTTGGAACATTTGAGGAGAAAGTTTGGACAAGTTACAAGTAGAAAATGAATTTATATGGTTTGAAGTAAAATTTTGCAGCTCATCTCTTTTGCTATTTTACAAAGGCAAGTCAAATATTTTTCTTTCATTTTTAGTGTATAATGTTGCTTGTTATATTGAGTAATAAATGAGATATTTAATTAGTCCTCTCTGCATGTGGATTTTTTAGTGGAAGGCATTTTGAATGAAGTAACCAAAACTTGTACCTAGGGCCACATAACTGCCTTGTACCTAGGGCCAGTGTGTTTGGACCTTTTAACACTTTTGCGAATGCATGTTTTTGTCTTTTTGACAGTAAGGTCTGCCTGTGGGTGTTTTTTCTCATAAGTTACAATTTTTCAAAACAAAATTTTCCGTATTCACATTTATATTACAAATGGATATGTATTATAATCATACTCTCTCTAATCAAAGTATTTGCATTCATAGTATACTGATTGTACAAATATGAATATTGTGTATATTTTTTAGAAACAAATAATAAACAAATTGCAAAAGAAACGCCCACTGGTAGAGTTTCATATTTTCAAATGACGTGAATATACGTCAGCGGTCACGAAAGTGTTACGAAACACAGTATAGCCTGTAGTAATTGAATGCTGGAAAACACTGGTAAACCAATCACTATATATGACGTTGCCGAAAATGTTGGTAAATCCTATCCGCCTGTAAACACTCTATCAGGCTTTCGCTTTCGTGTATCTGGCATATGGTCAATGAATCAAAACACATTCACTAAGAATGAATATTTAAGTTCAAATGTGACTGAAAGACAAAATCCCTTCATTTAAAAAAAAAAAAAAAAAAAAAAGATTTTCCAGAAAGAAAGTGAACCTACAATGATAGAACTGGATATCTCTGTTTAGTGTCCCGTTAAAATTTTGAAACCTTCGACATCTAACACCTTTTCGTGTGTTATGCTTTAACAGGTATGAACCTAAGCAAAACCTTTACCTAAAGGTAAACGCCCCACATCAAAGAAAAGATGTGACCGAAAACCAGAGAGATCTAGAAATCCAAGAGACACTCTAGAAAAAAAAAAAAAAAAAAATTGGAGAAAAAAAAAAAAAAAAAAACGTTCTGTTAGAATATCACAAAGAGAAAAAAAGAATGAAAAAATTAGTGTTTCAAATTAAGTCAACAACATGATAATTATTATATGATAAATAAATATATTACTTGATATTGCTTTTTTTTTTTTTTTTTTTTTTTTTAAATAAAATATACGTTTATATGCTTATTTTCTATTCATTAGAAAGTGAAATATAAATTTGACAGCATGGCCTTATGTAGAATGAGCTCTGGTCCCAGGTACAATGAGGGTGTTGTACCTAGGGCCACGAGTGAAGTTTTTTAAAAAACCTTCTATTTGTCTGAATTTATTATTTTAGGTATTTATATTAATCGCAATTGGAAGTAATTAGTCCTAAAGATATTTAAAATGATCAAACTGATATGTACATAAGTCAAGGGCTCTGTTTTTGGGCATTGAAAAAAAGCGGCCCTAGGTACACGGGTCTCCCCTAAACATTTATCAAAACAGTCTCTTAAAAATCTCCATCTTTACAATAGGATCTGGACTGAAAATATTTTCCCTGTTGCTTGGCACAATGCTATTGTTATTCCTTTTCCTAAGCCAGGCAAAAATGCTACTGACCCCAATAATTACAGACCCATTGCTCTTACAAGCTGTCTATGTAAACTACTCGAAAAAATGGTAAATACTAGATTGGCTTTTATTCTCGAAAAAAATAACTTGATTTCTCCATGGCAGAGTGGTTTCCGACGAGGCCGTTCTACGGTTGACAATGTTTATTATTAGAGACAAATATCTGCAAAGCTAATGCGAGATGTAACCATTTGGTGTCAATTTTTTTCGATATAGAAAAAGCTTATGACAAGACATGGCACTATGGTATTTTAAAAGATCTTTTTAATTTGAACTTTCGAGGAAATCTGCCCGTTTTCATTCAAAACTTTTTAAGAGTCAGACGCTTTCAAATGCGTAAAGGATCAGTTTATTTAGATTTTTATTTGTCAAATGATTTGCAAGAAAGAGACGGACCTGAAGAGAGAATTAGATTAGAAAATGAACAACTGGATTGAGCAATTCAAGAAAGCTTAAAATTGAAAACTAATGAAGATGCAAAATATTTGTGCTCAAAATTCTTAGACTTTGGAAATTGTTTAAAAAATGTGAAAATGTCATCCTTTTGGACATCTGTAAATCAGGAGTCCAATTTCTTGTTTTTTCCATATAGATGTAAATGAAATTCCACTGATAAAATGTTCAGTATTAGTGACTGAGAATTTGAGTGTGAAAGCATTCATTGGTGATAAAGAACTGAAAAGATGTTACAAAGAGAACCTCCCGTTGATACTGTCTCATGTTAGACATCTGATTAAAATATTAGATTTCGTAGAGTCTGCTTCTACAGATCAAGCTCTTTTAACAAATGATGAAATTTCTAATTTATTACAAGACTTAATAGAAAAATTAGAAGTACGATGTCCTGAAATAGAAAATTCGAAATTTCTCCTTATGGAACAAATTTAATTACAATGGTGTTCTTTACACTGTTGTGTTCGATATCACCACACTCATACTGATTTTTTCAGCATTCGGGAAACCTTGTTATGCCTAATCAGACAACCATCAGAAAAGTCTGTGCTAGTTTTAATTTTAATCCATATTATGAACAATTTCCCAAAAACTTTCTATACTATGCTAAAGAAAAAATTGATACCTTTCAACAGCATGAAAGATTTTTTAGCTTGATGGCGGATGAGATCAACATTAAGCCTTTCTTTGATTACAAAGGTGGCAATATTGTTGGAAAAGTATTTAATACTGAAAATGCAGCAACCCGTGCACATGTATTCATGATCCAAAGTATACTTTCCTCTAAAAAAGAAGTTGTGCATATTCTTCCAGTAAAAACCATATCAGCTGAAATATTACATTCAATACTTAAAAAAGTGATTCATGGCTTAGAAGTTATTGGTTTTAATGTGATTTCTGTTGTCACAGACAACAATTCTATTAACTGGAAAGCTGTTTCGCTTTTTTCAAACCCAACTGAAGTTAAGGTAATGTATGAAAATCTGTATGATCCTAATAAACCATTGTTATTTATGATAGATGCAGTGAACATTCTTAAATATATACGTAATAATTGGTTAAATAAAAAAACTCTGGAAAATTGTATGTACTACCCGGATTTCAACTGCTCTAATGTCAATAAAAAAACTGCCTGTTTTTCAGCATTAAAAAAATTATTTAATGCAGAAGCAAATGATTTAATAACATATAATTAATAACATATAATTTCCATATTTTAATGACTATTCCAGTTTGTTCATGTATGTATTGATATATTCTTGTATTATTTATCAGTATCAAAACATTTACACAAATTTTACTTGCAGTTTTGGATAGCGTAATGTGCCATCTAGTAGCTTGTATTAAAATCCTATACACACATATTTAACTTTTTTTTTTTCTTAAAAAACTTTTAATTGTTTAGAAACAGGTAGAAATAGTTATTTAAAATTAAAGGAGGATTTTTTGTTTATTGTAATTGTAAATATATTTATGAAATAGAATTTTTCATGCAGAAATTAATTAATTAAAAAAAGAAAAGAAAAGAAAGAATATTTTTTAAATAAATTATTATGGGTTTCAAAGTAAAGATGTTATTTATTTATTTTGTTCTGTTTTTTAATAATTGCTATTTGACACATTTTTCATGAATTTTAATAAAATTCACAAAATAATGTTTTTTCTAATAAACAGTGAAAGCACTATTTCATCCCCTAGCCATTATTGCTTTTAAATAACAATAATAAAAAAATTGTTTGATTTTGCTAATATTTAAAATATGTATCATTTTAAAATCTGAAAAGTAAATAAATGAATAAACTCTAACTGTATTTTCAAAAGAGATTTTTAATTTTTAAAAATAATATATATATATATATGCCAAAGTATGTTTTAAATTAAAAACGAAAGATGGCACCAAAACTCTATTTGCTATTTTTCCATACATGAATAGAAATCGCAAATCATTGAGCTATTATAAAATCGATGTTCATCAATGATTAAAAATTTTTCGCTTTAAAAAATTGTAAAATCATCATTATGATAAAATGGAATATCTAAAATTACAAAATACGTTTATCTAAATATTTCTTTGACTAAATATGAAATTATATATGAAGTTTTTAATACATTTAAAGACTTTTAAAAGATCTCCTTGAGATAGCTAAATTCATAACGTTCTTCAAAAATATCGCTCGCAAAATCAAAAGCTACACCAATCCTATCGATAAAATGATAGTTATTATCAAGGAATTTGATCAGATTGATAAGATCTGTCAAATTCTAGTAAAAACTAATTTTGTTTTTGTTTCCTCTCCATATTTATAATAAATAAATCTAATTTATTTATTTTTATCCCTTTTTTATTCAGTATTTCCACTGAACTTAGCTTTTTTGGTGTCGCTCTTTTAAAGTTTTAGTTATATCGGCTTTCACTGCCAATTAATGCTTAAACTAATGTATGGTCACTGAAAAGTGTCTTTTTTGTTTTTTATATTTTTACTTTACACCCTTTTTAACGACCTTTCTCTCGGTTTTTTGGATCTGGAACTAATTTATTTTTATATTAATTATTTATAAAAATATTAAACTTAAAAAAAAAAAAAATTATTGTAATCTTTTCATATCACAGTTCTACTGCAGTTAAACCTTATTTCTTCACTGGCTCATTTAATTGCTAAGACTTCATAATTACGCTCAATTAAAAATGGACTACACAATTATTTATTTATAAACTGGAAGTAAAGAGATTGAACTCTAGGAATTCCATCAACTAACATTCCCAGTTCCCAGTTCCCTTACTTGGCATGGATCGAGTCCCGTTCCAACTGTTGTTGAGAGCGGACGTTCTTTTTCTCACTGCCAAGTGTCGCCATCTGGCGGCCAGTTTCGCATTTAATTGCTACTTTAGAGGCTTTTTTGCATCTGTGAGAGTTTTTCGCTCTCAGCTCATATCTAATTGCCTTAACAGCACTTTTAAGTGCTTCCTTCGCCATAATCATGGCACGCATCGTTGGAACAATGCATTCTGCAGAAATTAATTCACCAATTAAGTCGATTGGACCCCAAAACACTATGATGATATCATGGACACATATCTTAAGATTCAAATTCCTACACATCCTTATCACGAATTCAAACAAGTAAAATTGATGTCACTAGCTGAAATAAGAGCACAAATACCGGATTTCCCGGACGAAAGGCCAGATGAGAATTCTACTGACTCATCGATGGAAGTAAATTCAGATAAAGTTCCAGCTACTGCAGTAAATGGGGTGAGTGAACCCAAATTTCAATTCACTGCTATCCCTAATGTAACGACTTCCAATTAGTAACTCGTAACACTAAAAGACCTAAAAACAGGCACCCCCACCACCAAAACTGACTATGATCCGTCCCTTAAAGTTGCCAGAATGACCATGTATCCTACAACGGCCAACCGGTTCGCACCCCTTAAGGAAACTTCACTTGGCGGGAATCCCCTCTTATTAAGGCCAACCCCCCTAATGGGGCCAATGATCATAAGCAACTTAAAAGAGTTAATATGCCAAAATCTAAATTTATCACCATTCTATCTGAAAATAAATGTTGAATATTCTTAAACAACTCCATAGCGACCAATGCAAGTTCAGAGCGATACCGGCGGGCAAATTTACTCATCTTTATCCAGATAGTGAGCAGGATTATAAAAAATTAATTACCCAACTCGACCAACACAATATCAAGCACTTTCTTTTCCCGGATCGCACGACAATGCCCCTCCGTGTAGTCATTAGAGGCCTCGACTCCACTACGGATAAAGATGAGATCCAAAATGCGATTTCAGAAAAAGGCTTTCAGGTTTTAAAAGTTAACCAATTAACTAGTTTCAAAACCCAACTACCCATGCCCCTATTTCAAATTCACTTAGAAAATACCCCTGAAAGTCGGGAAATATTTAAATTGGATAAATTACTATTTTACTCTATACTTGTAGAAGACTACCTTCGACCCACCCGCACTGTACAGTGCTTTAAATGCCAATATTTTCATCATTCATCCCAAAATTGCAAAATGTCTGCCCGTTGCGTTAAGTGCGCAGGCGATCACGAAACTCGGGATTATCCTGAGGGAAAAGAGGTTCAACAAGTAAAATGTTGCAATTGTCAAGGAGCGCATGCTGCCAGCTACAGAGGTTGCAAAAAATTTCCTAATGGCAACAAAAAACAGCCTCCCACCTTTAGTTCCACTCTGTACAGTCCCAGTTTCTCTTTCGCCAGATCACTTAACCCATCCAATCCTTCCGCCCCACCTCCACATATCCCGAATTCTACGCCTTCCACCTCAAATAATAGTGCTGATCCCTTCTCAGAACTCAATAGTGTTTTAACGGAAATAGCCCAAGAATTTCAAGTTAACAATTTTTTAGAATTACTAATTAAATAGAAGAACATTCTCAATAAACTTAGAAGTTGTCAGGACCCCTTAGCTAAACTTAATGTACTTACCCAGGCGTTTTCGGCTCCTTAATGGATGCTCGCGATTGTTTGTCCTGTGTCACTTGGAATTGCAATGGCATTCAGGGTAAAATTTTAGAGCTTAGGGAATTTGTACAAGAGCATGCTCCAGATATTATCTACTGCAAGAAACCAAATTACGACCTGGTATGACCCTTAAAATTCCAAATTACATTCTTATTAGAAATGATTATATTAACCTTATTAGCCCACTGTCCATCCGAGGCACTGCTATTTGCATTAAAAATAATCTAAATTTTCACCAGGTAACTATCCCTACTCTGAACGTTGTCAATGCCACTGGCATTACTCTTATGGTTCCAGGTTCCCCCCCCCTGACTTTTTTCTCAGTTTATGTTCCTTGTAATGAGAGCACAGTTGACATTAAATCTGATTTAATTACTTTACTCAGATATGACGTGAACACCATTCTCCTTGGTGATTTTAATGCCCACCATCCCTCTTGGAATTGTAATGCCTCGAACGCTTATGGTAGAGCTATTCATGACAACATCCTTCTTTTCGATTATGCGGACATCCTTTTTCCGGACTCCCCTACCCATCACACGGGCTTAAGTAGTAGCACTATTGATTTTAGACTTTTTAATGGGTTTAATTTTGATAAAAATATTACTTCCTTGGCTGAATTGAGTTCTGATCATAATCCAATAAAAATTAATACAGTATAGGACCCATTAACCGGAATTCCAAAATCCGGAAGACCCGAAATCCAGAATCATTTCAGAATTTTTTTTTTTAATGATTAAAATACATTTTATATCTAAAATCAGAAAAAAAAAAAAGAAAATCACTTTAAAATGAGTTATTGTGTGTTTTATTAGGTAGTATTATGAAAATTTAGAAATTAAAACAGAATTTCTTCCTTTCATATGGTCAGGGATGTTTTTGGTCCAGGAAAACCTTGGGATACACAGCAAACCACATTAAAAAAAAAAAAAAAAAAAAAAAAAAAAAAAATATTTTATGATAGATTTCCGGTGATTTTTAACTTCTCATTAAGATCTTAAAAAAAAGAAAAAATAAATGGAAATTTTTAAAGAAAAATCATTTATTTTATTTTTTAGCATTCTGTTCTTATGATTGAGACAGTATTCATGTTTAGCAGCATTGACAAAGAAGCAACCATGCCACTCATGGTAAGTGGCAGTAATATACATGTTTGTATATATATACACATTATAGTTATTTTTTTCTTCCTGCTAAATTTAATAGAAGAAAGTATTGGATTTGCAAAAAATCTTGACTTCCAGTTTTTGATTTATTTGCATGCGAGCTCTGCTGCATGCGATTTATTTGCATAAGAGCTCTAGAATATAATTTGAATATTTTTCTTAAATGTCTGTCTGTATGTGAAGTAGTTGCTCCTAGAAGTAAATTAGTACCTGCCAATTACTGAGTTATGCTTTATAATTAAGGGAAAGCAATAATGGGAAAAGGACCCAAAATCCAGAAAATTCCAAAATCCGGAATTCTTCTGGTGCCGTGGGTTCCGGATAATGGGTCCTATACTGTATTCAAATTCGTCTCCCCCTGATCCCCCCCAAAATCATTTCTCGTACTAATTGGACTCAATTCACTAATTTTATTAACGATATTCCACCCTCCCTTCCTACCATCAATAGCACCAATGACATAGATCTCCTGGTTAACACCATCACTAATGATATTAAGAGTGCTATTGACTATGCTACTACTTCCAAACCTGCTAATGAATTTTTTTAATTAGACCCGCACGTCCGCATTCTAACTACAGTAGAACCTCGATTATCCGGGGGGGAGCGAACTTACTTCAGATAATCGAAATTTTCGAATAATCGAGAATTCATCAATAATCATCTAAAATATTTATCAGCACTCGTAGTTTGGAAAGGATGGCTTGCATACAAAAGGGATGTGGAAAAAAAAAAAAAAAAAAACTTTAAAAATACATGTTTGTTAAGAGAAAATTTTGGATGATAGTAGAAAGTGAAAAAAAAAAGTGAAGAAGAAACCGACTTTGGTTAATCGAGGTGAGTTTCGGTTAATCGAGGTTCGGATAATCGAGGTTCTACTGTACTAATAAAAATAGAGCCAGGAAAACTTGGCAACGTACGCATAGAATTCAAGATAAAATTATTCTCAAGAGAGCTCACCAGGATCTTAAAGATTATCTTAACAAAAAACACAATGACAGTTGGAAAGAATTCCTTGAATCCCTGACTCCAGAGGATAACTCCATCTGGAAAGCGGCCAGGAGATTTAAGAGCTCCTTTGAACTAATGCCCCCTATCCTTATTCCAAATTCCCAGAACTATGCGTACACTAACGAGGAGAAGGCTAATGCTATTGCTATAAACCTCGAGACACAATTCCAAGGCAACTCTATTGATAGTGATGAAACTGAGAGAAGTCAATTCTACTGTTAACAGATTCTTGAATAACCCCATTCCTCCATCTGATTTTTTGGTAACCCACGCTGATGTCATCTGCGAAATCAAAAAACTTAAAAACAAAAAAGCCCCAGGCATTCTGATGTTTCAGCCTTTCAAAGGAAAATGGGTCCAAGCTCTATGTTGCTTTCTTAGTAAAGGAGCAGTCTCTGGATCAGTTCTTCACCATCTGATCATTGAATGCATTGGCTGATAGAGAGAGCAAACTTCTTTGTGGATGGTGTAGTAAGCGATGGGACAGGAACATGTGGCACCTATTTGGCATCATCAAGGAAAACGTTAGCTGTCCTCACATTTGTGATGACAATAGAAAATTATGGTTTCTGTCAGACTTTCTGCATCTTGTTAAGAATGCCAGAAACACTATCACTTCAAATGGACAGTTGATGGTATGTAGTTCTCATATATAATATATTAAAATTTATTGTGTAAAAAATTGTAATAATGACAGTTTCTCATTATAATAATTAAAAACCTACTTCAGCTTCACTTGGTGACTTTATAATGGTGAAGTACTTTCTGTAGTGGGATCCCCCTCATCATCGACACCAGTCACTTCGGTAGTTTTATACTCCTGCAAAATTTCTTCAAAAATGTTATGCTTTTTTCTTTCGTTGAGTAGGTGGCATCAGTTGGCATCAATCTCTTTTTTAGATTCTTCGTGGTTGTATGCACACGACTGATTCAATATTTCAATTGTTTCCCTGAATAAAGCATATTGTTTGTTATTGTAATTTCCAATTTTCTTACTGCTAAACAATAGCAAACTACTATATAGGAATGACTAAGAGGAAGATTAAAATCTGCATAAAAGAACACCATAGTGATATGAAATTTGGAAAATATACCACCGCACTAGCCCAAACCAACAAAAGCGAAAACATAGAAATCGATTTTAGTAGCGTTAAGAAAATTGCAATTACAAACAATGTGCCTTATTCAGGGAAACAATTGAAAGATTGAATCAGCCGTGTCCATGCAACCATGAAGAATCTAAAAAAGGGATGGATGCCAACTGGTGCCACCTATTCAACGAAATAAAAAAACACAACACTTCACAGGAGTACACCAATATAAAGTCACCAAGTGAAGTTTAAGTAGGTTTTTTAATTATTATAATATGAATTATGGCTTCATTATTAAGAAAACTTAAATCACATTTTCTTATTTTCTTTTCAGACACACCTTGGTCTGATTGACATCAAATTCTGGGAAACTATATATCAACTGGACAATTCTTATGAATATAATTTAAAAGCTTGTCCTAAATTAACGTGGGATGTGATCCATCCAGAACATTTTCAAAAAATGAGTGTACCAAGAACATTTCAGGTTAATATATACATATATACTTTTTCTTTTTATGTGTGCATACAAATTGGTACATTTTAAAATATTTTTATCTTTTCAGTTTTTCAGTATTGCTGTTGCCTCAGCAATGAAACAATACAAGAGTATGCATTCAGACCTTAAAATTGCAAATTCTTCCATTGAATTCATACAAATAATTAATTCTGGCATTAAAGCTATGAAATCTAGAACTCCAAATTGATTCACTAAGATTAAATTTTTCTGAAGGAAAAGTAATTATGCAAATATTTTAAATCTACTCTAAATATGTATTGTATGCCCTGCTAAATTATTTATTTTCTTTTAACTTCACAGAACATTAAAGAGCTTCTAGAGTTCATAGTTCAGTAGGAGAACTTTGCCAAGAACCACAATTGTAAGTTTTTGTCTGATTCAACTTCTCTTGGACTCAAGGTAATGCTAAAAGCTACCCTTGAAATGTTGTCATTCTTATCTAATGAGTGTGGTTTTAGTTATTTAATGACAGCGAGGCTGAACCAAGATTCATTAGAGGTGAGTTTAGAATTCTGGAAAAAAATTACATGTCAATAATTAGTTTTAAACTTCATGGGGATTGTATTTGTAATTGATCAGTTTGAAGATTAGCTATATGTCTACTAGCTGAAAATTTCAGACAATTTGCAGAATATAAACAATAAACTACTGATTATCTCCTAAATTTAAAGGCATGGGTTCTGTGGATAAATCAAAAAATGGCCAAAAACTAGTATGTTGTGGCCACCACAGGACTTTCTTCTGTATAACTTTACAGGTTCATGCAGTACAAATTATTTATTCAATTACTTTCCATGATAAATGTAGACGATTTTTATAGATTACTGCTACTATTACAGTGCGTTGCATGAATATAAACTCACTTTAGCTTTAAGAATTAGAATGGTATAAAAGTGCAATAAAAAAATGTAAATAGGTGACACTTGATGCAAACTGTATGTGTATGATTCAAGAAATGAAAATACGAGTCAAAACAATGAAAGACCAATATGGTTTTTTAGAAAATAATTTTATTGAATTTATGACAAAAATACGTGTTGCATGAATTTAAACGCACATGTAAAAAATAAATAACTGAGCAACAAATACCGTATCTAATACTTTTTAAAGCCACCATGGGCTTTTAGAACAGCCAGTAAACACCTTGGCATTAACTGATATAGTGGTATGAGGTCATCCAAGCTGATTGTCTTCCAAGCTAATAGAATGGACGATTTTAGTTCATCTTTCGTGTTAAACTGCCTTCCGTTTACATAAACTTCGCGACCTAGAATACCCCATACGTTTTCCATTTTGATTAAATTGGAACATTTTGAGGGCCAATCCAGAACTTTAATTTTATTGTCACGGAACCATTTTTTCAAGATATGTGTTGTATGTACAGATGCACAATCTTGCTGAAAAATATAATTTCTTCCGGCTTTCTTGACCGCTTGACGGCGAAGGTTCCTTGTGAACATCTGTACATAATCTACAGAGTTCATAGTGTTCTCCACGAACTCTAATTCGAAAGTCCCTTTAAAACCTATGGCTGCCCACACCATGACAGACCCACCTCCAGATTGACGTTTTGAACAATACATTTCTTCGGTTCTCAAATCGCGCCAGTAGCTATGAAATCCGTCCAGGCCATCGAGATTAAACTTTTTTTCATCTGGGAAGATGACTTTATCCCAATTTAGTCGATCTAGAGTCCATTTTCTTGGCCATTCCAATCGCATATCTTTCTGCTTTTGAGCGAGGGGTGGTTTCGCCTTCATTTTCTTAAAGTTAATGAATGTTACAGATTTGATAGTTCTTAATATGGTTTTTCGATAAACACTCAGCTTGTATTGAGCCTTTATCTTCGCACAGGAAATATTTTTATTCTTTGCAGTGTTGCATATTTGAAGTTTGTCATAACTGGTGAGCTTTCCTATTCGCTTCTTATACGCTTTTTTCCCATAATTTGCTCCTTTCTTTATACAATTTTGCACAACACTTTCACTTCTTCCGATTCGACGCCCAATTTCACGATTGCTAAAGCCTTTACCACACATAAAGTCGATTTTTATCCTCTCGTCTACTGTCAAAGTTTTCCCTCTTGCCATTCTGAACAAACTTCCTAAATTTTGCACTCAAGCATTAAAACTGTTTTTAGAGAACTTTAGCAACACGACTATCTGTGCTTTAATTTAATTCCGGTAGCTCTGCTACATTTTAAATGCAAAATACAGAGTGCGTTTAATTTCGCGCAACAAATGAAAAACAGTGAAAAATAAAAAAATGCTTAAACTCTCATTTACATAAGCTTGCATGAGCCTAAACATACGTCTCAAAGCACCTTATTCAGTTGTTAGTCATATGCAATAACTGTAAGTCAAATTCCTTCTTTTAAAATTAAAAAAATTATATTTCTGGTTATAGGAAAAGGTGCGTTTATATTCATGCAACGCACTGTATTAATCATTCATAATAATTTTATATTCAACATTAAAACTAACTCTATGTATAGGGATGCACCAAATAGCAGTTTTGGCAGAAAATTGAATTCAGAGAATATTCAGATAACCAAATGCTAAATATTTGGCCAAATACTGAATATTTATTTGACTAGTTGATTTAATCTTATATTCAGGTGTCAATCACGTAAATTTTGCAAACTTTTTTGGTAATTCCATTTACATTTAGTAATATTTCATCTTTCCGATTATGAAAAGATATTATAAAGTAATATTCAGTAAGAGTGGTTTATTTAAATGAAAAAAATATTAGTAAATATTACTATACATAAATAATGGTGTAATGCTGAATTCACTGTCAAAATTGTTTACTGTTAGGCTTCTTAATAAACACAAAAGTTCTTAAATAACACTTTGTCATATCCACTCAAAAAAAAAAAAAAAAAAAAACAGAAATGCAGCAGTTGCGAAAATCATTTATCTACCTTTTAAATTATAATTGTAATAATATGAAATCAAAATAGTGATAAAAATGGAATGCACTATTTCATACACTTAATGTTTCTTCTTTATTTTGAGAGATTCTTCAGTATGATGCACACAGTTCCTGTGGATTGAACGACCATGCAGATTCTCCGACTTTTTTGCAGCTATATCGGCTATTATCCACATATTCACTAGTAAAACCTCCAAAAAGTGCCTGTACAGCTGGTACAGATATTAAACGCATTATTCACACTTAGTGATGTGAAGGAGGAAGAAAGTCTGAGAAAAAACACATGGAGCAATTTTCTAGACAAAGTCATAGACGAAAGGACTGCAGAAGAAATTTTGCCTGAAGCTCTAGAAATGGCAGAAGACCATGACTATGACATGGTGACATCCTCGGAATTTATCATTGCATACGTATCTGGTTGGTTGGTTGGTTGAATGGCCTTTTTTTGGCGCAAGGTCCAAAGTTGGACATGCTGCGCCAAGCAAACGGATAAAAGAGACAGTAGTTTCTGGATGGGTTTACCCATCCAGAAAGTCATTAAAAAATCACAGTGGAAAAATGAAGCAAAAATACATACAAGATAAAATTAAAAATAATAAAAAACAGTGTATACAATAAAACAGATGTAAAAACAGAATGAACATTGTAAATAATAAAATCAGATGTCGAAGTAAAAACCAGCCTCCTTCAAGAAGTTTGTCAGATGATAATGAGGAATTACACCTAAAAGGCTCGTCAGAGTGGGTGAAGATGAATTAAAATTTTGTCTGTAAAGATGACGAAGGCAAGGGCAGTCGGTGAGGACATGACGAATGGTTAAAGCACTATTATGACATTTTGGACACTCAGGTTCCTGTTGTCCAAGTAGTAAGTGTTTATGGGTAAATCTTGAATGTCCGATTCGTAGTCGTGTAATAAGAACATCATATTTTCTAGGGGTAAGTGTAGGCCAGACTGAAATTTGAGGTTTTATTTCATACAACTTATTATTACTTTGGTTATTCCACTCCCTTTGCCACATATTTTTAAGATAGCTTTTAAGTGTGTGCTTTATGTCCTCGTAAGGAACAGGACAGTTTAGAAGTATGGAAGCCTGCCTTGCGGCTTTGTCTGCTGCTTCATTGCCTTTAATGCCTACGTGACCAGGAACCCAACAAAACAAGATGTCAAATCCCTTTTTCAAAAGGTCGTTGTAAGTTTTTAAAACTGAAATGAAAGTCAGGTTACAAGAGCTAGAAGAAAGAGAATCAAGAACACTCTTTGAGTCTGTATATATAATGAATTTTCTACTATGATGAGCATACGTATCTGGCTTCATTTTGCACAGAACATCCAAATTTACATCCTATAGTATGTGCATGCAAATTTTGACAACACCAAATGCAAATGGTGATGATACAAATGAGCACAAATGATACAAATGGTGAACAACTAAATAGCAGAGGATATCTGTTGTATCCATCTAAATTAGTTTTTAAGTTGATAACATATCTAGAAAACAGTATTCTGGCTACTGTAAGAAAAAATAAGATTCATGCTGAGTTACATGATGTCATGGAAAATATTTCTGAGGGGCAAAACTTATATGTTTTAGGCTGTTCTGAACAGAAGCTTCAAGTAACAGAAAAAATAGTGAAATTCTTTCTTATTACAAGATTTCATTTCATATGCAAGCAGGCAAACAAAAATGAAAATAACAAAACAAAAAAATTAAGAATACTATCTAAAATGTAGAATTTTAAATGTTTAATAATTATTATCATAATAATTTAAAACATTTTTAGTTTTGTGAATTACATTTTGTCGATTCTGACATAGAAAAAGAATCCAAATACTATGATGAAAAAGAAGAAATGTTTTTAATAGTCCCTTTGAAAATTTTTAAACTAAAACCTTCTGCAGCTACATACATCTTTCCTAACTGATTGCAATATTTATCGAAAGAAATTAAAATTAGAAAGGATCCAGAAGAGATGACAATTAACTCAATTAAGGAAGCATCATTATTTGAACCATGAAGAAGAGAAAATTGGCTCTTTAATTATAGATGAAATGACTGTGAAGCCTAGACTGATATATGACAGAAAATTAGATCTATTTTTAGGATATGTAAATACTGTTGTGGAAAATTTAAGGATAAACGTCAGACTTGCAAAATCTTTTGTGTTTTCTTTTTAAAGGGCTGTCAACAAATTATAAAATTCCTGTAGCTTATTTTTTTCACCAACAAATTAACAGGCAAGGAACTACACACAGTAACTCTAAATGTAATAGTGTGTAGAGATAACTGGATTTAAAATCCTAAGAATTGTTGCTGACAATTCAAAACTCAATGTGGTGCTATTTAATCATTTATCCGAAAGCAACAATGACTATGTTACTAAAAATCCTGTTGATCATTGTAGACCATTATTGCTAAATTTTGATACATGTCATAATAAAAAATGTGAGGTCCCAATTTCTGGAAAAAACTTTCAATTACAATGAAAGTATTGTAAATTCCTGTCATTTGAAAGCATTGTATAAAATGCAACAAAACAAAATTATAAAACCTGTTAGATATCTCATTAAAAAACATTTATTTCCAAATAATTTGGAAAAAATTAATGTCAAGTTCTTGCCTGATTAAACTTGTTCTGGATTCAAATAATGCTGAAAGCTATCCTCGAAATGTTATCATTCTTGACTAATGACAATGGTTTTAGTTATTTGATGACTGTGAGGCTGGCCCAAGATTTTTTAGAGGTGATTTTAGAATTTTGGGAAAAAATTACATGCCAATAATTAGTTTTAAAAATTCATGGAGATTGTATTGAGATTGCTCAGCTTGAAGATTAGCTATATGTCTAGTAGCTGAAAATTTCAGACAACATGCAGAACATAGACATACAGCAAACTTCTGATTATCTCCTAAATTTAATCAAATTGTGGCTACCACAAGATTTTCTTTTATATAATTTTACAAATTCATGCCAGTACAAATTATTTATTAAATTACTTTCCATGATAAATGTAGATGACTTTTATAGATTACTGCTACTATTATCAATGATTCATAATAATTATACAATCAACATTAAAAATAACTCATTATGTATAGGGATGCATCGAATAGCAGTTTTGGCAGAATATTCAACTAACCGAATGTCAAATATTCGGCTAGTTGATTTATTCTGATATTCAGGTGCCAATCACCTAATTTTTTGCGAACTTTTTCAATAATACCATTTACATTTAGCTTTACTATAATTGCAACTCAAACTGATAACTATAACTATATATCCCTCTGCAAATATTAAGAATGAAACTCCTCAAAAACAGCAAATGAAACATAATCAGAATGCTCAATCTTCCCAAATATCCTCAAAAACAATATATCTGAAAAACAATTCACAGTCTCTGAAAAACCTACCATAAATAAAACAACAGAATTCTACTTTCCACAACAATTTAGTTAAGAAGACAAAAATATCTGTCAAATCTAAAATAAATGAAAATAAAATAGAAAAAACGAATCCATTAAAACAGGAGGATTGTCTCTCTTCAGACAAAGAAGGCAACATGTGTGCTATCTCTAAAAATGATATAGATACATACATCTAAAAAAAAAAAAAAAACTATGATTAATTTTATTAGCTAGAACTATCGAGCTTTTAATAACAAATGGGGTGAAAGCAAAAAATTAATTTTCAATCATCAACCAATTTGCATTTCTCTACAAGAAACTTATTTAAAACCTATCAAAGTCAATATCTGTGGTTACAATTGCTTTCGGAAAGATTTTATGCAAAATGACACACACAGCTACAGGTGGTGTAGCTATTCTCATCTCTAATAGTGTTTCATTCACCAATTTCACTTTAAACACTAAAATCCATGCAATTGCAGTACAGATTCATTTTCATATGTTGTTCACTATATGCTCCATCTATTTACCACCAAATATGCCTGTTCAACAGCACAAACTCAATAACCTTATTTCACAACTCCCTCCCCCATTTTTAATACTTGATGACTTTATTGGACATAATCCTCTTTGGGGAAACCCTAATATGAAACCTACGAGCCAACTTACTGAAAATCTTACAACTGACAATAACTTATGGCTTGTGAATAATGAAGACAATACTTATTTTCATGAACCTTCAAGAACATTCCTTGCAATAGACCCTGCCATCAGTTCTAACTAGGCCGAATTTACATTTAACTCAGCTATTACTCCTAGTACAGTTGAGGGCAATATTATAATCGGGCAGTCAGATTGTATCATAAATGCTGCTAATATTTCTACGCCAAAATCTTCTGGATGTCTCAAAAAATATTCAAAGCCTTCGGGGAATGATGAATGTAACCTTGCTTTAAAAAAAAAAAAAAAGCATGGTATACGAAGATACCCATCTACTAGTCATTACATACTTTTTAAACAGGCTAGGGCCTGTGTACAAAAAATTTGAAGAAAAGCACGAAAAGACTGGTGGATTAAATACGTCTCCAGCATCACATCAAATACTAACACAACAAAGAGCTCTGATATTGTGTCAAAAAAGCAATGGGAATTTACCCAAATCAATATATCTCATTTCCTAAATGGCAATGGTCAAATCATTACTTCCACTGAAAACATAGCCAATACCATCAATAAAACCTTTTTTGTCCTATAAACAAAAGGTGTGAATGCTAAGTTATCAATTTCAATTCCTGCTCCTCACAAGATTACACCCTTTACAGAAAATGAATTAGAAAATAGTAGTTTAAAACACTGTCATAACTCTTCTCCTGTACCTGATGGTATTATAGTAATTTTCGGGAGATAAGCCGCACCAACGAAAAATTGACAAAATTAAACTAACTTTCATCAGATAAGCCGCGGCCTATACCATAAATAATCTACTAAAACAATTCTTTGCACATACATCGATATCGTAAATGTCGATGTATTTTCTTTCCGGATTTCATTTTTCTTTTCTTTTATAATGAAGTGTTAAAATGTTATACAGTACAAAGTCGAAAAAATGGGCATTTTCGATAGTTTCCGAATTTACGTTAAACTCAGATATTACTCCTAGTACAGCTGAGGGCAATATTAATAGGGCAGTCAGATTGTATTATAAATGCTGCTAATATTTCTACACCAAAATCTTCTGGCTGTCTCAAAAAATATTCAAAGCCTTCGTGGAATGATGAATGTAACAATGTTTTCTTTCTTATTATTTTCAACTATTTTTAATTATTTGAATTAAGTTAAAATATTAGATAAAACTTGACAAAAATAAGCTTTATCTAACATTCCAACTGCATTTTTAGCTGATCCCCATCCCCCTATTTTTAATGTTTTAATTCGTCATTATAAATGAATATCAGAATTATTTGATGACATGTTTTCTAAGATTTTGAGATGCTTCATGTTTTTATTCCATAAAATCTACAGTGAAGTCATCCGCTCTAAAATGGACTATGCTTCTCCAATCTAAAAAGACTTAACACTGCTCTGGAGCCTTCTGCACATTTACTATTTTAAGTTAATACGCTGACTTTGTAGAATGTTTCTCACTGTAATTAGACAACAACTTTCATTAGAGTTGTACTTTCGCATTCTATCTCACCTTTGTCATCCACTTCATCCTCTTTTTGACAGCAAAGATTTTAATTTATTTCAGAGTCGTCCCTCTTTTATACTACACTTTAACTTGAGAATAAAAACTAAAGTTCGTCCTCGAACACTTTTAAATATGACTACTTGGAAGAATCACATTGAAAATATTATTTTTTAATTTGTACTGTTTAGTTTTCTAAATTATATATATATAGAGAGAGAGAGAGAAAGCATTTGAGAAAGCATTTAAAGTATATGTCACTTTTTTTTTTTTTTTTGAGCAGGGGGAAGGGGTTTACAGATAAGCAGTATTCTGTTTTATTTTCTGAAAACTATAGTGAGGAAAGTATTGAAATCATGTCAAAAACCAGAGTTTGAGATTTTGATGTTTCTACACATTTGGAGGTATGCAGAATTCATATTTACTTTCCTTTCAATGATGAATGTGGGTGAACACGATAGTGTCTGTATGCTTTCAACATACGAGCTGAAAGTTTATATGAATGATATAGTACAATAGATACTGTACAATGAACCCTATTGATTTTGGTTAATCTAGGTTGGTTGAATGCCTTTTTCTGGCGCAAGGTCCAAAGTAGGACATGCTGCGCCAAACAAACAGGTAAAAGAATAAAAAGAGCCTCTGGATGGGTTTACCCATCCAGAAAGTCATTAAAAAGTCACAGGACAAAAAAGAAACAAGATAAAATTAAATATAATAAAAACAGTGTATACAATAAAAAACAGATGTAAAATAGGATGAATTTGTAAACAATAAAATCAGATCTCAAAGTAAAAACAGATATAAAATGGGATGAACATTGTAAAGAATAAAATCAAATGTCGAGATAAAAACCAGCCTCTTTCAAAAAATTTGTCACGTGATGATGAGAATTTGCACCTAAAAGGCTTGTCAAATTGGGTGAAGATGAATTAAAATAATGTCGGTACAAATGACGAAGGCAAGGGCAGTCGGTGAGAATATGGCGAATGGTTAGTGCACTAAAATGACATTTTGGACAATCAGGTTGTTGTTCTCCAAGCAATAAGTATTTATGTGTGAGTCTTGAATGCCCAATTCTTAGTCTAGTAATAACGACATATTTTCTAGGGGTGAGTGTTGGCCAGATTGAAATTTCAGGTTTTATTTCTTGCAATTTGTTATTGTTTTGGTTATTCCACTCCCTTTGCCAAATATTTTTAAAATAGTTTTTAAGTGTGTGCTTCATGTCATCGTAAGGTACAGGACAGTTTAAAAGTAGAGAAGCCTGCCTTGCGGCCTTGTCTGCTGCTTCATTTCCTTTAATGCCAACATGGCCAGGAACCCAGCAAAACAAAATGTTGAATCCCTTTTTAAGAAGGTCGTTGTAAGTTTTGAGAATTGATATGAAGGACAGGTTACAAGAGTTAGAAGAGAGAGAGTCAAGAACACTCTTCGAGTCGGTATAGATAATGAATTTCCTCCTCCGATGAGATGAAATAATGTTAAGAGCAACCTCAACCGCAAAAAACTCTGCAGAGAAAATAGAAAATGAATTAGGGAGTTGATAGCTAAATGTAGTGTTATCAATGATGATACCACAACCGACTTTATTAGTTGTCTTGGAGCCGTCAGTAAAAATCTCGACATAGTCCTTATACGCAGAACGATGAGAAGAGAAAAGTGCTTGAAAAATGGAAGCATCTGTGTTAGATTTGTCAAACCCCTTAAATGGATGAAGACAAGAAATAACTTGGAAATTCCAAGGCGTCATGTTTAAAAGTGACCGAGGACAAATTTTGGTATGAATGTGAGAGGTGCCAGCAAGAAAGCTCTTAATTCTAAGAGCGAAATGTGGGATGCAAGATGGGCGATTCACATAAAGATTATGATCGTTACTATTTAAAAGTGAATGAAGTGGATGATTAGGATGTGAAAGGATGCGAAAGTACAATTCACAAGAAAGTCTTTGTCTGATGTCAGTGAGAGAAGGCTCCACACAGTCAACATATAAACTAAGGACTGGAGTCGTGCGGAAAGCACCTGAGCAAATTCTGAGTGCACTGTGATGTGTTGTGTCAAGTTTTTTAATATAGGAGTGAGGGGCTGAACCATAAACCTGACATGCATAATCAAGTTTGGAGCGAATAGTAGCACGATAAATTTTAAGTAAAGATGGGCGGTCTGCTCCCCAAGAGGTATTAGAAAGTACTTTTAAAATATTAAGTGCTCTGTCACATTTAGTCCTCAAGTGTAAAATATGTGGCAAAAAGTTCAGTTTTCTGTCAAAAATAACACCCAGAAAGCGAGCAGTGTCAACAACTGAAATTGGCCTGTTGTTTATTAAAATCTCTGGATCAGGATGAAGACCTCGTTTATGACAAAAATGCACACATTGTGTTTTGTCAGTAGAAAATTTAAACCCATTTTTATTTGTCCATTTAATTATGTTTTTTATAGCAAGTTGTAATTGACGTTCAATGAAACGCATGTCATTTCCCTGGCAAGAAATTTGCAGGTCGTCAACATATAAACTTCCATGAACACTTGGAGGCAATTGTTTAAGAATATTATTTATTTTTAAAGAAAAAAGCGTAACGCTCAAAACACTGCTTTCAGGCACACCTTCCTCTTGAAAATAAAAATCTGAATAAACTGATCCTATACGAACTTGAAAGCGTCTGGCTCTTAAAAAGTTTTGAATGAAAATGGGGAGATTTCCTCTAAAGTCCAAATTAAAAAGATCTTTTAAAATACCATAGCGCCATGTCTTGTCATAAGCTTTTTCTATATCGAAAAAAATTGAAACCAAATGGTTACGTCTCACATTAGCTTTGCGGATATTTGTCTCTAATAATAAAATATTGTCAACCGTTGAACGGCCTCGTCGGAAACCACTTTGCCATAGAGAAATCAAATTACTTTTTTCTAAAATGTAAACAAGCCTAGTATTTACCATCTTTTCTAGCAGCTTACATAGACAGCTTGTAAGAGCAATGGGTCTGTAATTATTGGGGTCAGTAGCATCTTTGCCTGGCTTAGGAAAAGGAATAACAATAGCATCGTGCCAAGCAACAGGGAAAATATTTTCAGTCCAGATCCTATTGTAAAGATGGAGGAGATTTTTAAGAGACTGTTTTGATAAATGTTTAATCATAATGTACGTAACACCATCGGGTCCGGGAGCAGAGTTATGGCAATGTTTCAAACTATTTTTTAATTCATTTTCTGTAAAAGGTTTATTGTAGTCTGGTGAAGAGCGAGAGTGAAAATTGATTGATGATCGTTCAGAATTACGTTTATGAGACAAAAAAGGTTCGGAATATGAATTAGAACTGGAGATGTGAGATAAGGTTTTACCAATGGTGTCTGCTATATTTTTAGTAGAAGTTATAGTTTGGCCATTATCATTTAAAAACGAAATACTTTGATTAGAATAAATTCCCATTGCTTTCTTGACACGATGCCAAAGCTGTTTACTGCTTACATTGGAGGTAATACTTGACACATATTTTATCCAGGAATTTTTTTGGGAGATTCTGCGGATTCTTCGTGCGGCTGCCCTTGCTTTTTTGAATGCGATATAATTAGCAGTAGTTGGATACCTCCTAAAAAATCCCCAAGCTTTTTGTTGCTGTCTTTTTGCATTATTGCATTCATCATTCCACCATGGTTTTGGTTGGTTGGTTGAATGTCTTTTTCTGGCGCAAGGTCCAAAGTAGGACATGCTGCGCCAAACAAGCAGGTAAAAGAAAAACTAGTTTCTGGATGGGTTTACCCATCCAGAACGTCATTAAAAAAAGGAGTAGAAAAAACAAGCAAAACTACATACAACATAAAAACAAAGGTAATAAAAAACAGTGTATACAATAAAAAACAGATATAAAATGGGATGAACATTGTAAAGATTAAAATCAGATGTTGAAATAAAAACCAGCCTCCTTCAAAAAATTTGTCAAGTGATAATGAGGATTGGCACCTAGAAGGCTTGTCAGATTGGGTGAGGATGAATTAAAATAATGTCTATACAGATGACGAAGACAAGGACAGTCAGTGAGCAAATGGCGAATGGTAAGCACACAGAAATGACATTTCGGACAGTCAGGTTTATTTTGTTGATTATTCCACTCCATTTGCCAATTACTTCTGAAAGTGCTTTTTAGTGTGTGCTTAATGTCATCATAAGGTATAGGAGAGTTTAAAAGAATAGAAGCCTGCCTTGCGGCTTTGTCTGCTGCTTCATTGCCTTTGATGCCAACATGACCAGGAACCCAGCAAAACAAGATGTCAAATCCCTTTATCAGAAGGCCGTGGTAAGTTTTTAAAATTGAGGTGAATGATGGGTTACAAGAGGTAGATGACAGAGAATCAAGAACACTCTTTGAGTCTGTATATATAATGAATTTACGATTTCGATGAGATGAAATAAAATTAAGGGCAATTTCAATAGCTAAAAACTCTGCAGAGAAAATAGAAAAAGCGTTAGGAAGTTCATAGCTTAAAGTAGTATTGTCAGAGATAATCGCACAACCAACCTTATTGCTTGTTTTAGAACCGTCAGTAAAAATTTCGGTTTATTCTTTATAATTGCTTCGATGAGCTTTGTAGAGGGTCTGAAAGATAGAGGCATCAGTGTTACCTTTGTCAAAACCTTTGGAAGGATGAAGACATGAAATACCCTGGAAGTTCCACGGAGTCATATTTAAAAAACCCCTAGGACGAATTTTGGTATGAAGATGAGAAATGCCGGCAAGAATATTCTTGATTCTGAGACCAAAATGTGGGATGCAAGATGGACGGTTTAAAAAGAGATTGTCATTACTGTTATTGATATGAGGATGAATTGGATGATTAGGATGAGAAAGTATCCTATGGTACAGTTGTAAAGATAACTGCCGTCTAATATTAGTAAGCGAAGGCTCTACACAGTCAGCATATAAGCTGACGACTGGAGAAGTTCGAAAGGCTCCTGAGCAGATCCTAAGTGCACTGTGATGAACTGTGTCAAGTTTTTTAAGGTAAGAATTAGGAGCAGACCCATAAATTTCACAGGCATAGTCTAATTTTGAACGAATTAAGGAGCGGTAGATTTTTAGTAGAGAAATGCGATCAGCCCCCCAAGATGTGTTTGCAAGTACTTTTAAAATATTTAAAATTCTTTCACATTTCGTCCTTAAATAAGAAATATGGTCTTTAAAATTGAGTTTTTTGTCAAAAATGACACCCAAAAAACGGGCAGAGTCAATTACCGAAATAGGTATGTCATTAATAAAAAGTTGTGGATCAGGATGAAGACCACGTTTGCGGCAAAAATGCACACACTGTGTTTTGTCACTGGAAAAAGTAAAACCATTTTTATTAGTCCATTTAAGAATGTTTTTAACAGCAAGTTGCAACTGTCGTTCAATGAAGCGCATATCATTTCCCTGGCAAGAAATCTGCAGGTCGTCAACGTATAGACAGCCATGAACAGTTTGTGGAAGTTGTTTTAATATATCATTGATTTTTAAAGAGAAGAGTGTAACACTCAACACACTGCCAGGTACACCTTCGTCCTGAAAGTAAAAGTCTGAATAAACTGAACCAATCCGAACTTGGAAGCGTCTGACTCTCAACAAATTTTTAATAAAAATGGGAAGGTTACCACGAAAGTCCAAATTAAATAGATCCTTCAAAATGCCATGGCGCCATGTCCTGTCATATGCCTTTTCCATATCAAAAAAGATTGACACCAAATGGTTACGTCTAACATTAGCTTTCCGAATATTGGTCTCTAGAAGTAAAACATTGTCAATAGCAGAGCGGCCATGCCTAAAACCACTTTGCCATGGGCAGATTAACCTTTTCTTTTCAAGAATATAAACCAGCCTAGTATTTACCATTTTCTCGAGCAGTTTACATAAGCAGCTAGTCAAAGCAATTGGCCTGTAGTTTTTTGGATCAGTTGCATCTTTGCCGGGCTTAGGAAAAGGAATTATAATGGCATCATGCCAAGCAATAGGAAAAGTATTTTCGGTCCAGATTCTATTATAAAGATGAAGGAGATTTTTAAGAGACTGTATTGATAAGTTTTTGATCATGGGGTAAGTAATGCCATCAGGACCAGGGGCAGAGTTATGACTATGTTTAGAAATATTGTTTAATTCATTTTCAGTAAATGGGCTATTGTAATCTTGTGATGAGCAGGACCTAAAATTTATTGTTGAACGTTCAGAATTATATTTATAAGATAGAAAAGGTTCACAGTAGGAGTTCGAGCTAGAGATGTTAGATAAAGTTCTACCAATGGTATCTGCAATATTTTTCATTGAAGTAATCGTTTGGCCATTATCCTTCAAAAAAGAAATACTATGATTAGAGTAAATTCCCATTACTTTTTTAACGCGATGCCAAAGCTGTTTGCTGCTTAAATTGGAGGTAATGCTGGACACATATTTAATCCAGGAATCCTTTTGGGATTTTCTGCGAATTCTGCGTGCGGCTGCCCTTGCTTTTTTGAATGCGATATAATTAGCAGTGGTTGGGTACCTCCTAAAAATTCCCCAAGCTTTTTGTTGCTGTCTTTTTGCAATATTGCATTCATCATTCCACCATGGCTTTGAATGTTTATGGAGACACCCAGATGATTTTGGAATAATAAGATTAGCTGCATTTATTATACAATTAGTGACATCAGTGATTGCTTTTTTGATATCACCTTCAATCATATCATGGGTTATAGTTGCATTGATAGTGAAAGCAGTCCAGTTGGCCTTGTCATATATATAATGTGGATTACGTTCATTAAAATTATAAAAAGATAAAAATAAAGGAAAGTGGTCACTACTATGTAGATCGTTACTCACAAAAAAATTAAAATATGGATATAGATTGGGAGAGCAGATGGCAAGGTCAATAGCATGGAAAGTCCTAGAAGGTTCGTGAAAGTAAGTATTGTCCCCATTATTTAAGATACACAAGGAGTTGTCAGAAATAACACTTTCAATGATTTGACCACGGGGGTTATTATTAGGGCTTCCCCACAGCAGATTATGTCCATTGAAATCTCCAAATATTAAGAAGGGAGTAGGAAGCTGAGAAATAAGGCTATTGAGGTCATGCTGGTTTATGGATGCATTTGGTGGAAGATAGAGAGTGCAAATGATCATTAATAGATGAGAGTTTACCTGAATGGCAACAGCTTGAATGTTCGTATTTAGAGGTATATTGGAGTGTGGTACATTATTAGAAATCAGAAGGGCTACCCCACCTGTAGCTCGGTCAGACTGTGTAAAATCTTTCCTGAAACAGGTATAGCCACGAATTTTGACTTTATCGTGTTGTCTTAAGTATGTTTCTTGGAAAGCGAAGCATATAGGTCGATGATCAGAGATGATGTCTCTGATTTCATCACGTTTATTAATAAAACCCCGGCAATTCCATGAAATGAAATTGGTCATACTTTTTTTTTTTTTTTTTTTTTTTTTAGATTATAACATCCACGTCATTGTCCTCTGATGCAGTAGACATTCCGTCCTCCCCATCAGAAGGATGGAGGCTGATCGTATTATCTTGTTTTGGAACGTTTACTTTATTACTTTTATTTGTAGTAGGAGTGGGCAATTTCATTAGTTTCTTTTTCTTGATATTGAGATGAGAGGGTGAATTTGAATGTTTTAGAGAGGTAGAGTTATGATTTTTCCCAGACAATAAGGTTTTAGTAGTTTGTGGCGTTTTCTTTAAGTTTCTTGATATGGATGAAGATGACTGTGAAGAGCTAGAAGCCTGATTTGGATTGGGTTGTAAGTTTGGGGAACTCTTTAATGCAGTTACAACTGGAGAGCTAGTATTATGAACAGTGTCAGTTTGGATTGCAATAGACTGATATGTTTTTTTGGTACCTATGGCAGCAGCATATGATTTTCCAACAATGGGTGTTCTTGATTCCACAATTTTCCGTGCTTCGGGATATGATATGTTTTGTTTTGTTTTAATAGTTTGTATCTCCTTCTCAGTTTTCCATTTTTCACAAGACTTAGAATATGATGGGTGATCTTTTTTACAATTAACGCAAGAGACTGGAGCTTCACAGTTTTGACTGTCATGGCCTACTGCACTGCAGCGGGCACATGTTTGTTTTCCTCGGCAAGAATTTTTAGAGTGGCCAAAACCTTGGCAATTGAAACAGCGTAGACGATTAGGGATGTATTGTCTTATGGGGCATTCAAGGTAACCAGCTTTTATGGAGCGTGGTAATTTAGGGGAATCTATTGTTAAAATGATGTGTTTTGTTGGAATAGGCTTATTGTCACGGAATATAGAAATACGTTTAACTGCAATAACTCCTTGGTCCTTCATGTTTTCTAGAATTTCGGATTCTGGTACATATTGAAGATCTGATTCTGAGATGACACCGCGGCAGATGTTTAGTGTTCTGTGTGGACTAACAGTTACTGGTATGTTTGCAAATTTTGTACATTTAGTAAGATTGTGTGCTTGTTTTTCATTTTCAACCTCGATCAATAATTCACCTGATCTGAGTTTCTTTACCGACTTTGGATCACCCATAATAGACTGCAGTGCTTTTTGTATCAAAAAGGGAGACGTTTGTGAAAAGTCTCCTTCACTCCTCTTAACCACAAAAAATCTAGCTTCGCACTTCATGAAAACATTATTCTCACTCAAAGTGTAAGAAAATTCCTCCACTCTATCTGCCCATGACTTACCCTTTGAGCTTGCATTAGCTTGGCCCGAGCCAGACGCATTATTCGAATTACCTATATTTGTAGCCATAATTAGAGAGATAAGGGAAAAGGGGTGAGTGTTTCTTCCAACACACAAACGCAAAGGGTTTTCAAGAATCCTCTCTGGGACACCCATAACCACTCACCAGCTACCAGGCCGCCGACCCAGTTCAGGCACCACATGTGGCAGTCGTGTTAGTCCGGTGTTTCTCGTTTGAGTAGTCACCGTTGTCTCACCTTCACCAAGGGCACCAGTCTCCCAGTGTGATCCCAAGGCTAGACTGCCGTGGCACCATCACCAAAATCTTTGTCCCAATAGCCAGCGCCACACCAACACCGGACATACTTGGTTAATGGTTAATAGTTAATAGATAATAGATTTATTTTTTTGTGCCTTTTACAGTTTTATAATTTTTTTCCATTTTTTTTTTTTTAAAAATAACAGCCAACACAGAAAAAAACAGGGTGAGTCAAAACTTAACAAAAATAGGTTAGTAGAGGTGAGTG
This sequence comes from Salticus scenicus, assembly GCA_963930645.1. Taxonomy (NCBI): domain Eukaryota; kingdom Metazoa; phylum Arthropoda; class Arachnida; order Araneae; family Salticidae; genus Salticus; species Salticus scenicus. Next base: position 260,259,087 of record OZ005658.1, on the reverse strand, counting down.
GTACCTTTTTTTGTGTTTTCAAAAAATTTTATAATTTTTTTGGAGTTTTTATTTTTTTTTAACAACAAAACAAGAATGGGCCAAGAACTTATTGACACCGAAAAAAAAAAATTAAGAAAGTAAAAGAAACAAACAAAGCAGTAACAACAAGAAAGTACCAAAAAACTTACTGGCAGCGAAAACAAAAATCAAAACAAACTTAAAAGAAAAAAAGGGAAACAAACAAGGCAAGAGGAGGAGAAAGAAAAAGATCACTCGGGCCCGGGGTGCGTGACTCCCCCTGAATACCTGAAGAAGGTACCCCCCCCTAGGGGCACCATGGTTTTGAATGTTTACGGAGACGTCCAGAGGATTTTGGAATAGCAATATCAGCTGCATTTATGATACAATTTGTGACTTCAGTGATTGCTCTGTTGATATCACCCTTGACCATTTCATATGTGATAGTTGCATTTATAGTGAAAGTAGTCCAGTTGGCCTTGTCATAAATATAATGTGGATTTGTAGGATGATGATCATTAAAATTATAAAAAGATAAAAAAAGAGGAAAATGGTCGCTATTAAAATAAGGATACAAAGTTGGAGAGCAGATGGCCAAGTCTATAGCATGAAAAGTTCTGGAAGGTTCATGAAAATATGTATTGTCACCGTTATTTAAAATACATAAATTATTATCAGTGATTAGGTCTTCAATAATTTGTCCTCGAGGATTAATATCAGGACTACCCCAAAGTTGGCTGTGTCCATTAAAATCACCAAGAATTAAAAAAGGAGTCGGTAACTGCAAAATAAGCCTATTGAGGTCACATTGTCGAACAGTCATATTTGGCGGTAAGTAAACAGTGCAGATGGTTATAAGTATGTGTATATGGATCTGAACAGCAATAGCCTGGATGTCTGTATTTAAAATGACACTAGAGTGTGGAACATTATTAGAAATTAAAAGAGCTACGGTAGCTCTGCCAGAATGTGTAAAATCTTTTCTGAAACACTGGTAGCCACGGATTTTAACGTTGTCGTGTTGTCTTAAGTATGTTTCTTGGAAGGCAAAGCAGATAGGTCGATGATCAGAGATAATATCTCTGATTTCATCTCGTTTATTAATAAAACCTCGGCAATTCCATGAAATGAAATTGGTCATAATTTTTTTTTTTTTTTTTTTTTAGATTATAACGTCCACGTCATTGTCCTCTGATGCAGTAGACATTCCATCCTCTTCATCAGAAGGATGGAGGCTGATCATTTCATCTTGTTTTGGAACGTTTACTTTATTATTTGTAGTGGGAGTGGGCAATTTTGATAGTTTCTTTTTCTTGATGATATTGAGACGAGAGGGTGAATTATAATGTTTTACAGAGATAGAGTTAAGACTTTTTTCAGACAATAAGGTTTTAGCATTTTGTGGCGTTTTCTTTAAGTTTCTTGATTTGGATGAAGATGGCTGTGAAGAGTTAGAAGCCTGATTTGGATTGGGTTGTAAGTTTGGGGAATTGTTTAATGCAGTTACAACTGGAGAGTTGGTGTTGGGAACAGTGTCAGTTTGGATTGCTATAGACTGATATGTTTTTTTGTTAACTATGGCAGCAGCGTATGATTTTCCAACAATGGGTGTTCTTGATTCTACAATTTTTCTTGCTTCAGGATATGATATGTTTTGCTTAGTTTTAATAGTTTGAATCTCCTTCTCAGTTTTCCATTTTACACATGATTTTGAGTAAGATGGGTGATCCTTTTTGCAATTAACACAACAGACTGGGGCTTCACAATTTTCACTGTCATGACCAATGACACTACAACGGGCACATGTTTGTTTTCCACGGCATGAAGTCTTAGAATGGCCAAACCGTTGGCAGTTGAAGCAGCGTAGAGGATTCGGAATGTATTGTCTTATTGGGCATTCAAGGTAACCGGCCTTTATGGAACGTGGTAATTTAGGGGAGTCTATTGTTAGAATAATGTGCTTTGTTAGAATGGGTTTATTGTCACGAAAAATAGAAATACGTTTCACTGCAATTACTGTTTGGTCTTTAAGGTTGTCTAAAATTTCGGCCTCAGGGATAAACTGAAGATCCGATTCTGAGATGACGCCACGAGAAATATTTAAGGTTCTATGTGGACTAACGGTAACTGGTATATTTGCTAATTGTGTACATTTTTTAAGGTTATTTGCTTGTTTCGGATTTTCTACCTCAACTAATAATTCACCGGATTTTAGCTTTTTCACTGATTTTGGATCACCCATGATTGATTGCAGCGCTTTATGTATCAAAAATGGAGATGTTCTTAAGAAATCTCCTTCTTTCCTCTTCAGTACAAAAAATCTTGCCTCGCTATCTAAGAAAACATTGTTTGCACTAAGGGTGGAAGAAAATTCTTCCATTCTCTCCGCCCAAGATTTCTCATTAGGATTTTCAACAGTTTGGCCCGAGCCAGACGCATTATTCGTATTTCCTTTGTTTGTCGCCATAATTAAATTAAATAAAAAGGGTCGAGGGTTTCCTTAGTCCCACAAGTTAGCCCGTTTCTTGAACAGACGGAAAAGCAAAGGGTTTTCAGAATCGCTCCCTGGGACACCCATAACCACTCACCAGCTACCAGACCGTCGACCCAGATTGGAAATCACATGTGGTAGTCGTGTTAGTCCGGTGTTTCTCGTTCGAGTAGTCACCGTTGTCTCACCTTCACCAAGGGCACCAGTCTCCCAGTGTGCTCCCAAGGCTAGACTACCGTGAGACCCTCACCAAATCGCCAACCCAATAACCAGCGCCACATCTACACCGTTTTCAGCTTGGTTAATGTTTTAGAAGTTAAGTAATATTAGTATAAACAACAAGAACAAGACCAAAAAAAAAAAAAAAAGGTGAGAGAAAATAAACAAGGTAAGTAGAAACCAACAAGGTGAGTATAACAAGGTAAGTAGTTTCATTTTTTTTTGTAAGTTTTTCAAATTTTTAATTTTTTTTCCATTTTTTTTTTTTTTTTTTTTCATGAACAATAAACAAGAACAAGTACCAAACCCTTATTGGCCGTAAAACCAAAAATACAAGCAAGAAAAAATGCCAAAAACATATAATCAAAAAAAAAAAAAAAAAAAAAAAAAAATTAAAAGAAATAAAAGAAAGGAAGGTAGAAGGACAAAAAAAAAAAAAAAAAAAGAGAGAAAGAAAGATCACTCGGGCCCGGGGTGCGTGACTCCCCCTGAATACCTGAAGAAGGTAGCCCCCTGGGGGTTGGTTAATCTAGCACCTATAGTTTTTTACAGGGACACAAAGAAAAATTCTTTATCATTATGACCCCAAATTATTTAAAATATGATAGCGTCTAAACGTCTCATCTGATAAAGTGGAAAATTTATATAATTATTATGGGTCACCATATCATTAACTGTGTAGATTTTAGTGAATCTACCATTTGTAGATTTTTACAGGGACACAAAAAAATTTATGATCTAAGGGCTCAAATTATTTTAAAGACAATAGCGTTAATTTAAACAACATAACCATGTAGACAAAAATATTCATATACCCTATTATAATTTTCTTTTTGTTTATTTAATGAATTCTCTTATTTTAATTTATTTATACAACCATCAATTACTTAATGTTCGCAGAGTTGAGTACAGTCACTCCAGTTTATTTTTTTCCTTCCCTTTCCAAAATATCACCAAATATTTGCGGCAAATAAAAATGCTCTATATGCACACATTAACATAAGAAAATATCAATGAAGACAGCTTTAACTTCATACTTGAATTTCTAAAAAAAAAAAAAAAAAAAATCATAATTTCTTAAAACTGCAATTTAAATTATAACTCAAACAACACTTGTTATGAAATTATAACATAAAATTAGTTGCAAGCTTTGATTTGGGAAGGGGGCAGGGGGCTGACTAATTTAATGTTGTCCTGTATGAACTGCAAGGGTAAGGTAGGGGGAAAAGGAAAATCAACAATACATCAATCAACATACACATGTTGAGTTTCACTTACATCTATCCAAAGAGACACTCATTAATATGTCAGTCTTATGTATGCTTATTTTATCATAGTTTAAAAAAATTCATAGCAATAAATAACTTATTTTGTTAAAATATGAAATGTATATATATTTTTTGTAAGTGTGTGCATATTTATATTTAATTACAGAATCACTTCATAAGCTACTCAAACAAAAAACAATCACTCAAAATGTTCCAGCCTCAACTCAGGTATTAATTTGTTCTTTAAGTTGCAAAATAATTTAAAATTAGAAATGAAAAATCAGTCTTCTTTTTTAAATTTTTTAATACTTTATCGTGTGAGGTTTTTTTTTTCCTTCCCCAGAAAAACTTACTAATTTAACATCTTTTTATAAACACTAAGAGAAGTGAATATAATAAAAGCCAATCAAAACCACATAATGGAAACTGTAGGCGGCATACTAAAAGCAATAGGGCAACAAGAAAAGTCTGGTGATGCTGAGAATGAAACCAGTAGCTGCTTTCTAAAAGAAAATATTATTAACTTATTACCAGCTACAAATTTTGACAGCCTCAAATACATGGAAGATTTGTTTCAAGATGAATATGCTTGCAGTCAAATGGTAAGGTAAATTTCTGTAACCTTACTGGGCCCACCAGTGGCTGAGCGGTTCTGTTAGATGGGAGGTGGCGGGTTGAATCCCAGGTCGTGCTCATCAACCTAGCTGTTCGGAGTTTTCCTCCAAAACTCAAGTAAATACGGGCTAGGACCCCATAGAAAAACCTCCATGGAGGGTGAGGGCATTCCCCCTATAGCCCAAGGATACATGAGAAGTTAATCGGCCTTAAAATACTTCCGACCAACTGTAACCTAACTGTATCCACATAGCAGTAAAGAAAAGAAAAAAAAATATAATAAGATAAAGTCTATACTCTGAAATGTTTCTTTCACATTTCCAATATTTATGTTTTTGGCTTTTTGTATTACTCTTTTCTGTATAGATCATTGCTTACAGAAAGTTGGGGGGAGCCATTTCGAGCAGGCCACAAAATATATGCTTAAAAAAGTAATGACCGATGATTTGGCAGCAATTTGCAAGTTAATTATGAGTAAGGTATTTCTTGCATAATGATAACTCAGTGTTTTTTTTTTATTAATATAATAAAGTTTTTACTATAATTTATGTTGCAAAATAAGTTTCATCATGCTCAGTAGTTTCTCGCAAATGACTTTAAGCTAACTACATAGAAACGGTTAGTAACACACAGTACACAAAAGTGAAAATTTTACTGTCTCTGAGTTTCATGTTAAATTATTTTATTACACTTATCAATGATATATCATATGGCTACCTATAATAAATCTCTATCTGCATGCAAATGACAGTTTTAGGAGTTTTTACATGTTATGTATTTTCATGCCTGAGTACATTAAAACTGAATATTTTATAGAATATAGACTGAATATTTTATATAAATTTTGACAGCCTCAAATACATGGGAGATATGTTTCAAGATGAATATGCTTGCAGTCAAATGGTAAGGGAAATTTCTGTAACCAAACTGGGCCTACCATTGGCTGAGCGGTTCTGCGCTCATGGCTGGTAGATGGGAGGTGGCGGGTTCAATCCCAGGTCGCGCTCATCAACCTAGCCGTTCGGAGTTTTCCAAGGTTTCCTCCAAAACTCACATAAATATGGGCTAGGACCCCTTAGAAAAACCTCCATGGAGAGTGAGGGCATTCCCCCTATACGCCTAGGATACATGAGACAACCAACCAACCAACTGTAACCTAACTGTACCCACATAGCAGTAAAGAAAAGAAAAAAAATATATAACAACATAAAGTCTATATTCTGAAATGTTTCTTTCACATTTCCAATATTTGTTATTTACTTTTAGTTTTAGCTTTTTGTATTACTCTTTTCTGTATAGATCATTACTTACAGAAAGTTGGGGGGAGCCATTTCGAGCAGGCCACAAAATATATGTTTAAAAAAGTAATGACTGATGATTTGGCAGCTTCATTCAGTTTTCTTGGGATAAGAGGGAAAAAAGCCATTTAAGTCATTAAAAATTTGCAAGTTAATTATGAGTAAGTTATTTCTTGCATATCGATAACTCAGTGTTTTTTTTTTAGTAACACACAGTACACAAAAGTGAAAATTTTACTGTCTCTCAGTTTCATGTTAAATTATTTTATTTCACTTATCAATGATATATCATATGGCTACCTATAATAAATCTCTATCTGCATGCAAATGGCAGTTTTAGGATTTTTTACATGTTAGGTATTTTCATCCCTGAGTACAAAACTGAATATTTTATTAATTTTATTGACATATTTCAGCAGTCAATTACATGAATAAGCTTTTTATTATTATGGATGTGCTGTTTTTATCCATTTGTGTAGAATAGTTCAAAAAATCATTCATAAGGAAGATACTACTGATCATGTTGTAGTTATTTAACTATAATTAATATATCATGCCTCTTTATTCTTTTTTTTTTCTCCAGTTTACAGAATTTACCAGCGGAAAAAAAAGTATGCACTTGCCGACTAGTTGTGACCAGATGCAGTTTTCCAGTATATTGCCAGTGTGATTACTGATAATTTAATTCAATATATATTTGGTGATACTTTTCTGGTAAATACAATTAAGTGCTTTGTGCAGGGGTGATTTTACATGATTTTGGGTATTAATTTCATTTTTTTTAGTAGTTAAATTCATAAAATAAGACTAAAATATCAAATTCATATGACTACTGAACCTAAGTAAAATAGCTGAACTCAAGGTCAAAACAAAAGAGATGAACGTGCTTCAGTTGAAAGGCATTGTCTTACCCTTTATCATATAATTTTTAAAATATAATTGTTAAAAGGGAGGAAGACTGTGTCGAAATTTTATCTTCTCTGAATAACACAAACAGTATAGTTTTATAGATAATGTATTCAAAAGAAAAATCAAAATAAGCTTGATAGTGCAAACAGTTTTTAATGTTACACTAATTTATAATGAAAAGCGATCAATTACAAAATCTACATATTCTTAGAATACTTTCATAAAATAGCTTCTTATTAATTTAGAAATGATTATGTGTATGTACGCAAACACAGTGACTTTAATACAAAAATAAAGATCAGACAGCCGTAAAACATTAAATGAAAAATTGTGAATGTACGTCACCCATTTATACACGCAGTTGTAGACTTATAAATATTATCATTTATAACTCAAGTTATTATATTATCATTTACTAAAAAAAAAAGTTTGTAAAACTAGAATAACTTCACATATTACTACATACATATATGCTTGAGAACATACATTTATTTATTTTCATTTTTTTTTTTTCTGCTTTATTAAATCATAGATGCCAATGTTTATTCTTTTAATTAAACTTTTTATTGTGCCGAAATTTTTATTTCATTTAATCGGTGAAAACTGCTTCAGAAATTTATTAAAGATTTCCATTAAGAATTTTTAATATAGAAAAAAAAAAAATTGTAAAAAGTTTATTAATCAAAAAAGAATAATTTTGACAGCTGTTATTTAAATGTTATTACGTTTTAATATAAAAAATATTTTCCAAATTTCTGCTTTAAAAAAATTATTTGTTTATGTGTCTGAATATATTGTGTATACATACGAGGTGTGGCTATTAAATAACGAGACTATTGCTGTAAAACATTTTATTTTAAATTTATACATATTTAGTTATTATCACCTTCAATATACACCCCTCCTCTATCCCTGCAATGCTCCATGCGAATTTTCCGTTGTTCGAAACAGTGCTGGAAGTCTTTTCCTGTGAGCTCCTGCATGAGGTGTGCCGCTTTTTATTTCATAACTTTAACTGACTCAAATCTTATTCCTTTTAATGCACATTTAACTTTGAGGAACGGATAAAAGTTACATGGGGCCAGGTCAGGCGAATAAGGCGGATGGTCTAAAACTGGGATGTTGCATTTGGCTAGAAATGCCTTGACAGACAATGACGTGTGAGCCGGCGTTTTGTCTTGATGGAGAACCCATGACTTGTTCTTCCACAATTCGGGTCGTTTTTTCCTTACCCCTTCACGGAGTTAAGCAAGCACCTCAAGATAGTAATGTTGATTAATAGTTTGACATTCAGGAACCCAGTGAAGGTACACAATACCATGAATGTCGAAAAAAAAGGATCATCATCGCTTGGAATTTCGGTCATCATCTCCAAAGTCTTCTCAGCCATCTTGGAAACGGTTGAACCACTCATAAACTCACACACGTGATAAACATTCATCGCCATAAACTTGCTTTAATAAAAGATAAGTTTCACTAGCGATTTTACCAAGTTTCAAGTGGAATTTCACGGCAATTCGTTGCTCTACTTTTACACTTTTCGGCAAAATGAAACAAACACCTCTTACACAAACGAAGGTTACGGCCAGACTGATTTCTCCACAAACACGGGAAGAGCTGCAATCGAAAGCGAAGGCTTTAAGCTGCACAGCTGTCGGTCGTTTGCATTTGGCACATATGTAGTTCATCTGTAGCAGCAATAGTCTCGTTATTTAATAGCCACACCTCGTATATCATATTTTTATCTTATTAGTAATGGTAAAATTAATTTATTAGTTTTAAGGTGTGCGATTTTAAATAATGTTCTCAAATTAAGCATATTACATTAATATGCAAGAATTCTGGTCACACACTGGACGCTTTGATATATATGTACATATTAATGAAAAGAAACTATTTTATTATTTTCTAAGTAATAGTCTATTCTTTTATTTATATATATATATATATACTTATATTAAATATATATATATATACATACGAGGGTTGCTATTTATATTTCTGGCCTTGGCAACAGTAAGTGTTGCTAGGCGACCGCAGACGATTTTAATCGAAAGTTTGATATTTTTAAACGTAAATTCAGCAGAGGTTGGTTGGTTGGTTGGTTGTCTTTTAATGACGCAAGGTCCACAATGGGACATACTGAAATTCAGCAGAGGATTTACCATTATAGCTTTATTTGTGTTGTTGACAGTAAATTGAAAAGTTCTTCTCTTTCAAAAAATGGAATTGAATCATGAAAATTTTCGTGCGATTATTTTTCATAACTTTCGACGTGGATTGTCAAGACAAGAGTGCTTCGATGAACTTAATTCTTTATACAGCGAGAAAGCACCATCCTACAGCACTGTAAAAAATTGGTATAACAAATTTAATCGTGGTCGATCCAGGACGAATCCCGTGCAGGTCGTCCAAAATCCGTTGTTGTGCCAGAAAAGATCGATGCTGTGCGTGAACTGATAAAGCAAGATCGTCATGTGACATACCGTGAGATTGAGGCGTCTTCGGACATTAGTATGACTAGCATCAATAAAATATTGCATGAACATTTGAGCGTAAAAAAAATTTGTTCGCGTTGGATCCCGCATAATCTGGTTGGTTGGTTAGCTTTTTTTGGCGCAAGGTCCAAAGTAAGATATGCTGCGCCAAACAAAAGGGTAAAAGAGAAAGTAGCTTCTGGATGGGTTTACCCATCCAGAAAGTCATTAAAACATCACAGTAAAAAAATGAAGCAAAACATACAAGATAAAATCAAAAATAATAAAAACAGTGTATATAATAAAACAGATGTAAAACAGGATGAACAATGTAAAGAATAAAATCAGATGTCGAAGTAAAAACCAGCCTCCTTCAAGAAGTTTGTCAGATGATAATGAGGATTTACACCTAAAAGGCTCGTCAGAGTGGGTGAAGATGAATTAAAATTTTGTCGATAAAGATGACGAAGGCAAGGGCACTTGGTGAGGACATGGCGAATGGTTAAAGCACTATTATGACATTTTGGACACTCAGGTTCCTGTTGTCCAAGTAGTAAGTATTTATGGGTAAATCTTGAATGCCCGTTTCGTAGTCGTGTAATAATATCGTATTTTCTAGGGGTGATTGTAGGCCAGACTGAAATTTGAGGTTTTATTTCATGCAATTTATTATTATTTTGGTTATTCCACTCCCTTTGCCACATATTTTTGAGATAGCTTTTAAGTGTGTGCTTAATGTCCTCATAAGGAACGGGACAGTTTAAAAGTATGGAAGCCTGCCTTGCGGATTTGTCTGCTGCCTCATTGCCTTTAATGCCCACGTGGCCAGGAACCCAACAAAACAAAATGTCAAATCCCTTTTTCAAAAGGTCGTTGTAACTTTTTAAAATAGAAATGAAAGTCAGGTTACAAGAGCTAGAAGAGAGAGAATCAAGAACACTCTTTGAGTCTGTATATATAATGAATTTTCTACTGTGCTGAGATGAAATAATGTTAAGGGCAACCTCAACAGCAAAAAACTCTGCAGAGAATATGGAAAATGAATTAGGCAGTTGATACCCGCATAATCTGACAAACGCTCAAAAAAAGGCTCGTGTCGATTGGTGCAAGAAAATGTTGGAAAAATACGTTCAAGGTACATCAAAGGCTGTGTATAACATCTACACAGGTGACGAATCATGGATCTATGCATATGAGCCGGAATCAAAACAGCAATCAACTGTATGGGTCTTCCAAGGCGAGGCAAAACCAACAAAAGTTGTTCGAGGAAGAAGCACATCGAAACAAATGATTGCCTGTTTCTTCGGCATTAACGGTCATGTGGCAACAGTGGCATTAGAGCAACGCAGGACGGTCAATTCTGAATGGTACACGACCATTTGTTTGCCAGAAGTCATCGGAGAAATTCGAAAAAAGCAGAAGAACAGGCGAATCATTCTTCATCATGACAATGCGAGCTCTCACACATCGACTCAAACAAATGCATTTCTGACTGAGCGAAAGATCGAACTGATGGGTCATCCGCCATACAGCCCTGATTTGGCACCCAATGACTTCTTATTCCCACACATAAAAAATAAATTACGTGGACAACGATTTTCGACCCTCGAAGAAGCGGTTGATGCATTCAAAACGCATGTTTTGGAGTTACCTCAATCGGACTGGAAAAAGTACTTTGAAAAATGGTTCAAACGCATGCAAAAGTGTATTGTCATCATGGAGAATATTTTGAAAAACAATAAAACCAATTTCGATCCTACATATTTGTTTTTTCATTATTAGGCCAGAAATATAAATAGCAACCCTCGTATCTACTTAGTAAATTTTTAGATCCTGGCAAAAAATACTTAGCTTCACAGCAGTATTGTGCCTAGTACAAGGATATTTATAGGGATATCCTTGGATCGACAACCTGTTACCTATCATCTCCTCCTCCTTTACTTCAATTTAGAACATGCGGTTCTAATCAATGTAAAACTTGCCCTATGGCCTCTCGCACACAATTAAATAATAATCACTCTTTGGTTTCATTTTATCAGGCATACAACGTTATTTATAAAATCAGTTGTGGTCTTTGTAAACTCAGTTATATTGGTTAAACTTCCACTCTTCTCTATCTACGTATTAATCAGCATCGCTCTGATTAAAAAAACCTTTCATCTTCAGCTGCACCTTCTAAATCAACTATAGAACTACAACACTTTAAATCACATAATTTTAATTCATGTACCATAGAGATTGTCAAAATTCAGAAAAATAAAAGTCAGCGTCTATTTCTTGAATCAAAACTTATGCAATATTACAATACAATTTATCCATATGACCTAAATTTCGAATACTTTAATAAAACTATTAAAACATATTCTAACGTCAACCCTCTACATGATTATTCGACTATTTATGCACAACTCAATCACAATATTAACAATAAAACTTCTAGAACTAAACGAGTGTGCTGGAGCGAAGGTTGCAGACATTCCAAGAGGTCAGGGGTCGTGTGGCCAGACGAAACGGAGCCATGGAGAGCCGTCTGTACGACAGCTGCTTTGTGTGAAAGAATTTTATATTTGCTAAGAAAGCGGTAACTTCACTAGTTTCCAATTTCACGCATGGTTTTTGTTCGCTACCACTACTTCTCTGAGTTTGGGTAGACTAAGATTGGAGGAAAGTGATGTCACGGGCATAGTGATATCACGATCAACGAATCAGTTCTTCGTGTGGGGTATTCCACCCCCCCCCCTCCAAAGTTGTGCTCGGGAGTGGGGGACACTTGAAAGGGCAGAGAGACTTGGCGCTTAAAATGAGTAGCATGATTTTGGAGGATTAAAAGCTTAGGATTTAATCCATGAACTCTAAGTTAATTGTTTGTCGTGCAAGCTTGTTCCTGAGGTTTGTGTACGATCAGGATATCCTCCATTGAAACTACAAATGTTGATGCTCAAGAATCAACATTCTCGAGGCGAGAATGTTGATTCTCGCCTCGGGAATCAGAGGCGAGCGAGAATTTGTTTATATTACAACCTTTTTTTTTTTGTTAAGTTTTAATTATTGTTAAATTTGAATAAAAATAGTAAAAATCGTCACTGCTGGACTCATGCATTTTGTTATCCGTTCTCCGAGGTGTACTCCCAGAAATCATCACAGCTTTAACTAAAGATATAAATTGGTGGCATGTCGGTGAGATGTTGTTTTAATGGAAAAAAAACATCGAACTCTGTCTTCTATGTGTTTGTGGTAAAAAAGTAAATAAGAACGTTTTGCTGTGAGCCGTGTGACAACTGAAATTTCTGAGCCTTACTGGAGATTGTTGATAAAGGATTCATTTGTGACAATAGCATGGGAAGGAGAAAGGATGGTTGGTTGATTGTTGTTTAATGGCGCAAGGTCCGCAATGGGACATACTGCGCCAAACAAATGGATAAAAAATAAGGACGCTTCTGGATGGGTTTTACCCATCCAGATGGTCAGTTAAAAACACATTGAAAATTAAAACAATACTTAAAATAATAAAATAACAAGACAAATATTGAAATAATAGAAAGCAGAGTAAAAAGTGTATAAAATAAAATAATGTAAAAAGTTATGAACAGTGTAAATATAAAAAACCGAAGTAAAAGGAGATGAACAGTGTATATAATAAAAAGATGAACAGTGTAAAATATAAAATCAAATGTCATGATAAAAACCAGCTTCTTTTAAAAAATTGGTCATGCGATGATGAGGGTTCACACCTAAAAGGTTCGTCAGATTGGGTGAAGATTAATTAAAATGTGTTCGATAGAGATGACGAAGGCAAGGGCAGTCGGTGAGGACATAACGAATGGTTAATCTACTGAAATGACATTTTGGACACTCAGGTTGTTGTTCTCCAAGTAATAAGTATTTATGTGTGAGTCTGGAATGCCCAATTCGTAGTCAAGTAATAATAACACCGTATTTTCTAGGGGAAATTGTAGGCCAGACTGAAATTTGAGGCTTTATTTCTCGCAATTTATTATTATTTTTGTTATTCCACTCCCTTTGCCACATATTTTTAAGATAGCTTTTAAGTGTGTGCTTAACGTCTTCATAAGGAACAGGACAGTTTAAAAGAATGGAAGCCTGCCTTGCGGCTTTGTCTGCTGCTTCACTGCCTTTAATGCCTACATGGCCAGGAACCCAGCAAAACAAAATATCAAATCCCTTTTTCAAAAGGTCGTTGTAAGTTTTTAAAACTGAAATGAAAGTCAGGTTACAAGAGCTAGAAGAGAGAGAATCAAGAACACTCTTTGAGTCTGTATATATAATGAATTTTCTACTGTGATGAGATGAAATAATGTTAAGGGCAACCTCAACAGCAAAGAACTATGCAGAGAAGATGGAAAAAGAATTAGGGAGTTGATAGCTAAAAGTTGTATTACCAATGATAATACCACAACCGACTTTATTAGTTGTTTTGGAGCCATCAGTAAAAATCTCAATATAGTCTTTGTAGGCAGAGCGATGAGATGAGAAAAGTGTTTGAAAAATGGAAGCATCTGTGTTAGATTTGTCAAATCCCTTAAATAGATGAAGACAAGAAATAGCTTGAAAATTCCAAGGCGTCATGATTAAAAAAGAACGGGGACGAATACAAAAAATGTTCGGAATATGAATTAGAACTGGAGATGTAAGATAAGGTTTTACCAATGGTGTTTGCAATATTTTTAGTAGAAGTTATAGTTTGGCCATTATCATTTAAAAACGCCATTATCATTTAAATAATACTTTGATTAGAATATATTCCCATTGCTTTCTTGACACGATGCCAAAGCTGTTTACTGCTTACATTAGAGGTAATGCTGGACACATATTTAATCCAGGAATTTTTTTGGGAGATTCTGCGGATTCTTCGTGCAGCTGCCCTTGCTTTTTTGAATGCGATATAATTGTCAGTAGTCTGGTACCTCCTAAAAATTCCCCATACTTTTTGTTGCTGTCTTTTTGCATTATTGCATTCATCATTCCACCATGGCTTTGAATGTTTACTCAGACGTCCAGAGGATTTTGGAATAGCAATATCAGCTGCATTCATAATACAGTTTGTGACATCAGTGATTGCTCTGTTGATATCACCCTCGATCATTTCATATGTGATAGTTGCATTTATAGTGAAAGTAGTCCAGTTGGCCTTGTCAAATATAATGTGGATTTATAGGATGATGATCATTAAAACTATAAGAAGATAAAAATAGAGGAAAATGGTCGCTATTATGAAGGTCGTTACTCACAAAGAAATTAAAATAGGGATACAGATTTGGAGAGCAGATGGCCAAGTCTATAAGCATGAAATGTTCTGGAAGGTTCATGAAAATATGTATTGTCACCGTTATTTAAAATACATAAATTATTATCAGTTATTAGGTCTTGAATAATTTGTCCTCTAGGATTAATATCAGGACTACCCCAAAGTTGGTTGTGTCCATTAAAATCACCAAGAATTAAAAAAGGAGTCGGTAACTGCAAAATAAGCCTATTGAGGTCACATTGTTGAACAGTCATATTTGGCGGTAAGTAAACGGCGCAGATGGTGATAAGTATGTGTGTATGGATCTGAACAGCAATAGCCTGGATGTCTGTATTTAAAATATTAGAATGTGGAACATTATTTGAAATTAAAAAAGCTACACCACCTGTAGCTCTGTCAGAATGTGTAAAATCTTTTATGAAACACCGGTAGCCACGGATTTTAACATTGTCGTGTTGTCTTAAGTATGTTTCTTGGAAGGCAAAGCAGATAGGTCGATGATCAGAGATAATATCTCTGATTTCATCTCGTTTATTAATAAAACCTCGGGAATTCCATGAAATGAAATTGGTCATACTTTTTTTTTTTTTTTTTTTTTTTAGATTATAACATCCACGTCATTGTCCTCTGATGCAGTGGACATACCGTCCTCCCCATCAGAAGGATGGAGGCAGATCATATCATCTTGTTTTGGAAGATTTCCTTTATTATTTTTATTTGTAGTGGGAGTGGGCAATTTTGTTAGTTTCTTTTTCTTGATGATATTGAGACGAGAGGGTGAATTAGAATGCTTTAGAGAGGTAGAGTTAAGACTTTTTTCAGACAATAAGGTTTTAGGATTTTGTGGTGTTTTCTTTAAGTTTCTTGATTTGGATGAAGATGGCTGTGAAGAGTTAGAAGCCTGATTCCGATTGGATCGTAAGATTGGGGAATTGTTTAATGCTGTTACAACTGGAGAGTTGGTATTGGGAACAACAGTGTCAGTTTGGATTGCTATAGACTGATACGTTTTTTTGGTAAGTATGGCAGCAGCATATGATTTTCCAACAATGGGTGTTCTTGATTCCACAATTTTCCGTGCTTCGGGATATGATATGTTTTTGTTTTGTTTTAATAGTTGGAATCTCCTTCTCAGTTTTCCATTTTTCACATGATTTTGAATAAGATGGGTGATCCTTTTTGCAATTAACACAACAGACAGGGGCTTCAGAATTTTCACTGTCTTGGCCAATTGCACTGCAACGGGCACATGTTAGCTTACCACGGCAAGAGGTCTTTGAGTGGCCAAAACGTTGGCAATTAAAACATCTTAGAGGGTTAGGGATGTATGGCCTTATAGGGCATTCAAGGTAACCAGCTTTTATTGATTGGGGAAGTTTAGGTGAGTCTATTGTCAAAATAATGTGTTTGGTGGGAACAGGCTTCTTAATACGGAAGATTGAAATTCGTTTAACCTCAATAACTTTTTGGTCTTTCAAATTATCGAGTATTTCACTTTCTGAAATATATTGTAGATCTGGTTCAGAAATCACACCACGACAGACATTTAATGTTCTATGTATACTTACAGTGACTGGTATATTGGCAAAGTGGGTACATTTTTTTAAGTTATTTGCTTGCTTGTTATTTTCGACCTCAATTAGTAGTTCACCTGATCTAAGTTTTTTAACAGACTTTGGATCACCCATTATCGATTGCAATGATTTCTGAATCAGAAATGGAGAGGTCTTAAAGAAATCTCCTTCATTTCTCTTTACCACAAAAAATCTTGTCTCGCAATTCAGGAATACATTATTTTCGTTAAGACTGGAAGAAAACTCTTCCATTCTTTCCGCCCAAGATTTCTCATTTGAATTTTTGATAGCTTGGCCCGAGCCAGACGCATTATTCGTATTTCCTTTAGTTGTCGCCATATTGAGATAAGAAAAAAGGGTTGAGGGTTTCCTTAGTCCCACAAGTCAGCCCGTTTCTTGAACAGACGGAAAAGCAAAGAGTTTTCAGGATCGCTCCCTGGGACACCCATAACCACTCACCAGCTACCAGACCATCGACCCAGATTGGGAATCACATGTGGTAGTCGTGTTAGTCCGGTGTTTCTCGTTCGAGTAGTCACCGTTGTCTCACCTTCACCAAGGGCACCAGTCGCCCAGTGTGATCCCTAGGCTAGACTACCGTGAGACCCTCACCAAATCGCCAACCCAATAACCAGCGCCACATCTACACCGGTCTCAGCTTGGTTAATGTTTTAGAAGTAAAGTATTTTTAGTATAACCAACAAGAACAAGACCAAAAAATAAAGGTGAGTAAAACAAGGTAAGCAGTTTCATTTTTTTTTGTAAGTTTTTAAATTTTAAATTTTTTTTTTTTTTTTTAAAGAACAATAAACAAGAACAAGTACCAAAACCTGATTGGCAGTAAAAAACCAAAAATACTAACAATGACAAAGAAGCAAGAAAAAATGCCAAAAACTTATTAGCGAAAAAAAAAATAAAAGAAATAAAATAAAAAATAAAAGAAATAAAGGAGGAAGGTAGAAGGTAAAAAGAAATAAATAAAATAAAATAATAAAAAGAGAGAAAAAAAGATCACTCGGGCCCGAGGTGCATGACTCCCCCTGAATACCTAAAGAAGGTACCCCCCTTGGGGGAAGAAAGGACGGGAAGTGCTTCTTTCAGATTATGAAGAATTCCCTGGAGATGTCAATCAAGGTGGTTTTCAGGTATGTTTTCTTCTGTTGTCAGATATGTAAAGTGTCAGAGATTGAGTTATGTGGGTTGATAGTTTTTATTTCTTCTGTTTGTCACAATGCATTTAGTTATGATGTTTTAAGAGTATGAATTTAGTTTTTATGTGTAAAATTTTAAACACGGATACCTCGGATTCAAGTTAATAGTTAAGGCGGTTGAAAAGATTAGTTTCATGACTTAACGGGGCGTTGACTTGAGAGATAAATTTATTGTTAAAGTTCTGTTTATTGTAACGGTGAGCTTGGTAACTTTAAATTGTTGTTTAAAAGTTTTGATAAAATTATAATTCTAAATTCTTTTTTAAAAGTAATGTAAGGATTGGGTATACTGTAACTGTTTATATAGGAGTATACTGGAAATTGATTTTCCTACTGGTAAAAATTCTAGGAATTTTTTTTTTTTTCTCTAGTTGTTTATTTTAACTAAATATAGGTACTGTTTATTGTATCTGGGTAAATATTGTAGTTAATGTTCAGAGAAAAGGTGGTTAAAGAATTTCGTTGGTGATAATTAAAGTGTTACTTTTGTGTATATTTTCATGACATTTGGTTTGTTTTTGTTTTTATTAAATGTGCACTTTTTTTTAGTACCTAATTAGTGAAATTGTATTTTGTAATTATGGCACAAATATATTGTTAGAGTTAGGGGATGAATTTTGTGTTTCGGGGCTAACAGATAAAAGCAAAAAACTGGAAATCAGGGAAGCCATTGAAAAGGCGGCTAATTATGATGAAGGGGTTGTGAAGGCGCTAATAGAAGGGATTTTGGAAGAGAAAGAAAGGAAAGCGAAATTGCAAAAAGAAAATGAAATAGAAGAGCGCAAATCGAAATTACAAAAGAGAAAAAGAAGAGCGCGAATGGGCGTTGCAAAAAGAAGAAGCCGAATGAAATTTTGAACTTGAGAAACTCAGAATCCAGAATGCTGCAAAAACTAGTAGCGTAGACTCGGGGAGTTTAGTTCAAGAGACGGTTTTGAAGAAAATTAATTTAAAGGACATAGCTCCGAAATTTGACCCAAAAGAAATGGATATTTCTCTTTTTTTTAACGACATTTGAAATATTAGCACGTAAAGAAAATGTTAGCGAACAGGACTGGATTTCGCAACTTATCCCTTTGTTCCGAGCGACGTCATACAAATAATTATGAAATTACACGAGTCGGAGGCTGATAACTTTCAACATAAAAAAAGTGTTGATGAATAGGTTCAGGTTGAGTGTGTGTACACTAAGAACGAAATCGTAATCGCACAACAAAAAAAGTGAAGAATTATGGGTTGATTTAGTTCACGATTTGCGAGGGTACCTAGATAACTGGCTTGAGACTTCAGAAATTAAAGATTTAGAGTCATTAAAGGAATTATACATTTAAATCTAAAGGAAATCTATTTTTAAATTTTCAAATCCAAACAGAGGAAAATCGTCAATGTCTGCGACCTATGTCAGCACAATCATTCTTCGTGGCCGTCAAAACTTTGCTTTGCGTGGTCATAGGGACTACGGCCTCTTTGCACAGAAACAACAGAAAAATAACATACTGAGGATGAGAATGAAAGCATAGTGGCTACAGATGACGGCAATTTTAGAGCTCTGTTAAGATTCAGAATCGAAGCAGGTGATATAATATTAAAAAATCATATGGATACTGCTAAATCAAACACAACATACATTAGTAATACTACCCAAAATGAATTAATTTATATCTGCTAAGACGAAATACAAAAATCTATCCTAGAGAGAGTGAAAGAAGCTAAACTTTTTTCAGTCATTTTTGATGAAACCACCGATTTATCCCATACATCACAATTAAGTCTATGTTTAAGATATATTTTTAATGGTTCTATAAGAGAAGATTTTGTCACATTTTGCGATGCATATGCCAATATTCGCAAAGAAGATAAAAGTAATAAAGAATGCCGATTAACTGGAGCAGCAACAGCCCATATTGTTGCTGATCTTATGAATATGAAGTATTGTGTTGGAATAGGT
Organism: Salticus scenicus; assembly: GCA_963930645.1. Taxonomy (NCBI): domain Eukaryota; kingdom Metazoa; phylum Arthropoda; class Arachnida; order Araneae; family Salticidae; genus Salticus; species Salticus scenicus. The sequence goes on along the minus strand of OZ005658.1, from coordinate 260,239,811 downwards.
GTAGACAGCTGCTCAACGATGGCATCAGACGCCAAAGGAGCTGCAAAAGAGTTAATGAAAACTGTATATGCAAAAAGATGTCCTTGTAGCAACCATGCATTAAATAATTCGTTAGCTAAGTCTTCGAAAGTTACATCATGCATGAATGCTACTGCAACAATGAAATAAGTTATTTCCTTCGCTAATGCATCAGCAAAAAGGCAGGTAGTTTTCAAGGAGTAATTGACAGATTCTCTCCAGGGATTAAGTGAAACTCGTTGGGCAGAGCGACATGATGGACATCTTCAATTTCAAGTAGATTCTCTTGTTGAAATTTGCAATGCCTTACAGAAGATTGCTGAATGAAGCGACAGTAGCTCTCCATCAGAGTCTGCCTGTTTATATCAAGCTCTACGTAGCTCTGATTTCATTGTTGCTGCAATGTGCCTCTGTGATGTTCTAGGTAGTTAAAGAATTTTTGTATTTTTTGATGTAATTTATTTAATCTATATAGAATATCCACTTTTTATCTAATTGTCTATCATTTATTTTAGGTGTCACTGTTTCTCTAAGCAGATTCCTCCAATCACCGTCGATTGACTTACAAAAATGCACAGAAAATCTTACGAATACATTAAATGTCTCAAACAACAAGACTCAATGCGACGACTGTATTCAATCGAATTTTCTCAGAGATTCTTGAACTTGCTGCAAAATTAGATACAGAGATAAAGATGCCTAGAATAACGTCACTGCAAACGCAGTGAGCAAATATACCTGCAGAAACTCCAGAAGAATATTTTAGAAGGGTCGTTTACACCCCACTTCTAGACTACCCCACTAAAGACGATTCACTTATTTGTAGCATTTGAATAAAATCTACCGCCTCTTTGAAAGTTTTAGGGTATTTTAAACTAAGGGAATGTTTATATTTGGGTAATAAACCTTCGATGAATTTTGCTAATTTGCTTTGTTCAAATAAAGATTTGACTGCCTCATTTGTAAGGTCGGGTTTATTAAAAAAGTGTTGAGTAGCTAATGCGACCTTTGCTGCATAATGTTTAACTTGCTCATTCAGGAGCATTTTACAGTTCGAAAATTGTTGTTGTCTAGCTCCTAAACAGTATTTTGTGTCAAAATAAGATAGAAATTTTCTTTTAAATTCCTCGTAATTACTTTCATTGTGAATTGTGGGATTCTTGACTATAAACCTGTAAGTTTTCGAATCATGCTATCAGATTCTGATGCGGTATTTTTCTCTATGGTCATGTTTAAATGTGAAAATTAATCTAAAGTATATAAATTTATTTATTTATTTATTTTATTTTTTTGATTAATTTGGGGAGTGGGTAAAGGAGGACAGGTACCATATAAATCAGTAAATAACTAAATAAACAATAAGAATAATAAAATTGAAAAACCAGTTTTTCATGTACACAATAAACATTGAGACTGCACTAATCTAAAAATTATACCTCAAAATAGAAAACTCCACAAAACTGAATAATTTCTCAAAGAGTAAGTATATACTAAATAAATATGAATTACTTTATTCGAATTTTGAAGTCTTATTTTATTTATTTTGAAAATTTAATTAACACATAATTTAAAATATTTCAATATTAGGAAAGTTTTTAAAATACTATATTCACTCGTAAAATACAAAATTGATAGTTGAAAAGTAAATTCATGTTATATTTAAACAAATAATGCATCTTTTATCTTATCCTTATTAGTAGTATTGTTAGTCAAATTCGAAATGTATTTAAAGATTAAATTTAGATTTAAATAGGGAGAGATTTTTAGAATTTTTCTAGCTGCTCTCTAAAAGAAAATGTTATTAACTTATTACCAGCTACAAATTTTGACAGCCTCAAATACATGGAAGATTTGTTTCAAGATGAATATGCTTGCAGTCAAATAGTAAGGGAAATTTCTGTAACCTAACTGGGCCCACCAGTGGCTGAGCGGTTCTGCGCTCATGGCTGGTAGATGGGAGGTGGCGGGTTCAATCCCAGGTTGCGCTCATCAACCAACTGATACAATATACGATACGATGTTTTCTTTGTGTCTCATTCTTTTGTTTATGTTTATATTTGATCGTCAGAATCGGCACATCGTAGTATTCGCATGTTTAATTCTGATTTTGAGGATTTGAACTGTGAATAACTAGCAGATAATCCGCACCACCGTATAGTCCGCGGACTATACGCACAGAGTTACGGTTATTCGGCTGGTTAATTGAGTAACATGGGGGTGTAAAGATCAAGAAAAGGCGGTAGTCAGTGGACAGCCTGGGTCAGAGGATAGCAGCACGACTCAGAATGCTGCTGTCACTCCACTGATTCCTCATGATCCAGATACAGCTTTGGTTCAAAGACGAAATGCTTTAATGGATACTTTGGGACAAATTCCTGTATTTACTGGAGCAGACCCTCATTTTTCTATGGCTCAATTTTTTGAACTTATTAATGAATTTTCGGACTTTTTAAAATAGAACCCAGAGGATCTTTTTTTCGCCGCCAAACATAGATTGGCTGGTGCAGCCCAATGTGTTTTTCTGAATCACAGGTCAACTATGACCACATATGAGCAACTTAAAAATCTTCTCCTGGAACGGTTTGCCGAAAAATCAGATCTTCAGGGAATCGTAACAAACTTTTGGAATGACAAACAAGATAAAAACGAGCCTGTCTCAGACTTTATAGCACGAGCACGGCAGAATGTTAGGAAGGTCGTCAAGATTCAAAACACTCCACCAAATTTGTGGCCAGAAACCAAGGCGGCCTGGCTGATGTCGATGTTAATTAAAAATATTCATCCTGACATGAGGAGAAATGTGGTGGCTAGATCGCAGAGCACAGTTGAGGTTGGTTAGTTGATTGCTGTTTAATGGCGCAAGGTCCACGATGGGACATACTGCGCCAAACAAAAGTATAAAAGATAAACACTAGCTTCTAGATGGGTTTTACCCATCCAGATGCACAGTTGAGGAATTGGAACAAATTGCGCTGAGGAAAAAGCCCTTAAGGCCATTCAACCCCACTAGGGGTTTGTTAATTTTCCAACTTGCGAAATGGCTTGTGCTGCTCAATCAGCAATAAAAGAGTCAGAGACACAGTCTCAGCAGATAAATTCGCTTACTTCAATTGTTGCAGACCTAACTCAACAAATCTCTAAATTATCGTCAAAATTGGAATCATTGGAAAACACACACAATGTGAGGCAGGACACTGGGGTTCAGACCACCTACTCGCCAGAAAAATGACATAATTTGTTACGCTTGTAATCGAAAGGGGCATTGTGCGAGAGAGAGTAGGGACAGGAAAAAAGATAGATACAATAACTCGAGATTCCCAGGGAACCATAGAGGGCAGGGCGGTTATCACTCGGGATGGCATACTACACAAACACAGGATAATATCAATGCATCCACCTCCCAAAATATCTGATTCTCAAAAAATTTTCAATAAAAATAGGAAGATTCCCCCGAAAGTTCAAATTAAAAAGGTCTTTTAAAATGCCATGGCGCTATGTCTTGTCATAGGCCTTTTTCCTATCAAAAAAAATTGACACTAAATGGCTACGTCTTGCAATTGCTTTCCGAATATTTGTCTTCAATAATAAAATATTGTCAACCGTAGAACAGCCCCATCGAAAACCACTTTGCCAAGGGGAAATTAAATTATGCTTTTCAAGAATATAAACCAGCCTAGTATTTACCATTTTCTCAAGCAATTTACATAGGCAGCTAGTTAGAGCAGTGGGCCTATAATATTTTGGATCGGTAGCATCTTTACCAGGCTTTGGAAAAGGAATAACAATAGCATCGTGCCAAGCAGCAGGAAATATATGCTCAGTCCAAATTCTATTATAGAGAAGAAGCAGATTATTAAGGGACGCTTTGGATAAATGGTTGATCATAATGTAAGTAATTCCATCAGGCCCAGGAGCAGAGTTATGACAATGTTTTACACTGTCTCTCAGTTCTCTTCCTGTAAAAGTATTGTAATCTGGTGATGAGCGGGACATGAAGTTTATTGTTCAGCGTTCAGAATTACGTTTGAAAGACAGAAAGGGTTCAAAATAGGAATTTGTACTAGAGATGTTAGATAATGTTCTACCAATGGTATTTGCAATATTTTTGGTTGAGGTAATAGTTTGGCCATTATCTTTTAAAAAAGAGATGCTAATTTTAGTATAAATACCTATTGCTTTCTTGACACGATGCCACAATTTTTTGGTGCTAATATTGGAGGTAATACTAGAAACGTAAATAACCCAGGAATCTTTCTGAGCTTTCCTGCATATTCTCCGTGCACTGGCCTTTGCTTGTTTGAATGCAATATAATTTGTAGTTGTTGGGTAACGCCTAAAAATATACCATGCTTTTTGTTGCTTTCTCTTTGCAATGTTTCATTCCTCATTCCACCAAGGCTTTGGATATTTAGCAAGACGACCAGACGATTTTGGAATTGAGATGTTAGCAGAGTTGATGATGCAGTTAGTGACATGAGCAACTGCTTTGTCAATATCACCTTCAATCATTGATTGCGTAATAGTAGCTTTAATAGTAATTCGGCCTCAGGGATAAATTGAAGATGCGATTCTGAGATGATGCCACGAGAGATATTTAAGGTTCTATGTGGACTAATGGTAACTGGTATATTTTCGAATTGTGTACATTTCTTAAGGTTATTTGCTTGTTTCGGAGTTTCTACCTCAACTAATAACTCACTTTACTGATTTGGGATCACCCACGATTGATTGCAGCACTTTATGTATCAAAAATGGAGACTTTCTTAAGAAATCTCCTTCATTCCTCTTCAGTACAAAAAATCTTGCCTTGCAATCTAATAAAACATTGTTTGCACTAAGGGTGGAAGAAAACTCTTCTATTCTCTCCGCCCAAGATTTCACACTTGAATTTTTAACCCTTTAACCGTGTCGAGTTTTTTTTAGCATATCTGTTTAATAACTCATAAAATCAATACTAAGTGAAGTAGGAATAAAGTATATTAGTTTTTGAAATCAGTGGATATTCAGTAATCTTATGTCCTAGGAAAAAATATCATATTTTTCCAAAATTTGCCACATTAGCCTCTTATTTCAACTATTAAGTGACAGAAAAAGCCGTTTGCAACGGTTAAAGGGTTAATAGCTTGGCCTGAGCCAGACGCATGATTCGAATTATCCATAATTGTTGCCATAATAAGAGAAAGGGGAAAAAAGGGGTGAGTGTTTCTTCCAACACACAAACGCAAAGGATTTTTAACCTACCAGCGGGCACGCGCATGTGAGAGATACACTAGCGGTGAATCCTGTTGTGTATCTTAAAGTCAGAGAGCATTTGGAACACTTATCTTTCGCTATTCACTCAGTATATATTGATCTATTTTTAGTTATCTTTTGAACCTCGAGAGAATGATATGAAGCTGCTATTTGTATTTGAAAAATACGCGCGACCGTTCATGTAATGTTTTGTTATATTTGATCTTTTTTTTTTTTCGTTGTTTAAAATAATTCTTTGTTGTTTTTGTTTTAAACTTTATTATTTTAAATACTTTTTAAAATTGATTGACTTTTAACTTTACACTTTTTATTAAAAATTACAAAACATGAACTATATTCTTCATTTTATTTTCAAATAATTCCGATGTTCCTTTGATTACATTATATTGATTTTGTGCTTTCAGTTTCATTCTTTCAGTTTTTTTTTTTAAATGAAGAAAAGTTCCAATTGAATGTTCTTATTAATCTTCAAATGGTTATAGTATAATTAAAATATTCAGATACTTTAAAATACGTATTTTACAGTAGTGTATGTGAAAAATACACGCGACCTTTTATGTTCGAATAACCAGTGTGCCTGCTGGAAGGTTAAGAATCCTCTCTGGGACACCCATAAGCACTCACCAGCTACCAGGTCACTGACCCAGTTCGGGCATCACATGTTGTAGTCGTGTAAGTTCAGTGTTTCTCGTTCAAGTAGTCAACTGTTGTCTCACCTTCACCAAGGGTACCAGTCTCCCAGTGTGACCCCAAGGCTAGACTACCGTGGCACCCTCACCAGAAACTTTGCCCCGATAACCAGCGCCACACCTTCACCGGACTTTACTTTGTTAATAGATTAAAAGTTAATAGATTGATTTTTTTGTTGCATTTTACAATTTTATGATTTTTTTTTTTTTTTTTTTTTCAAGCAACGTAAAAACAAAAGAAGATGTGAGTCAAAATACAAAACAAAAAAAGTAAGTAGAACATTGTTAGTGTTTCCATATTTTTGTGTTTTTCAATTATTTTTTTTTTTATTTATAGAACTTGAACAAAACAAATACAGACCAAGAACTTATTGGCAGAATAAAACAGACATAACTTATTGGCATTTGAAAAAAAAAAAAAAAAAAAATGAACAACTCAAAAAAATAAATAAATAAATAAATCAAGAATACAAACAAAAATAAATAAATAAAAAATAAATAGAAAAAGAAAGATCACTCGGGTCTGGGGTTTGTGACACCCCCTGAATACCTGAAGAAGGTACCCCCCCCCCCCCTGGGGGAAACATGGTATGTGATGGAGCAATTTTGGTGACACATTTAGAATCAGGAATGTCAAATTCATATAGTTCACATATTATTTTACAGAGAGAAAAATCTTATTTGTTTATTGCAGGGTTGGCAGGTTTTTGACACATGACAGTTTAAACCATGGTTAAAACTCATGTCAAAAACCTATATATGAAATTTAATTGTTATATAAAAACTTAATTTAACAAAATATAGTTTATATTTTTTTGAAAACTAAATTAAAAAAAAAAAAAAAAAAAAAAAGTTTTCCTGTGTTACACTAGGTTTATGTTAAAATTCCAAAGTAACTTTGGAAATTTTAGAATTTCATAAATATTAATATAAATATAAACATACAAAATATGTCTACGAATGCTTTGTCTCTATTTATTATCTGCATTTCGTGATCCTTTTAGTTAGAATTTAAAAATGCAGATGTTTCATGTAAGTTTAATATTTATGTCCTGTATGTAAACTTAACAGATAAAATTCCAATTTTTTTTTTTTTTTTTTTTTTTTCTCATTTCAGATTTTTATTAAATGACCCACAGCACCTGAAACTATGGTTGAAAGCCATGAGAAGAGCCTCTTTCCATCCAACTAAATACTCCTTCCTCTGCAGTGACCATTTTATTAAAGATGGATATTAATCACCAGCTAAACAACATCTGAAAAAAGGTGCTATTCCTAGCATTTTTAATTTCCCAAAATACTTCCAAGACACTGCACAGGCAAGACGGGCAATCATAAAACATCCGTTACCTGTTTAAACCTGTTACCTGTTAACACAGTTTAAATAGTTTTTTTTTTTTTTTAGTTTTTAAATAATTTTGTTATGCTTGAAGAAGTTCCTAAATTTTTATTTAAAAATAATATATTACTTAAATAATAATTTTGTTTTGACTTCTTTTTCTTTCCTTCCTTTCTTAAAAAAAATATGACTTAAATCAAAAAATAATTTTTAAAATACTTTTGACTAAACAATGTTTAAATTGAGTTAGACATATTGTTATTCATAACCATAATGTTGTTTATTTTTGGGTTGAGATCAGAGTTTAAGCAGACTTGTATAAAAGTCACATGGTGCTTTTGAGAAATTAGGCTGTCAGATTATTGGTCGTAAAGTTGAAGATATGCAGACATATTTCTTTCACCCCTGCAGTAATAAACCTATTTATGTATTTATGGACCCATGCCATATGGTTAAATTAGCCCGAAACATTTTAGCAGAAAAACAACTTTCCTCGGATAAAGGAAATATTTACTGGCACTTTCTTAGAAAATTAAATGAACTGCAATATGAAATTGGCTTTAATTTTTCCAATAAAGTTCGTGGCACACACATCAATTATTACAACAAAAAAATGAATGTGGCATTAGCTGTTCAAAATCTTAGTCGAAGTACTGCTGATGCACTACAATTCTTATGTAATATAAAGGATACAAGATTTGTAGGGGCTGAAGCTACCATTGAATATATTCGTTTTATTGATAGAGCATTCAATCTATTAAATTATAGAAATCCTTATGGAAAAGGTTATAAATCTCCAATAAATTTAAAAAATCAAAATTGGGTTACTCAAGTTTTTCAGGTTGGTTGGTTGGTTGAATGACTTTTTCTGGCGCAAGGTCCAAAGTAGGACATGATGCGCCAAACAAAAAGGTAAAAGAAAAAAGGAGCCTCTGGATGGGTTTTACCCATCCAGAAAGTCATTAAGAAAGCACAGTAGAAAAAAGAAGTAAAACTACATACAAGATAAAATCAAAAATAATAAAAACAGTATACAATAAAAAACAGATGTAAAATAGGATGAATTTGTAAACAATAAAATCAGATCTCAAAGTAAAAACAGATGTAAAATGGGATGAACATTGTAAAGAATAAAATCAAATGTCGAAATAAAAACCAGCCTCTTTCAAAAAATTTGTCACGTGATGATGAGAATTTGCACCTAAAAGACTTGTCAAATTGGGTGAAGATGAATTAAAATAATGTCGATACAAATGACGAAGGCAAGGACAGTCAGTGAGAATATGGCGAATGGTTAGTGCACTAAAATGACATTTTGGACAATCAGGTTGTTGTTCTCCAAGCAATAAGTATTTATGTGTGAGTCTTGAATGCCCAATTCTTAGTCTAGTAATAATGACATCATATTTTCTAGGGGTGAGTGTTGGCCAGATTGAAATATCAGGTTTTATTTCTTGCAATTTGTTATTGTTTTGGTTATTCCACTCCCTTTGCCAAATATTTTTAAAATAGCTTTTAAGTGTGTGCTTCATGTCATCGTAAGGTACAGGACAGTTTAAAAGTAGAGAAGCCTGCCTTGCGGCTTTGTCTGCTGCTTCATTTCCTTTAATGCCAACATGGCCAGGAACCCAGCAAAATAAAATGTTGAATCCCTTTTTAAGAAGGTCGTTGTAAGTTTTGAGAATTGAAATGAAGGACAGGTTACAAGAGTTAGAAGAGAGAGAGTCAAGAACACTCTTCGAGTCGGTATAGATAATGAATTTCCTTCTCCGATGAGATGAAATAATGTTAAGAGCAACCTCAACCGCAAAAAACTCTGCAGAGAAAATGGAAAATGAATTAGGGAGTTGATAGCTAAAAGTAGTGTTATCAATGATGATACCACAACCGACTTTATTAGTTGTCTTGGAGCCGTCAGTAAAAATCTCGACATAGTCCTTATACTCAGAACGATGAGAAGAGAAAAGTGCTTGAAAAATGGAAGCATCTGTGTTAGATTTCTCAAACCCCTTAAATGGATGAAGAAAAGAAATAACTTGGAAATTCCAAGGCGTCATGTTTAAAAGTGACCGAGGACAAATTTTGGTATGAATGTGAGAGGTGCCAGCAAGAAAGCTCTTAATTCTAAGAGCGAAATGTGGGATGCAAGATGGGCGATTCACATAAAGATTATGATCGTTACTATTTAAAAGTGAATGAAGTGGATGATTAGGATGTGAAATGATGCGAAAGTACAATTCACACGAAAGTCTTTGTCTAATATCAGTGAGAGAAGGCTCCACACAGTCAGCATATAAACTAAGGACAGGAGTCGTGCGGAAAGCACCTGAGCAAATTCTGAGTGCACTATGATGTGTTGTGTCAAGTTTTTTAATATAAGAGTGAGGGGCTGAACCATAAACCTGACATGCATAATCAAGTTTGGAGCGAATAGTAGCACGATAAATTTTGAGTAAAGATGGGCGGTCTGCTCCCCAAGAAGTGTTAGAAAGGACTTTTAAAATATTAAGTGCTCTGTCACATTTAGTTCTCAAGTGCAAAATATGTGGCATAAAGTTCAGTTTTCTGTCGAAAATAACACCCAGAAACCGAGCAGTGTCAACAACTGAGATTGGCCTGTTGTTTATTAAAATCTCTGGATCAGGATGAAGACCTCGTTTACGACAAAAATGCACACATTGTGTTTTGTCAGTAGAAAATTTAAAACCATTTTTATTTGTCCAATTAATTATGTTTTTTATAGCAAGTTGTAATTGACGTTCTATGAAACGCATGTCATTTCCCTGGCAAGAAATTTGCAGGTCGTCAACATATAAACTCCCATGGACACTTGGAGGCAATTGTTTAAGAATATTGTTTATTTTTAAAGAAAAAAGTGTAATGCTCAAAACACTGCCTTGAGGCACACCTTCCTCTTGAAAATAAAAATCTGAATAAACTGATCCTATACGAATTTGGAAGCGTCTGACTCTTAAAAAATTTTGAATGAAAATGGGGAGATTTCCTCTAAAGTCCAAATTAAAAAGATCTTTTAAAATACCATATCGCCATGTCTTGTCATAAGCTTTTTCTATATCGAAAAAAATTGACACCAAATGGTTACGTCTCACATTAGCTTTGCGGATATTTGTCTCTAATAATAAAATATTGTCAACCGTAGAACGGCCTCGTCGGAAACCACTTTGCCATGGAGAAAACAAATTATTTTTTTCAAGAATAAAAACCAATCTAGTATTAACCATTTTTTCTAGTAGTTTACACAGACAGCTTGTAAGAGCAATGGGCCTGTAATTCTTTGGGTCAGTAGCATCTTTACCTGGTTTAGAAAAAGGAATAGCAATAGCATCGTGCCAAGCAACAGGGAAAATATTTTCAGTCCAGATCCTATTGTAAAGATGGAGGAGATTTTTAAGAGACAGTTTTGATAAATGTTTAATCATAATATAGGTAACACCATCGGGTCCAGGAGCAGAGTTACGGCAATTTTTTAAACTGTTTTTTAACTCATTTTCAGTAAAAGGTCTATTGTACTCTGGTGAAGAACGGGAGTGAAAATTAATTGTTGAACGTTCAGAATTATGTTTATATGACAAAAAAGGTTCGGAGTAGGAATTAGAGCTGGATATGTCAGATAATGTTCTACCTATGGTGTTTGCTATATTTTTAGTTGAAGTTATAGTTTGGCCATTATAATTTAAAAAGGAAATACTTTGATTAGAATAAATTCCCATTGCTTTATTGACACGATGCCAAAGTTGTTTGCTGCTTATATTGGAGGTAACGCTGGAAACATATTTAACCCAGGACTCTTTTTGTGATTTTCTGCGGATTCTTCGAGCATTTGCTCTTTCTTTCTTGAATGCAATGTAGTTAGTTGGCAGTGGTAGGGTACCGCCTAAAAATCCCCCACGCTTTTTGTTGCTTTCTTTTTGCAGCATTACATTCTTCATTCCACCAGGGCTTTGAGTGTTTATTGTGACAGCCAGAAGATTTTGGAATAGAAATGTTAGCAGAGTTTATGATACAATTAGTCACATCAGTAACAGCCTTGTTAATATCACCTCCAATCATGTCATGTGTAATTACAGCATTAGTAGTGAAGGCAGTCCAATCGGCCTTGTCATAAATATAATGCGGGTTTCCAGGTGGATGTTCATTAAAATTATAAAATGATAAAAATAGAGGAAAATGATCACTATTATGTAGATTGTTACTTATGAAGAAATTAAAATATGGATACAGAGTGGGTGAGCAAATGGCGAGCAAATGGCTAGGTCTATTGCATGGAATGTTCTGGAAGGTTCATGAAAGTATGTGTTGTCACCATTATTTAGAATACATAAATTATTATCTGTGACAAAATCCTCAATAACCTGACCACGCTGGTTAGTGTCGGGACTACCCCAAAGTGGATTGTGCCCATTAAAGTCACCAAGAAAGACAAAAGGAGTTGGCAACTGCAAAACAAGGTTATTGAGATCATGAGGGCTGAGAGTCATATTTGGAGGTACATAGATATTGCAAACAGTGACAAGCATGTGAATATGGACCTGGACTGCTACAGCTTGGATATTAGTATTTAAAGAAATATTACTGTGAGGTACATTATTAGAAATAAGCAGAGCTACACCACCTGTAGCCCTGTCAGAATGAATAAAGTCTTTTCTAAAACAGTTATAGCCACGAATTTTTACATTATCATTTTGTTTTAAGTAGGTCTCTTGAAAGGCAAAGAAAATGGGTCGATGATCTGAAATGATCTCTCTGATTTCATCTCGTTTATTTGTAAAACCTCGGCAATTCCATGAAATGAAATTAGTCATTATGATTTTTTTGTTTTAGATTAAAACATCCACGTCATTATCCTCTGATGCGGTAGACATACCTTCCCCATCAGAAGGATGAAGGCTTATTGAGTCCTGTTGTTTAGTAAGATTTATTTTTTTTGTTTTGTTTGAATTTGGAGTGGGCAATTTTGCAATTCTCTTTTTCTTAATGGTATGGGGATGCAAGGGTGAATTAGATTTTTTTAGGGAGACTGAGGAATGTCCCCTGTCAGACAAAACACTTTTTGGTATTAATGGAGATTTTTTAGAAGATGTTGGTTTAGGTAAAGAAGACTGTGTGGAGGTGGCTGTCTGACTTGGTTTGGTTTGTATATTTGAGGGATTGATTTGTACGTTTTCCATAGGAGTACCATTGGAAGACTGTGTGGAATTTGAGGCCTGATTAGGCTTAGGTTGCAATTTTTGAGGAATAATTAAAGCAGTTTCAACTGGAGAGCTGGTATTGTTTAGAGAGCCGGTTTGTGTAGCTATTGTTCTAGAAGTTTTTTTGATGGAAATAGCAGAAGCATATGATTTTCCAATGATGGGTGTTCTTGATTCAACTATTTTTCTAGCCTCAGGGTACGATATATTTTCTTTAGTTTTAATGGTCTGAATCTCTTTTTCTATTTTCCACTTTTCACAAGACTTGGAGTAGGATGGGTGATCATTTTTACAGTTAATGCAACAGACTGGGGCTTCACAATTTTGACTGTCATGGCCGATGGCACTGCAACGGGCACATGTCAGTTTTCCTCTGCATGAAGTTTTAGAGTGTCCAAAGCGTTGGCAGTTGAAGCAGCGCAGTGGTTGGTTGGTTGGTTGGTTGGTTGGTGTCTTTTTATGGCGCAAGGTCCTAGAAGGACATACTGCGCCAAACAGAGATGTTAAAAAAAAAAAATCCAAAGATAAGCACATGGATGGGGGACAACCCCCATCCACAAAGTCAAGAAAAAAGATACTTTAAAAAATTAATGCAGTTACATAACAATTAAAACAAAACAGCACAAGATAAAAAATAGAGTAAAATCAAATTTCACTATAAATACCCGAATGTTTTAAAAAAATTATCAGTTCTGAATGAGGATTGCTACCCAGAAGGCTTGTCAAATTTGGTGAGGATGATTTAAAAAACTGCCGATAAAGATGACGGAGACAAGGACAATCGGTGAGGACATGACGAATGGTAAGCTGACTAAAGTGGCATTTGGGACAAGAAGGTTCACTTTCCCCTAGGAGTAAATGCCGGTGTGTAAATCTTGAATGCCCAATTCTAAGTCTAGTAATAATAACATCATGTTTTCGTGGAGTTAATGTAGGCCATATTTCAATATTTGATTTAATCCCCTGTAATTTATTATTAATTTCACATTCCCACTCTCGTTGCCAAATATTTCTTAAAGAACTTCTTAGTGCAAGTTTTATATCTTCATATGGAATTGGACATTCAAGAGGATTCAATCCCTGCTTTGCAGCTCTATCTGCAGCTTCATTACCTTTGATGCCAACGTGAGAAGGAACCCAGCAAAATAAAATTTCGTATCCCTTTCTAAGAAGTTCGTTATGAATTTTTAAAACTGAAGTAAAAGAGGTAGAGCAAGAGCTAGAAGTCAAGGAATCCAAGACACTCTTTGAGTCAGTATAGATGATGAATTTTCTATGACTATGGGATGAAATGAATTTGAGAGCAGCCTCAACAGCAATGAACTCTGCAGAAAAAATGGAAAATTCACTAGGGAGGCGATAGCTAATAACAGTGTTATCCAGAACGACACCACAGCCAACAAGTCCACTCATTTTTGACCCATCTGTATAAATATCAATATAGTCATTGTATGTGTGGCGATGAGATGCGAAAAGTGTCTGAAAAACGGTTGCATCAGTATTGGATTTGTCGAAACCATTGAACAGGTGTATGAGAGTGACAGTCTTGGAGTTCCAGGGAGTCATATAGGAAAAAGAACGAGAGCGAACATGAATGTCACTGAGTGATGTACAAGAAATAATGTTTTTTACTCTCAATCCAAATGGTGGGATGCAAGAAGGGCGATTCTGAAAAAGAGAATGATCTGTGCTGCCAATATGAGGTTGGAGTGGGTGATGAGAATGAGAAAGTATGCGATAATACAACTCCAAGGAGAGCTTTTGTCTGATGTTAGTGAGGGAAGGTTCCACACAGTCAACATATAAACTGTTAACAGGAGAGGTACGGAAAGCACCGGAGCAAATTCGCAGAGCAGAATGGTGCACCGTGTCAAGTTTTTTCAGATAAGATGTGCAAGTAGAGCCATAAACCTGACATGCATAATCTAACTTGGAGCAGCGCAGTGGATTCGGAATATATGGCCTAATGGGGCATTCGAGATAACCAGCTTTTATAGAGCGTGGAAGTTTAGGAGAGTCTATCGTTAAAATAATATGCTTGGTAGGTATTTGTTTGTCATCTCGGAAAACGGAAATGCGTTTAACTGCTATAACTTTTTGTTCTTTAAGGTTCTCAAGGATTTCTGATTCTGGTATGAACTGCAAGTCAGATTCGGAGATAACACCACGACAAATATTCAAAGTTCTATGAGGAGTAACAGTGATAGGTATGCCTGCAAAAAAGGAACATCTTTTTAAACTCTGAGCTTGCTTGTTATTTTCAACTTCTATTAATAACTCCCCTGATCTAAGTTTTTTGACTGATTTTGGATCACCCATTATAGATTGCAGTGCCTTTTGTATTAAGAAAGGAGATGTTTTTGAGAAATCTCCTTCTTTCCTCTTTACAACAAAAAATCTAACCTCACAATTAACAAACACATTTGTCTCATTGAGGGTGGAAGAAAACTCTTCCACTCTATCTCCCCAAGATTTCTCATTTGAGTTTTTAATAGCTTGGCCCGAGCAAGACGCATTATTCGTATTTCCTTTGTTTGTCACCATATTGAGATAAGAGAAAAGGGTCGAGGGTTTCCTTAGTCCCACAAGTCAGCCCGTTTCTTGAACAGACGGAAAAGCAAAGGGTTTTCAGAATCACTCCCTGGGACACCCATAACCACTCACCAGCTACCAGATTAGTGACCCAGCTCAGGAATCACATGTGGTAGTCGTGTTAGTCCGGTGTTTCTCGTTCGAGTAGTCACCGTTGTCTCACCTTCACCAAGGGCACCAGTCTCCCAGTGTGCTCCCAAGGCTAGACTACCGTGAGACCCTCACCAAAACACCAACCCAATAACCAGCGCCACACCTACACCGGACTTAGCTTAATTAAGATATTAGTAGTTTTATGGTTTTAGTTTAACAAATGAAAACAAGAACAACAAAAGGTGAGTAGTAAACAAAAAGGTGAGTAAACAAGGTGAGTAGTTTCAATTTTTTTGGATTTTTTCAAATTTTATAATTTTTTTTTTTTTTAATATTTTTATTTTTATCAAAAACACAAAACAACAGGAACAAGCAAGTACCAAAAACTTATTGGCAACAAAAGCAAAATAAACCAAACCAAAAGTGAAAGAAATAAAAGGGAAGGGGAATAAAACAAAAGAAGGAGAGGAAAAAAAAGATCACTCGGGCCCGGGGTGCGTGACTCCCCCTGAATACCTGAAGAAGGTACCCCCCTGGGGGCAAGTTTTTCAGGAAACAATCACATATTTAGAGAAATTGAAACTAGATGATTTTCCCGTACTAATAAAAACTCCTTGAAAAATATTTGCTCTGGGCTTCATTATCAGCATGAAGTCTATGCAGTTGATGGCCAATGAACTATTAACTAGAGACATAAATCCCTTAAAATATTTTCTTGCATATAAAATTTCTCGGTATCATTTAGAGTTATTTTTTAATAGTATAAAGGCTTGTTGTGGATATAATAATAATCCAAATGCATGTCAGTTCAGGCGGGCCCTTAGAAAGTTATTAATAGCTCGAAATATTTCTGCAGTTAATTCTAATTGCATAAAAAATGATGTAGAACTACCATCTTCAGTTCTTGAATTTAGGTCTCAAAAACGAGCTACTGTGGATGTAAATGATGAGGAAAATGAAATTTTGGCAGCTTATACAACTCTATTACATCAAGAAAATTTATCTTATTATCAACGTAAGATTCTAAATGACATAGGAGGTTATATAGTGAAAGGCATATTGAAAAAGTGTACATGTTTAGGTTGCTTTAAAATGTTAATAGATAATACTGAAACATTTCATAATTATTCCCAGATAAATCCTGCTGATCCAAAAAGTTTTGTAAATTAACACTTTGTTCTTCTGTTGTTTTCAAAATTGTATGTATTGCTGAAAAAGCATTTAAGCTTCTTGTTATGAAAGATTGGTTGGTTGGTTGAATGGCTTTTTTTGGCGCAAAGTCCAAAGTAGGACATGCTGCGCCAAACAAACGGGTAAAAGAGAGTAGCTTCTGGATGGTTGCTTCATACAAGATAAAATCAAAAATAATAAAAACAGTGTATACAATAAAACACAGATGTAAAATAGGATAAACATTGTAAATAATAAAATCAGATGTCGAAGTAAAAACCAGCCTCCTTCAAAAAGTTTGTCAGATGATAATGAGGATTTACACCTAAAAGGCTCGTCAGAGTGGGTGAAGATGAATTAAAATGTTATCAATAAAGATGACGAAGGCAAGGGCAGTCGGTGAGGTTGGTTGGTTGAATAACGTCCACCCATCCAGATTGTATTTAAAAAAAACACAGTAGAAATAAGAAACAGAAATACACAAAAGATAAAGTCAAAAATACCGTAATTTCCGGAAGAAACGCCACGGCGTTTATGTGTTTAAAAGTTAAGTTTTTAGCTGTGCGGCGTTTCTAATGATGCAGCGTTTATGATGATAAAAAAAAATATATATATAGATATATGCCATTTATGATATAAAAAAATTCCGTTTACAACCTTTATCTGCCCAAACAATCAGTTTTGTTGGCTAAGTTTTCCATTCTTTTGTTTTTTTCGCCATCAGCATTACAAATACTTTTTTAAAGCCTCCAGAGGTCTTATATATGTATTTAAAAACATTAATTTGCATGTAAAAGTGTTAATTGTACTTAGCTTTTCAAATCAAAAAATCTCAAAATCCAAAAACGCTGTTTTATTTACATTCTTCTAACTCCAGATCGTTAACTGCTATCGGCAAGTGGAAGTAAACGTTGATTTTGCAATCTTTCTCATTCATCTCTATTTTTGCGATCGCAACTCTTCTAATTATTGTAAACTATGGATGTGTTTTGAATTTTAAAGAAAAAAACATTATCGATATTGAAGATTGAAATTTCAACAACACAGAAATATTATGTAATTTAATTTAATACTTAAAAAATGTTTAGTTAGAGCTAAACTAGACCCGATCAGTGCATTTGTCGGATCTACTTTAGCTTTGACTTGATTGAGGGAGAATTTTTTTTTTTTACCTTTGGCAATACTGATTTTTTTTCTTATCTTGCATGCGTTAGTATTGCATTGCATCGTTAAATATGCACGTGTCTTTAGCAAGTGATTTTATTTTTACTTTGAATCTTTGTGAAGTTTATTTTTTGGTTAGCTTTTGTATATCACGTAATTATTTAGAATGGCACCTAAACGTCATAAGAGTTACACAGCAAGTTTTAAACTTTCTGTCATTAAAAGAGCTGAAGAAACTGGTAACAGATCCGCAGCTCGTGAATTTGAAGTAGATGAGCGTTGTATTCGGCGTTGGAGAAATGAGAAAGAAAAGTTGAAAAATATGCCGCAGCTGAAAAAAGCAAACAGAAGTGGAACTATTAGATGGCCCAACTTAGAAAAAATCTTGAGTGGATTATGGATTAAAGAAAACGAGGATTTGCAGTATCAACTACTAAAATTTGTTTTCGAGCAAAATTGATGGCCCGCGAAATGAATTTAGATGACTTCAAAGGAGGGCCATGTTGGTGTCATCGCTTCATGAAGCGTAATAAAATTTCTGTCCGAATGAAAACAACAGTTGGGCAAGAACTTCCTGATGATTGGCAAAAGAAGTCGACCTTTTTGGAATATGTGAAGAACATTATAGAAGAAAATAGGTATCTCCCGCCTCAAATTATAAACATGGATGAGGTTCCTTTGTCTTTTGATTGTCCTCCAAATAGAACTGTTGATCTAGTAGGAACAAAAACTGTATCTATAGTTACAACTGGAAACGATAAAACATCCTTTACGTGTGTTTTAGCTTGTGCCGCGAATGGTGCTAAACTACAGCCTTTGTTAATATTTAAAAGAAAAACTCTTCCCAAAGGCGACTTCCCTAAGGGTGTAGTGATTTGTGCTAATGAAAAAGGGTGGATGTGTGAGTCCATCATGATCGAGTGGTTGCAGAAAGTTTTACGATGTCGGCCTGGATCTTTCTTTCAACCGAAAGAATTACTAATCATGGATTCGATGCGCTCCCATTTGCTCCCGTCTGTAAAGTCGAATTGCAAAAAACTCTCAACGGACTTAGCAATTATTCCTAGTGGTCTCACTAAAGTTTTACAGCCATTAGATTTAGCTTGGATGTGTGAAGGACTTCACTCTTACACAAAAACTGGGAAAATGCGTAGAGCATATTACACAGAAGTCGCCAAATGGGTTTCAAATGCATGGAAATCCGTTAAAACATCTTGTATAATATCAGGGTTTAGAGAAGCAGGAATTATAGATATTGCCGAGTTGGTATCGCAGGAAGATGATAATGACGATCTTCCAGAATCAGATTTGGATGAGGACATTTTAAAATTATTTCAATCGGATAGTGAAGAGTCAAATTTTGATGGTTTTAATGATGATTGTTAAGTGAAACCGATGCAAATCTGTAATGAGTGTATTCATATTAGTTATATAAATATTTTTTGGAAAGGCATTTCTAGAAGTTTTTTTTTTTTTTCTTGTATTTTTAATTTTCAAGGGATACATTTTTTCATGTGGAAAGGTAAGTAAATATATTTATTATAGTGTACTTTATTGTAATATAAAGTTAAGTTTACTAATTTAGTGTATTATTTTTTGTTTATTATTATGAAAGCTGATATAATAGTCATATACACAAACCATTCCTAAAATTTCATTGTATATGCCACGGAGTTTACGATGATGCGGCGTTTCTGACGATTTTTAAGTTTCTTGTACTCATTTTACTCACGTGCGGCGTTTCTTCCGGAAATTGCGGTAATTAAAAACAGTGTAAAACAGGATGAACATAGTAAATAATAAAATCAGATATCGAAGTAAAAACCAGCCTCTTTCAAAAAGTTTGTCAAATGATAATGAGAATTTACACCTAAAAGGCTTGTCAGATTAGGTGAAGATGAAATAAAATGTGTTCGATAGAGATGACGAAGGCAAGGGCAGTCGGTGAGGACATGACGAATGGTTAATGCACTGAAATGACATTTTGGACACTCAGATTGTTGCTCTCCAAGCAATAAGTATTTATGTGTGAGTCTTGAATGCCCGATTCGTAGTCGAGTAATAATTACATCATATTTTCTAGGGGTGAGTGTAGGCTAGATTGAAATTTGAGGTTTTATTTCTTGCAATTTATTATTGTTTTGGTTTTTCCACTCTTTTTGCCATATATTCTTAAGATAGCTTTTAAGTGTGTGCTTAATGTCATCATAAGGATGGATGGATGGTTTTTTATGGCACAAAGTCCACAATGGGACATGCTGCGCCAAACAAAAAAAGGGATAAAGAATAAAAATTAGCTTCTGGATGGGTTTACCCATCCAGTTTGTCATTAACACAAATTGAAAACGAATAGGTAAAATCAAAGTTATAAAATACATTGTAGATAATAAAAGCAGATGTAAAACGTAATGAACAGTGTAGACAATAAAAACCAATGTAGAATGAGATGAAGAGTGTAAATAATAAAATCAAATGTCATAGTAAAAACCAGCGTGTTTTAAAAAATTTGTCAAATGAAAATGAGGTGTGCTACTTAAAAGGCTCTTCAGGTTAGGTGAGGATGAATTAAAATATTGCCGATACATATGACGAAGGCAAGGACAGTCAGTGAGAATATGGCGAATGGTAAGTGTATGATAGTGACATTTGGGACAGGTCGGCTCTGCCTGTCGAAGTAATAAGTATTTATGAGTAAGCCTAGAGTGCCCTATTCGTAGACGGGTAATAAGTACATCATATTTCCTAGGAGTTGGCCAGATTGCAATTTGAGGTTTAATATTATGTAATTTGTTATTACTTTGACTATTCCGCTCCCTTTGCCAAATATCTATGAAATAGCTCCTGAGGCTATGCTTAACATCGTCATAAGGAATAGGACAGTTTAAAAAAATGGAAGCTTGCTTTGCGGCCTTGTCTGCTTTTTCATTGCCTTTAATACCAACATGTCCAGGAACCCAACAAAATAAAATACTGAATCCCCTTTTTAGAAGGTCGTTATATGTTTTTAAAACAGAGATAAAAGAAAGAGTGCAAGAGATAGAAAAAAGAGAGGTCATCATAAGGAACAGGGTAAGAGCAACCTCGACAGCAAAAATTTCTGCAGAGAAGATGGAAAATGAATTAGGGAGTTGATAGCTAAAACTGGTGTTACCAATGACAACACCACAACCGACTTTATTGCTTGTCTTAGAGCCAGCCGTCTGTAAAAATCTTGACGTAGTCCTTGTAATGAGAGCGATGAGATAAGTATTGGGCCTGAAAAATAGAAGCATCTGTGTTAGGTTTGTCAAATCCTTTAAACGGATGAAGAGAAGAAATTACCTGGAAGTTCCAAGGTGTCGTGTTTATGAGTGAACGAGGATGTGAAAGTACAATTCAAAAGAAAGTCTTTATCTAATATTAGTGAGAGAAGGCTCCACACAGTCAGCATATAAACTAAGGACTGGAGTCATGCGGAAAGCACCAGAGCAAATTCTGAGCGCACTATGATGTGTTGTGTCATGTTTTTTAATGTAAGAGTGAGGGGGTGAGCCATAAACAAGTTTGGATCGAATAGTAGCTCGATAAATTTTGAATAAAGATGGTTGGTCTGCTCCCCAAGAAGTGTTAGAAAGAACTTTTAAAATATTAAGTGCTCTGTCAAAATATTAAGTGCTAGCAATAAAACAGGGATTCTAGCTCAGTGGAGCTCACATGACCGGAAGGGGTGTGGCCAGAAATGACGTAAAGGGGGGCACGGCTATGACATAATGGAGTTGAGTTGTTGTGTGCTGAAAGTTGAGTTGTTGATTCCTGCATGTTTTGGTTTTTATTTTAGAAAATGGCAACACCGAGTTAAGTTTTTTCAAATGGCAACACTTTGGTTTCGGAATCACGACTTAATTTTTTTTTTTTTGAAAAAGGTAATAGAGTGCTCAGAGTTAAGTTTTTATTGAATGGCAACACTCTGGTTTCGAAATCTGGACTTAATCTTTTTTGTGTGAAAGGTGCTAGAGTGTCGTTAGAAAAAGAAAAAGGAGTAGAGTTGAGCGGTACAAATTCTGCTGTTAAAGGAAATAAATTTATGAATCGGTTGTAAAGATTATTTTATTTAAGTGGCTAAAGGGTATTAACGGTAACTGTTGAGGAAGTAAATTAGGAAATTGAGTATTGGCAACGCAAGCATTCGTTTGCGGTTGTGTAGCATCGTGTCGCGACTTGCTCGTTCTGTGATCTTTTATTTACGATACTTATATATATACTTTTTTTCAAAATGAAACGAGCAATCGACAACGTGAATAATTCCAGTAAAAATGTGTTTTGATACTTCATCAGATTTAAAAACAATGGTGCCAGATCACTTTTTTTTTTTTTTTTATTAATTTAGGAGGTAAGAAATGTAAGTCTTATCTTGTATACTTATTTTTATTTAATATAAAACAATCGTTCTACAACATAATTAATCTTTGTAAAAAAAGTTCCTTACAGGATCCATCTGAGTTGAAAACAATAGTATCAGATCACTTTTTCTTTTTTTTTCCTTTCCTTTTATTATTATAATTTTTTTTTTCCTTTAGGAGGTGGGAACTCTTAAGTCTTTTATTTACTACACTTATATATATTTTTTTAATGAAGCACTTATTCGACAGTGTTTATGTTATAATTAAAAGACAATCTAATAGTGGGGTTATTAGATTCTACAATTCTGTTAATATTAGAGCAGTCAAACATTTAAAAATCTTACAAAATTTTGAAATGTAAGTTTATTCCATTATCATGCAATTGGTTAGAACTATAAAGGTATTTTTCTGTTATCTTTCTTTGAATAACTATTTTGAAATAGCACAGGTTTGTTACTTTACAAAAATATTGCTTCAGTCCTCGCACCTGTGTGAAACACACATTCATTCCTTAGTCAAAAGCAAACTATTACTGTGGGAATTGTGTATTCCCTAACCCCTCCGTGGTATCAATGGATAAGTTTAAAGAGATTGCAACCCTTTTAATACTTTTCTTAAAAAGGAAGTTTTTCGTTTCTACATCTATTGTGTTTTGTTTTCGAAAAGTGAATATATTTCATTTTAAAGCGTATCTATGGGAAAAATTACCTTTTGTCATTCTTCAAAATTATCTGAAAGTTAAAAAAAGAAACCAAGGATTTTGTGTAAAACTACCTGAACAAAATATGTATTTTTCTGTGAAGCACTAAATCTTTGAACTGTGTTGAAAAGAAGAACACTTATTTCACAGGTGTTGGAAACCTTTAAAAACAGATAGTCATTTTTGACTGTTGCCCTGACAATACATTCAGTTTGACTTTTGGTTGGTTGGTTGGTTGGCTTTTATTGGCGCAAAATCTGCAGTAGAGTTTGACTTTTGAACGTGTTTTTTAATATTACTGTTTTAAGTATTTCTGAAATATTGCTGTTTAACATTCTCTTTTTTTTTATTAAGTGATCGAATATTTTGATTGATTTAATTACCTGTTATATCATTATATTTTTATTGAACTATGGAGAATATTACTGATTCTGAAGCAGAATTTTTAGATGCTCTTCCCCAATTGTTCTCTATAAAGTTTGATGCTTCTACAGCTGAACATTTATACGAACCTGATCAATCTGTGCCTGCTCTACCCACACCTTCTCCATTACTGGATTTTTCAGGTCCAGATGCCAAAACTTCAACTCCTGCAGATTCCTTATGTTTAAATGCAGACCTTTTAGATCAAAGTGATTTGGACTTTTTAGATTATATAAACTGTGAAAGAAAGGAGCAGCGTTTAGCTGATTATAATGCAGAACAACTGTTCGATGCGAATGTTTAGATTCCGAGCCCACCATCACCTTATAAACCATCTTATAATTTTTTCTGGAACTCGTCAACTCCATCGCCGATGCATGAACAGCAACCATCGACGTCTACAGGCATGGTACCGGATTTAACAGATCCAGATGCCAAAACTTCAACTCCTGCAGATTCCTTACGTTTAAATGCGAACCTTTTAGATCAAAGTGATTTGGACTTTTATGCAAAGTATACCAAATCTGGAGTACTGATAAGAGACACAAAGTCTTTCAAGACAAAAAATTCGATCATATTGGAATCAACAGATTTGGAGGAATTGTACAGTAATTCCATAGAAAAAATCCTCTCGGAAGTTTCCGATTTTGAAGAAAAAGAATCGGGGTGGTTTCTCGAAGAAATTTTATACTTAGAAGTCAGAACGAACAAATTCAATCCTATGTGTGGATCGTCTTACATGAAGCTACGTCCTGCCATTCAAGCAAAGAAAGCCGTAATTAATGTGAAAAATGAAGATCAGGAATGCTTCAAGTGGGCGGTTTTATCAGCACTATTCCCAGCAGAGAGAAACGCAGATTGTGTAACGAAGTATGAACCATTTGCATCCATATAAAATTTTAACGGCATCAACTT
Organism: Salticus scenicus; assembly: GCA_963930645.1. Classification (NCBI taxonomy): domain Eukaryota; kingdom Metazoa; phylum Arthropoda; class Arachnida; order Araneae; family Salticidae; genus Salticus; species Salticus scenicus. Next base: position 260,215,866 of record OZ005658.1, on the reverse strand, counting down.
CCCCGTCACCATAAAGGACATTCCAAAATTTGAGTCGCAGAATGAGATTTCTATAAACGTATATTCGTACAAAGATGATTACAAAATTTTTCCCATCTACATAACCTCGGCAGAAAGAGAGAGTCACATTGATATGCTTTTCATGAAACGGGAAACTACTTCTCATTACTGCTGGATTAAAGATCTATCTCGATTGGTGAGAAGCTAATTAACAAGATAACGTGCTCGTCATTTCATTTGCAGACGATGTCTACTATTGTTCGATTGTGAAAATAAACTTATGAAGCACAAAGTTCTTTGCACTGAAAAGAAAGCTGTTCTCGTAGAAATGCCCAGCGATAAGTTTATTAGTTTTAAAAATATCCAGTATACTTATAAAGTGCCATTTGTTGTGTATGCAGACTTCAAAAGCCTCACAAAACCCATTTCCTCGTGCAGCCCATGTTACGAGAGCTCATTCACCGAACCTTATCAGAAACACACCCCTTTAGCTTTTTGCTATTATATTGTGTACACAGAAGGAATATACAAGCCTCCTGTTGTGTATAGAGGTCCGGACGTAACGAAAGTATTTGTTGAAAAATTTAAAAAAAGAAGCTGAAGACATCGAACGAATTTATATGACTCTGAAGCCTATGCTCCCTCTGAGTGAAGAAGAATTAAAAAGTTATGCAAGTTCAAATGCATGTTATTTATGTTCGAAAAGATTTACAAAAGAAAATTATAAAGTAAAAGACCATTGCCACATAACTGGAGCATTTCGTGGGGCGGCTTGCGACACTTGTAATTCAAAATTCAAGACTCCGAGTTTTTTTGTGCCTCTTGGGGCGCCATGCTCACCTCTTAATTCCTTTTCGCCGTCCAGACTGTCTTCATCAACGCACGAAACAGCCCTTCTGTTACACTTAAGTTTTTTTTCAAGGAGTTATTTTTATTTTATTTTTTAACTCCTGGTGCTTTATTCTGAATGATCTCTGCTCACGTGGCGATTTATTCAGAGACCAAATTGTAAATTTAACCCTTTTGGCTGTCTTTTTTATGGAAAATTACTTTATGTTTTTCTCATTTTTCGTCGGAGGCAAGCATTGGTTACGACCAATTGCAGGTACTCCGAAGCACTCATGTTGACGTTGACAATGCACCTAGTCACCTGTTTGAAGAAATTTTAAAATCAGAAGACGGGAATATCTTTGTGAAATATCTCCCCCAAATATGACAGCTGACATCCAACCTATGGATTAGGGTGTTATTCAAAACCTTAAAACAGCATATCATAGAAATTTGCTCCTTAAATTGGTTGGTTGATTGCCTTTTAATGGCGCAAGGTCCACAATGGGACATGCTGCGCCAAACTGTGATGAAAGAAAAGACAATCTGGATGGGTAACAAAAGAAAAGATGACAAAAGTACAAAAAGTAAGTGTAAAATATGACAAAAGTACGGTTGGTTGGTTGGTTGAATGACTTTTTCTGGCGCAAGGTCCAAAGTAGGACATGATGCGCCAAACAAAAAGTTAAGAGAAAAAAGGAGCCTCTGGATGGGTTTACCCATCCAGAAAGTCATTAAGAAAACACAGAAAAAAGAAGTAAAACTACATACAAGATAAAATCAAAATAATAAAAACAGTATACAATAAAAAACAGATGTAAAATAGGATGAACATTGTAAACAATAAAATCAGATGTCGAAGTAAAACCCAGCCTCCTTTAAAAAATTTGTCAACTGATGATGAGGATTTGCACCTAAAAGGCTTGTTAGATTGGGTGAAGATAAATTAAAATAATGCCTATACAGATAACGAAGACAAGGACAGTCAGTGAGCAGATGGCGAATGGTAAGCACACAGAAATGACATTTCGGACAGTCAGGTTCCTGTTGTCCAAGTAGTAAGTATTTATGCGTGATCCTTGAATGCCCGATTCTTAAACGAGTAATTATGACAAAATGTTTTCTAGGACTCAGTGTAGGCCAGACTGCAATTTGAGGTTTTATTTCAAGTAATATATTATTTTGCTGATTATTCCACTCCATTTGCCAATTACTTCTGAAAATATTTTTTAGTGTGTGCTTGATGTCATCATAAGGTATAGAACAGTTTAATATAATAGAAGCCTGCCTTGCGGCTTTGTCTGCTGCTTCACTGCCCTTGATGCCAACATGACCAGGAACCCAGCTAAACAAGATGTCAAATCCCTTTTTCAGAAGGTTGTGGTAAGTTTTTAAAATTGAAGTGAAAAATGGATTACAAGAGGTAGATGAAAGAGAATCAAGAACACTCTTTGAGTCTGTATATATAATGAATTTACGATTTGGATGAGATGAAATAAAATTAAGGGCAACCTCAATAGCTAAAAACTCTGCAGAGAAAATAGAAAAAGCGTTTGGAAGCTCATAGCTTAGAGTAGTATTGTCAGAGATAATCGCACAACCAACCTTATTGCTTGTTTTAGAACCGTCAGTAAAAATTTCGGTATAGTCTTTATAACTGCTCCGATGAGCTTTGTAGAGGGTCCGAAAGATAGAGGCATCAGTGTTACCTTTGTCAAAACCTTTGAAAGGATGAAGACATGAAATACCCTGGAAGTTCCATGGAGTCATATTTAAAAACCCACTAGGACGAATTTTGGTATGAAGATGAGGGATGCCGGCAAGATTATTCTTTATTCTGAGACCAAAATGTGGGATGCAAGATGGACGGTTTAAAAAGAGATTTTCATTACTGTTATTGATATGAGGATGAATTGGATGATTAGGATGAGAAAGTATCCTATGGTACAGTTGTAAAGATAACTGCTGTCTAATATTAGTAATGGAAGGCTCTACGCAGTCAGCATATAAACTGACGACTGGAGAAAATCGAAAGGCCCCTGAGCAGATCCTGAGCGCACTGTGATGAACTGTGTCAAAGTTTTTTAAGGTAAGAGTTTGGAGCAGACCCATAAATTTCACAGGCGTGGTCTAATTTTGATCGTATTAAGGAGCGGTAGATTTTTAGTAGAGAAATGCGATCAGCACCCCAAGATGTGTTTGCAAGTACTTTTAAAATATTTAAAGTTTTTTCACATTTCGTCCGTAAATAAGAAATATGGTCTTTAAAATTGAGTTTTTTGTCAAAAATTGCACCCAAGAAACGGGCAGAGTCAATTATCGAAATAGGTATGTCATTAGTAAAGATTTGTGGATCAGGATGAAGACCACGTTTGCGGCAAAAATGCACACACTGTGTTTTGTCGCTGGAAAAAGTAAAACCATTTTTATTAGTCCATTTAAGAATGTTTTTAACAGCAAGTTGTAACTGTCGTTCAATGAAGCGCATATCATTTCCCTGACAAGAAATCTGCAGGTCGTCAACGTATAGACAGCCGTGAACAGTTTGTGGAAATTGTTTTAAAATATCATTGATTTTTAATGAGAAGAGTGTAACACTCAAGACACTGCCTTGAGGAACACCTTCGTCCTGAAAGTAAAAGTCTGAATAAACTGAACCAATTCGAACTTGGAAGCGTCTGACTCTCAAAAAATTTTTAATAAAAATGGGAAGGTTACCACGAAAGTCCAAATTAAATAGATCCTTCAAGATGCCATGTCCTGTCATATGCCTTTTCCATATCAAAAAAGATTGACACCAAATGGTTACGTCTAACATTAGCTTTGCGAATATTTGTCTCTAGAAGTAAAACATTGTCAATAGTAGAGCGGCCACGCCTAAAACCACTTTGCCATGGGGATATTAACCTTTTCTTTTCAAGAATATAAACCAGCCTAGTATTTACCATTTTCTCGAGCAGTTTACCTAAGCAGCTAGTTAAAGCAATTGGCCTGTAGTTTTTTGGTTGGTTGGTTGGTTGGTGGAGTTTTATGGCGCAAGGTCCAAATTAGGACATAATGCGCCAAGCAAGTTTATTATTATTATTTTCTTTTATGGGCAAAATTAAAAGAGAAGTTCAAACAAACTTCTGGATGGGGGCTCCCATCCAGATATCCGGAAAATAAAACGATGTTAGAATGTATGATAAATTAAAAACACATGATGAAAGTTAGATGACTTTGTAAAAGCCAGTTTCTTCTAAAAAGTTAAAAATTTTACAGTGAGGATTCTCCCCTATGAGGGTTGTCAAATTCGGTGATGATGAGTTAAAAAATTTCCTGCATAAATCACGAAGGCAAGGGCAATTGGTCAAGATGTGGCGGACGGTTAATAAACTATAAAAGCAGTTGGGACAATAGGGTTCCTGCTCTCCAAGGAGAAGATATTTGTGCGTAAACCTAGTGTGACCTATTCTAAGACGAGTGATAGTAACATCATGCTTCCGTGGATAAAGTGTTGGCCAAACCATAATATGTGATTTTATCTCTCTCAATTTATTGTTATTTTGATGTTCCCACTCTTTTTGCCAGATGTACCTAAGGAAATGTTTTAGGGCACGTTTGAGATCTTCATATGGGACTGGACAATTTAAAGGAACTAAAGCATTTTTGGCAGCTTTATCAGCTCTTTCATTACCTCTGATTCCAACATGTCCTGGAACCCAACAAAATAAAATATCATATCCCTTTTTTACAAGGTCGTTATACATTTTTAAAACTGAAATAAAAGAAGGTGTGCAAGAGCCAGAAGAAAGTGCATCAAGAACACTCTTAGAGTCTGTGTAAATAATGAACTTTTTCCTGTGATGTGATGAAATGAAATTAAGTGCAACCTCAATGGCATAAAATTCAGCAGAGAAGACTGAAAATGAACCTGGGAGACGATAGCTAAGAACAGTTTCGCCAGAAGCAATACCGCAACCAACTTGCGCACCCGCCTTAGAGCCATCTGTAAATACTTCGATGTAATCCTTAAAATTGCAGCGATGAGAAGCATAAAGACTCTGGAAAATAGAAGCATCTGTGTTAGATTTGTCAAAACCTTTAAAAGGATGAATGCAAGAGATGGCGATGACGTTCCAAGGTGTGATATCGAGAAATGACCTAGTACGAACCTTCGTGTCAAGATGAGATATATCAGTGAGAGCGTCTTTCGGTTGGTTGGTTGGTTGAATGCCTTTTTCTGGCGCAAGGTCCAAAGTAGGACATGCTGCGCCAAACAAACAGGTAAAAGAATAAAAAGAGCCTCTGGATGGGTTTACCCATCCAGAAAGTCAATAAACAGTCACAGGACAAAAAAGAAACAAGACAAGATACAAGATAAAATTAAATATAATAAAACCAGTGTATACAATAAGAAACAGATGTAAAATAGGATGAATTTGTAAACAATAAAATCAGATCTCAAAGTAAAAACAGATGTAAAATGGGATGAACATTGTAAAGAATAAAATCAAATGTCGAAATAAAAACCAGCCTCTTTCAAAAAATTTGTCACGTGATCATGAGAATTTGCACCTAAAAGGCTTGTCAAATTGGGTGAAGATGAATTAAAATAATGTCTATACAAATGACGAAGGCAAGGGCAGTCGGTGAGAATATGGCGAATGGTTAGTGCACTAAAATGACATTTTGGACAATCAGGTTGTTGTTCTCCAAGCAATAAGTATTTATGTGTGAGTCTTGAATGCCCAATTCTTAGTCAAGTAATAACGACATCATATTTTCTAGGGGTGAGTGTTGGCCAGATTGAAATTTCAGGTTTTATTTCTTGCAATTTGTTATTGTTTTGGTTATTCCACTCCCTTTGCCAAATATTTTAAAAATAGCTTTTAAGTGTGTGCTTCATGTCATCGTAAGGTACAGGACAGCTTAAAAGAAGAGAAGCCTGCCTTGCGGCCTTGTCTGCTGCTTCATTTCCTTTAATGCCAACATGGCCAGGAACCCAGCAAAACAAAATGTTGAATCCCTTTTTAAGAAGGTCATTGTAAGTTTTGAGAATTGAAATGAAGGACAGGTTATAAGAGTTAGAAGAGAGAGAGTCAAGAACACTGTTCGAGTCGGTATAAATAATGAATTTCCTCCTCCGATGAGATGAAATAATGTTAAGAGCAATCTCAACCGCAAAAAACTCTGCAGAGAAAATGGAAAATGAATTAGGGAGTTGATAGCTAAATGTAGTGTTATCAATGATGATACCACAACCGACTTTATTAGTTGTCTTGGAGCCGTCAGTAAAAATCTCGACATAGTCCTTATACTCATAACGATGAGAAGAGAAAAGTGCTTGAAAAATGGAAGCATCTGTGTTAGATTTGTCAAACCCCTTAAATGGATGAAGACAAGAAATAACTTGGAAATTCCAAGGCGTCATGTTTAAAAGTGACCGAGGACGAATTTTGGTATGAATGTGAGAGGTGTTAGCAAGAAAGCTCTTAATTCTAAGAGCGAAATGTGGGATGCAAGATGGGCGATTCACATAAAGATTATGATCGTTACAATTTAAAAGTGAATGAAGTGGATGATTAGGATGTGAAAGGATGCGAAAGTACAATTCACAAGAAAGTCTTTGTCTGATGTCAGTGAGAGAAGGCTCCACACAGTCAGCATATAAACTAACTACTGGAGACGTGCGGAAAGCACCTGAGCAAATTCTGAGTGCACTGTGATGTGTTGTGTCAAGTTTTTTAATATAGGAGTGAGGGGCTGAACCATAAACCTGACATGCATAATCAAGTTTGGAGCGAATAGTAGCACGATAAATTTTAAGTAAAGATGGGCGGTCTGCTCCCCAAGAAGTATTAGAAAGCACTTTTAAAATATTAAGTGCTCTGTCACATTTAGTTCTCAAGTGTAAAATATGTGGCAAAAAGTTCAGTTTTCTGTCAAAAATAACACCCAGAAAGCGAGCAGTGTCAACAACTGAAATTGGCCTGTTGTTTATTAAAATCTCTGGATCAGGATGAAGACCTCGTTTACGACAAAAATGCACACATTGTGTTTTGTCAGTAGAAAATTTAAAACCATTTTTATTTGTCCAATTAATTATGTTTTTTATAGCAAGTTGTAACTGACGTTCAATGAAACGCATGTCATTTCCCTGGCAAGAAATTTGCAGGTCGTCAACATATAAACTCCCATGGACAGTTGGAGGCAATTGTTTAAGAATATTGTTTATTTTTAAAGAAAAAAGCGTAACGCTCAAAACACTGCCTTGAGGCACACCTTCCTCTTGAAAATAAAAATCTGAATAAACTGATCCTATACGAACTTGAAAGCGTCTGACTCTTAAAAAGTTTTGAATGAAAATGGGGAGATTACCTCTAAAGTCCAAATTAAAAAGATCTTTTAAAATACCATAGCGCCATGTCTTGTCATAAGCTTTTTCTATATCGAAAAAGATTGAAACCAAATGGTTACGTCTCACATTAGCTTTGCGGATATTTGTCTCTAATAATAAAATATTGTCAACCGTTGAACGGCCTCGTCGGAAACCACTTTGCCATGGAGAAATCAAATTACTTTTTTCTAAAATGTAAACAAGCCTAGTATTTACCATCTTTTCTAGCAGCTTACATAGACAGCTTGTAAGAGCAATGGGTCTGTAATTATTGGGGTCAGTAGCATCTTTGCCTGGCTTAGGAAAAGGAATAACAATAGCATCGTGCCAAGCAACAGGGAAAATATTTTCAGTCCAGATTCTATTGTAAAGATGAAGGAGATTTTTAAGAGACTGTTTAGATAAATGTTTAATCATAATGTAGGTAACACCATCGGGTCCGGGAGCAGAGTTATGGCAATGTTTCAAACTATTTTTTAATTCATTTTCTGTAAAAGGTCTATTGTAGTCTGGTGAAGAGCGGGAGTGAAAGTTAATTGAAGAACGTTCAGAATTACGTTTATGAGACAAAAAAGGTTCAGAATAGGAATTAGAACTGGAGATGTGAGATAAAGTTTTACCAATGGAATTTGCAATATTTTTAGTAGAAGTTATAGTTTGTCCATTATCTTTTAAAAACGAAATACTTTGATTAGAGTATATTCCCATTGCTTTCTTGACACGATGCCAAAGCTGTTTACTGCTTACATTGGAGGTAATGCTGGACACATAATTAATCCAGGAATTTTTTTGGGAGATTCTGCGGATTCTTCGTGCGGCTGCCCTTGCTTTTTTGAATGCGATATAATTAGCAGTAGTCGGGTACCTCCTAAAAATTCCCCAAGCTTTTTGTTGCTGCCTTTTTGCATTATTGCATTCATCATTCCACCATGGCTTTGAATGTTTACTGAGACGTCCAGAGGATTTTGGAATAGTAATATCAGCTGCATTTATAATACTCTTTGTGACATCAGTGATTGCTCTGTTGATATCACCCTCAGTCATTTCGTATGTGATAGTTGCATTTATAGTGAAAGTAGCCCAGTTCGCCTTGTCATAAATATAATGTGGATTTGTAGGATGATGATCATTAAAATTATAAAAAGATAAAAATAGAGGAAAATGGTCACTATTATGAAGGTCGTTACTAACAAAGAAATTAAAATATGGATAAAGAGTAGGAGAGCAAATGGCCAGGTCTATTGCATGAAAAGTTCTAGAAGGTTCATGAAAATATGTATTGTCACCGTTATTTAAAATACATACATTATTATCAGTGATTAGGTCTTCAATAATTTGTCCTCGAGGATTAATATCAGGACTACCCCCCCCCCAGGGGGGTACCTTCTTCAGGTATTCAGGGGGAGTCACGCCCCCCGGGCCCGAGTGATCTTTTTTTTTCTCCTCTTCCCTTTTTTTTTTTTTTTTTTTAAACCGTCTACCTTCTTTTTTTTTTTTTTTTTTTTTTCACTTTTATTTTATTTTATTTTATTTTACTTATTTATTTATTCTTTTTTTATTTTTATTTTTTTATTTTTTTATTTTTTTTTTTTTTTTTTGCTGCCATTAAGGTTTTGGTACTTGTTCTTGTTCATTGTTCTTGGAAAAAAAAAATTGTAAAAAAAAAAAATTAAAAATTTGAAAAACTTAAAAAAAAAAAAATTTTTTGAAACTACTTACCTTGTTTTACTCACCTTTTTGTTTTCTACTTACCTTATTTGTTTCCACTCACCTTTTTTTTTGGTCTTGTTCTTGTTGATTATACTAAAATTACTTAACTGCTAAATTATTAACCAAGCTGAAAACGGTGGAGATGTGGCGCTGGTTATTGGGTTGGCGATTTGGTGAGGGTCTCACGGTAGTCTAGCCTTGGGAGCACACTGGGAGACTGGTGCCCTTGGTGAAGGTGAGACAACGGTGACTACTCGAACGAGAAACACCGGACTAACACGACTACCACATGTGATTCCCAATCTGGGTCGACGGTCTGGTAGCTGGTGAGTGGTTATGGGTGTCCCAGGGAGCGATTCTGAAAACCCTTTGCTTTCCGTCCGTTCAAGAAATGGGCTGACTTGTGGGACTAAGGAAACCCTCGCCCCTTTTTATTTAATTTAATTATGGCGACAAACAAAGGAAATTCGAATAATGCGTCTGGCTCGGGCCAAGCTATTAAAAATTCAAATGAGAAATCTTGGGCTGAACGAATGGAAGAGTTTTCTTCCACTCTTAACGAAAATAATGTATTTGTTAATTGCGAGGCAAGATTTTTTGTGGTAAAGAGAAATGAAGGAGATTTCTTTAAGACCTCTCCATTTCTGATTCAGAAATCATTGCAATCGATAATGGGTGATCCAAAGTCTGTTAAAAAACTTAGATCAGGTGAACTACTAATTGAGGTCGAAAATAACAAGCAAGCAAATAACTTAAAAAAATGTACCCACTTTGCCAATATACCAGTCACTGTAAGTATACATAGAACATTAAATGTCTGTCGTGGTGTGATTTCTGAACCAGATCTACAATATATTCCAGAAAGTGAAATACTCGATAATTTGAAAGACCAAAAAGTTATTGCAGTTAAACGAATTTCAATCTTCCGTGATAATAAGCCTCTTCCCACCAAACACATTATTTTGACAATAGACTCACCTAAACTTCCCCAATCAATCAAAGCTGGTTACCTTGAATGCCCTATAAGGCCATACATCCCTAACCCTCTAAGATGTTTTAATTGCCAACGTTTTGGCCACTCAAAGACCTCTTGCCGTGGTAAGCTAATATGTGCCCGTTGCAGTGCAATTGGCCATGACAGTGAAAATTGTGAAGCCCCTGCGTGTTGTGTTAATTGCAAAAAGGATCACCCATCTTACTCAAAATCATGTGAAAAATGGAAAACTGAAAAGGAGATACAAACCATTAAAACAAAACAAAACATATCATATCCCGAAGCACGGAAAATTGTGGAATCAAGAACACCCATTGTTGGAAAGTCATATGCTGCCGCCATAGTTACCAAAAAAACATATCAGTCTATCGCAATCCAAACTGACACTGTTCATAATACGAGCTCTCCAGTTGTAACTGCATTAAAGAATTCCCCAAGCTTACAATCCAATCCAAAACAGGCTTCTATAACTCTTCACAGTCATCTTCATCCAAATCAAGAAACTTAAAGAAAATGCCACAAACTCCTAAAACCTTATTGTCTGGAAAAAGTCTTAACTCTATCTCTCTAAAACATTCAAATTCACCCTCTCGCCTAAATATCAAGAAAAAGAAACTAACAAAATTGCCAACTCCAACTACAAATAAAAATAATAAAGTAAACGTTCCAAAACAAGATGATTTGATCAGCCTCCATCCTTCTGATGGAGAGGACGGAATGTCTACTGCATCAGAGGACAATGACGTAGATGTTATAATCTAAAAAAAAAAAAAAAAAATAATGACCAATTTCATTTCATGGAATTGCCGGGGTTTTATTAATAAACGTGATGAAATCAGAGATATTATCTCTGATCATCGACCTATATGCTTTGCTTTCCAAGAAACATACTTAAGACAACACGATAAAGTCAAAATTCGTGGCTATACCTGTTTCAGGAAAGATTTTACACAGTCTGACCGAGCTACAGGTGGGGTAGCCCTTCTGATTTCTAATAATGTACCACACTCCAATATACCTTTAAATACGAACATTCAAGCTGTTGCCATTCAATTACACTCTCATCTATTAATGACCATTTGCACTCTCTATCTTCCACCAAATGTATCCATAAACCAGCATGACCTCAATAGCCTTATTTCTCAACTTCCAACTCCCTTCTTAATACTAGGAGATTTCAATGGACATAATTCGCTATGGGGAAGCCCTAATAATAACCCCCGTGGTCAAATCATTGAAAATATTATTACTGACAACTCCTTGTGTATCTTAAATAACGGGGACAATACTTACTTTCACGAGCCTTCTAGGACTTTCCATGCAATTGACCTTGCCATCTGCTCTCCCAATCTATATCCATATTTTAATTTTTTTGTGAGTAACGATCTACATAGTAGTGACCACTTTCCTTTATTTTTATCCTTTTATAATTTTAACGACCATCATCCTGGTAATCCACGTTTTATTTATGACAGGGCCGACTGGACCTCCTTTACTATGAAAGCTACTATTACGCAATCAATGATTGAGGGTGATATTGACAAAGCAGTTGCTGATGTCACTAACTGCATCATCAACTCTGCTAACATCTCAATTCCAAAATCGTCTGGTCGTCTTGCTATATACCCAAAGCCTTGGTGGAATGAAGAATGTAACATTGCAAAGAGAAAGCAACAAAAAGCATGGGGCATTTTTAGGCGTTACCCAACAACTACAAACTATATTGCATTCAAACAAGCGAAGGCCAATGCACGGAGAATACGCAGGAAAGCTCAGAAGGATTCCTGGGTTAACTACGTTTCAAGTATTACCTCCAATATCAGCAGCAAAAAATTGTGGCATCGTGTCAAGAAAGCAATGGGTATTTATACTAATCATAGCATCTCCTTTTTAAAAGAAAATGGCCAAACTATTACCTCAACCAAAAATATTGCAGATACCATTGGTAGAACATTATCTAACATCTCTAGTACAAATTCCTATTTTGAACCCTTTCTGTCTTTCAAACGTAATTCTGAACGCTCAACAATAAACTTCATGTCCCGCTCATCACCAAATTACAATACTTTATTTACAGGAAGAGAACTGAGAGACAGTTTAAAACGTTGTCATAACTCTGCTCCTGGGCCTGATGGAATTACTTACATTATGATCAACCATTTATCCAAAGCATCCCTTAATAACCTGCTTCTTCTCTATAATAGAATCTGGACTGAGCATATATTTCCTTCTGCTTGGCACGATGCTATTGTTATTCCTTTTCCAAAGCCTGGCAAAGATGCTACCGATCCAAAAAATTATAGACCCATTGCTCTAACTAGCTGCCTATGTAAATTGCTTGAGAAAATGGTAAATACTAGACTGGTTTATGTTCTTGAAAAGCATAATTTAATTTCTCCTTGGCAAAGTGGTTTTCGACGGGGTCGTTCTACGGTTGACAATATTTTATTATTGGAGACAAATATTCGGAAAGCAATTGCAAGACGTAACCATTTGGTGTCAATTTTTTTTTATATGGAAAAGACCTATGACAAGACATGGCGCCATGGCATTTTAAAAGACCTTTTTAATTTGAACTTTCGGGGGAATCTTCCTATTTTTATTGAGAATTTTTTGAGAGTCAGACGCTTCCAAGTTCGTATTGGTTCAGTTTTTTCAAATTTTTACTTTCAGGAAGAAGGTGTACCTCAAGGCAGTGTCCTGAGTGTCACACTTTTCTCTTTAAAAATCAATAATATCCTAGAACAACTACCACAAAGTGTCCATGGTAGTCTTTATGTTGACGACTTGCAAATCTCTTGCCAGGGGAATGACATACGCTTCATTGAACGCCAACTACAACTTGCTGTAAAAAACATAATAAAATGGACTAATAAGAATGGTTTTACTGTTTCTATTGACAAAACACAGTGTGTGCACTTTTGTCGCAAACGGGGTCTCCATCCTGATCCACAGATTTTTATAAATGACAGACCTATTTTGGTTGTTGACTCTGCCCGCTTTTTGGGTGTAATTTTTGACAAAAAACTTAATTTTAAGCCACATATATCATATTTAAGGACGAAATGTGACAAAACTTTAAACATTTTAAAAGTACTCTCGAACACATCTTGGGGTGCAGATCGAAATTCCTTACTTAAAATCTACCGTTCTGTTATTCGCTCAAAGCTAGATTATGCCTGTGAAATTTATGGGTCAGCTCCTTTTTCTTATCTGAAAAAGATTGACACAGTACATCACAGTGCTCTTAGGATTTGCTCAGGGGCTTTTCGAACTTCTCCAATTCTCAGTTTATATGCAGACTGTGTAGAGCCATCCCTCACTAATATTAGACAACAGCTATCTTTGCAACTATACTATCGAATTCTTTCACATCCTAATCATCCGCTTCATCCTCATATCCGTAGTAATAATGACAACCTCTTTTTAAATCGTCCATCATGCATCCCACATTTTGGTCTCAGAATAAAAAACTATCTTCCAAGCATTTCCCATCTTCCCACCAAAGTTCGTCCTAGAGATCTTTTAAATATGACACCTTGGAATTTCCAAGTTATTTCTTGCATTTATCCTTTTAAAGGTTTTGACAAGGCTAACACAGATGCTTCCATCTTTAAGACCCTTTTCACAGCACATCGTAACAACTATATGGATTATACAGAAATTTTTACTGATGGCTCTAAGACTGTTGATAAGGTTGGTTGTGGTGTCGTTTCTGATAACATTACTTTTAGCTATGAACTTCCTAACTCTTATTCTATTTTCTCTGCTGAGTTTTTTGCTATTGAGGTTGCCCTTAACTATATTTCATCTCATTCCAATCGAAAATTCATAATCTATACTGACTCAAAGAGTGTTCTTGATTCTCTTTCATCCAGCTCTTGTAACCTCTCTTTTATCTCAATTTTAAAAACTTATAACGACCTTCTAAGAAAGGGATTTGACATTTTGTTTTGCTGGGTTCCCGGTCATGTTGGCATTAAGGGAAATGAGGCAGCAGACAAAGCCGCAAGGCAGGCTTCTATTCTCCTAAATTGTCCTGTACCATACGATGACATTAAGCACACACTTAGAAGCACTTTTAAAACTATTTGGCAACGGGAGTGGGATAATCAACATAATAATAAATTACGAGAAATAAAACCTCAAATTGCAATCTGGCCTACCCTTATCACTCGAAAATCTGATGTTATAATTACTCGTCTTAGAATAGGGCATTCAAGGATTACACATAAATATTTACTACTTGGGGAAGAGGAACCTGATTGTCCGAAGTGTCATTTCTCTGTGCTGACTATTCGCCATTTGCTCACCGACTGCCCTTGTCTTCGTCATCTTTACAGACATCACTTTAATTCATCCTCACCAAACCTGACGAGCCTTTTAGGTATTACTCCTCATCATCAATTGACAAATTTTTTAAAAAATGCTGGTTTTTATTATGACATCTAATTTTAGTATTTACACTCTTTTTTACATTTTACATCTGTTTTTATTATCTACCTTTCATTATATTTTACATCTGTTTTTATTATCTACACTTTCATTATATTTTACATCTGTTATATTATCTACACTTTCATTATATTTTACATCTGCTTTTATTATCTACACTGTATTTTATGTTTTTTGTTTTTCCCTTTTAGCTGTTCTTTAGACAATCTGGATGGGTTCACCCATCCAGAAGCTGCTTCTTGTTTTTTTATGTAATTGTTTGGCGCAGCATATCCCACTGCGGATTTTGCGCCAATAAAAGCCAACCAACCAACCAACCAGGACTACCCCAAAGTTGGTTGTGTCCATTAAAATCACCAAGAATTAAAAAGGGAGTCGGTAACTGCAAAATAAGCCTATTGAGGTCACATTGTTGAACAGTCATATTTGGCGGTAAGTAGACAGTGCAGATGGTGATAAGTATGTGTATATGGATCTGAACAGCAATAGCCTGGATGTCTGTATTTAAAATGATATTAGAGCGTGGAACATTATTAGAAATTAAAAGAGCTACACCACCTGTAGCTCTGTCAGAATGTGTAAAATCTTTTCTGAAACACTGGTAGCCACGGATTTTAACATTGTCGTGTTGTCTTAAGTATGTTTCTTGGAAGGCAAAGCAGATAGGTCGATGATCAGAGATAATATCTCTGATTTCATCTCGTTTATTAATAAAACCTCGGCAATTCCATGAAATGAAATTGGTCATACTTTTTTTTTTTTTTTTTAGATTATAACATCTACGTCATTGTCCTCTGATGCAGTGGACATACCGTCCTCCCCATCAGAAGGATGGAGGCTGATTGTATCATCTTGTTTTGGAAGATTTCCTTTATTATTTTTATTTGTAGTAGGAGTGGGCAATTTTGTTAGTTTCTTTTTCTTGATGATATTGAGACGAGAGGGTGAATTAGAATGCTTTAGAGAGGTAGAATTAAGAATTTTTCCAGATAATAAGGTTTTAGAATTTTGAGGCGTTTTTTTTAAGTTTCTTGATTTGGATGAAGATGGCTGTGAAGAGTTACAAGCCTGATTTTGATTGGATTGTAAGGTTGGGGTTTTGTTTAATGCAGTTACAACTGGAGAGTTGGTATTGGGAACAGTGTCAGTTTGGATTGCGATAGACTGATACGTTTTTTTGGTAACTATGGCGGCAGCATATGATTTCCCAACAATGGGTGTTCTTGATTCCACAATTCTCCGTGCTTCGGGATATGATATATTTTGTTTTGTTTTAATAGTTTGAATCTCCTTCTCAGTTTTCCATTTTTCACATGATTTTGAGTAAGATGGGTGATCCTTTTTACAATTAACACAACAGGCAGGTGCTTCACAATTTTCACTGTCATGGCCAATTGCACTGCAACGGGCACATGTTAGCTTACCACGGCAAGAGGTCTTTGAGTGGCCAAAACGTTGGCAATTAAAACATCTTAGAGGGTTAGGGATGTATGGCCTTATTGGGCATTCAAGGTAACCAGCTTTTATTGATTGGGGAAGTTTAGGTGAGTCTATTGTCAAAATAATGTGTTTGGTGGGAACAGGCTTATTATCATGGAAGATTGAAATTCGTTTAACAGCAATAACTTTTTGGTCTTTCAAATTATCGAGTATTTCACTTTCTGGAATATATTGTAGATCTGGTTCAGAAATCACACCACGACAGACATTTAATGTTCTATGTATACTTACAGTGACTGGTATATTGGCAAAGTGGGTACATTTTTTTAAGTTATTAGCTTGTTTGTTATTTTCGACCTCAATTAGTAGTTCACCTGATCTAAGTTTTTTAACAGACTTTGGATCACCCATTATCGATTGCAATGATTTCTGAATCAGAAATGGAGAGGTCTTAAAGAAATCTCCTTCATTTCTCTTTACCACAAAAAATCTTGCCTCGCAATTTAGAAATACATTATTATCGTTAAGAGTGGAAGAAAACTCTTCCATTCTTTCCGCCCAAGATTTCTCATTTGAATTTTTGAAAGCTTGGCCCGAGCCAGATGCATTATTCGTATTTCCTTTATTTGTCGCCATATTGAGATAAGAAAAAAAGGGTCGAGGGTTTCCTTAGTCCCACAAGTCAGCCCGTTTTTAATACATTTAGTCTTTAGATTTAAAATATGTGGAATGAAAGTCAGTTTCTTGTCAAAAAATACACCCAAGAAGCGAGCAGTGTCCACAACTAAAATTGGACTATTATTAATTGTAAGATCTGGATGAAGATCCCGTCTGCGGCAAAAATGCACACATTGTTTTGTCAATTGAAAAATTAAAACCATTTTCGTTTGTCCAATTAACAATATTTTTGATGGCGAGTTGTAATTGGCGTTCAACAAAGCGCATGTCATTTCCCTGGCAAGAGATTTGCAGGTCATCAACATATAGTGTCCCATGAACACTTGGGGGTACTTGTTTCAAAACACCATCAATTTTTAAAGAGAAGAGGGTAACACTCAGGACACTGCCTTGAGACACCTTCTTCCTGAAAGTAAAAATCTGAAAAATCTGAACCAATGCGAACTTGGAAGCATCTGAGTTTTAAAAAATTTTCGATAAAAATAGGAAGATTTCCACGGAAGTCCAAATTAAAAAGATCTCTTAAAATACCATAGCACCATGTCTTATCGTATGCTTTTTCCATATCGAAAAAGACAGATACTAAATGGTTACGTTTAACATTAGCTTTCCGGATGTTTGTCTCTAGCAGTAAGATATTGTCAACTGTTGAGCGGCCACGTCGAAAACCACTTTGCCATGGAGAAATTATGTTATTTTTTTCTAGTATAAAAACCAGCCTTGTATTCACCATTTTTTCAAGAAGTTTACACAGACAACTTGTGAGGGCTATTGGTCTGTAATTTTTTGGATTAGTTGCATCTTTGCCAGGTTTTGGAAATGGAATAACAATAGCATCGTGCCAAGCAGAAGAGAAGGTGTGTTCAGTCCAGATTCTATTGTAAAGATGAAGCAAGTTATTAAGAGAATCATTAGATAAGTGTTTGATCATAATGTAGGTAATGCCATCTGGTCCAGGAGCAGAGTTATGACATCGTTTCAAACAATTTTTTAATTCATTTTTTGTAAAAGGGCTATTGTAACTTTGAAATAGGCGGGATTTTAAACTGATGGTAGAGCATTCACATTTCTTTTTGTAAGAGAGAAAGGGTTCAGAGTAGGAACTAGAGCTAGAGATATTAGATAGAGTTTTCCCAATGACGTTGGCTATATTTTTGGTGGACGTTATGGTTTGACCGTTATATTTTAAAAAAGAGATACTCTGATTAGTATAAATTCCCATAGCTTTTTTAACACGATGCCCTAATTGCTTGCTGCTAATATTAGAAGTGATGCTGGAGACATAGTTGATCCAGGACTCTCTCTGAGCTTTCCTGCGAGTTTTCCGCGCATGTGCCCTAGCTTGTTTAAATAGTATATAATTACTTGTAGTTGGATACCTGCGGAAAATACCCCATGCTTTTTGTTGCTTCCTTTTTGCTAGTGTACAATCATCATTCCACCAAGGTTTAGGATGTTTCAGCCCAGATGATTTTGGAATATAAGTGTTAGCAGCAGTCATAATACATTGGCTGACTTGAGTTACAGCATTATTGATATTGCCCTCAACCATGTTAGTAGTAATGGAGGAATTTAAAGAAAAGCTAATCCAATCGGCCCTGTCATATATAAAATGGGATCTCTTAGGATGCACCTGGTCATAATTATAAAATGGTAAAAACAAAGGATAATGATCACTATTATATAGATCGTCACCAACAAAAAAATTAAAATATGGATAGAGTGTAGGAGAGCAAATGGCAAGGTCAATTGCATGAAATGTCCTGTTCATGGAAATAAGTATGGTTGCCATTATTTAAGAGACATATAGAATTATCTGTAATGAAGTTTTCAATAATAAGTCCACGAGAATTAGTATCAGGGCTTCCCTACAGCTGATTATGTGCATTAAAATCGCCAAGTATTAAAAAAGGAGTGGGAAGTTGTAAAATGAGGCTATTGAGATCATGCTGGTTTACATGCAAATTGGGTGGTAAATAGATAGAACAAACTGTTATTAACATTCGGATATGCAGCTGGATTGCAACTGCTTGGAGATTAGTATTTAAAGGGATAAAAGAATGTGGGACACTATTGGAGATTAAGAGAGCTACACCAGTCAGTTTGGGAAAAGTCTTTCCTGAAACAGTTGTAGCCACGGATATTAACATTAACATTTTGTCTCAGGTAAGTTTCCTGGAAAGCGAAACAAATAGGTCTATGGTTAAAAATTATTTCTTTGATTTTGTCTCGTTTATTATTAAAACCCCGGCAATTCCAACAAATGAAATTAGTCATGATTTTTTTTTTTTTTTTTTTAGATAAATGTATCTACGTCATTTTCATCAGAGGCAGTAGACATAGTCTCCTCTACGTCTGAAGGATGGATGGCAAGACAGTCATCCTGTTTTTCGGAGATAGGTTTATTTGATTTTTTTAATGTGGTTTTAGTCAAAAGTTTTTTCTTTTTAAGTGTACTATGATTGGAAGGTGAACTGATGTGCTTTTGAGACACATATTTAAGTTTTTTATCTGGCTGAACATTTTTTATAATTTGTGATGATTTCTTGGTGCAAGTAGGTTTAGACGACAATTGTGAAGCAGAGGAAGTCAGATTATTTTTTATTAAAAGTTTAGCAGAACTATCTTTAGCAGTTTCTTCAGATTGGTTATGTTTAAGGTTGTCTGTTTGAATGGCTATTGTTTTGAAAGTTTTCTGGGCCTTCGATGAAGTTGCAGCTGCAAATGATTTTCCTATTATTGGGGTCCTGGAGTCAACTAATTTTTTTGCTTCAAAGTAAGAAATATTTTGTTTTGTCCGGATTGTTTGTATTTCTTTTTCGTACTTGAGTTTTTCACAAGATTTTGAATAGGCTGGATGTTCTTTTTTGCAATTCACACAAGAAATAGATGCTTCACAATTCTGGTCGTCATGGCCTATAGCACTGCAGCGTGCACATGTGAGTTTTCCACGGCAAGATTGTTTGGAGTGACCAAATCTTTGACAATTAAAGAAACGCAATGGATTAGGAATATAAGGTCTTATTGGGCATGCGAGATATCCGGCTTTAATAGAGCGTCGTAGGTTGGGTGAGTCAATAGTAACTATGATATGCTTAGTAGGTATTTTCTGGTTATCACGAGTGATTCATATTCTGCGGACTGCAATTACTTTTTGCTCTCTTAGATTTTCTAGTATTTCACCTTCAGATATATATTGTAAGTCTGGCTCAGATATTACTCCACGGCAGGTATTTAAACTTCTGTGAGCACTCACGGTTACTGGGATATTTGCGAACATAGTACATTTTTTTAGATTTTTTTCTTGGTTATTGTTTTTTATTTCGATAAGTAATTCTCCTGTTCTCAGTTTTTTAATGGATTTCGGTTCACCTACAAGACCTTGTATAGCCTTCAGTATGAGAAATGGAGAGGTCTTTGAAAAATCGCCCTCATTCCTCTTAACAACAAAAAATCTCACTTCACTGTGCATAAACACATTTTTCTCACTTAGAGTTGAAGAAAATTCGTCCATCCTATCTCCCCAAGAATTCGACTGAGTTTGGTTAGCTTGGCTCAAGCCAGACGCATTAATCTCATTTCCTTTAGTTGTAGCCATAATTAAATTAAATGAAAAGGTTCGAGGGTTTCCTTAGTCCCACAAGTCAGCCCATTTCTTGAACGGACGGAAAGCAAAGGGTTTTCAGAATCGCTCCCTGGGACACCCATAACCACTCACCAGCTACCAGACCGTTGACCCAGATTGGGAATCACATGTGGTAGTCGTGTTAGTCCGGTGTTTCTCGTTCGAGTAGTCACCGTTGTCTCACCTTCACCAAGGGCACCAGTCTCCCAGTGTGCTCCCAAGGCTAGACTACCGTGAGACCCTCACCAAATCGCCAACCCAATAACCAGCGCCACATCTACACCGGACTTAGCTTAATTAATAGATTAGTAATTTTATGGTTTTTAGCTTAACAAATGAGAACAAGAACAACAAAGGGTAAAAAAAACAAGGTGAGTAGAAACGAAAAATGTGAGTGAACAAGGTGAGTAGTTTCATTTTTTTTTTTTAGTTTTTTCAAATTTTATAATTTTTTAAAGAGTTTTTATTTTTTTCAAACACGAAGCAACAAGAACAAGTACCAAAAACTTATTGGCAAAAGCAAAATAAACCAAACCAAAAGTGAAAGAAATAAAAGGGAAGGGGAATAAAACAAAAGAAGGAGAGAAAAAAAAGATCACTCGGGCCCGAGGTGCGTGACTCCTCCTGAATACCTGAAGAAGGTACCCCCTGGGGGTGTAGTTTTTTGGATCGGTTGCAGCTTTGCCGGGCTTAGGAAAAGGAATGATAATAGCATCATGCCAAGCAATAGGAAAGGTATTTTCGGTCCAGATTCTATTATAAAGATGAGACTGTATCGATAAGTGTTTGATCATGAGGTAAGTAATGCCATCAGGACCAGGGGCAGAGTTATGACTATGTTTCAAACTATTGTTTAATTCATTTTCAGTAAATGGGCTATTGTAATCGTGTGATGAGCTGGACCTAAAATTTATATTTGAGCGTTCAGAATTGTATTTATAAGATAGAAAAGGCTCACTGTAGGAGTTCGAACTAGAGACATTAGATAAAGTTCTACCAATGGTATCTGCAATATTTTTCATTGAAGTGATCGTTTGGCCATCATCCTTCAAAAAAGAAATACTATGATTAGAGTAAATTCCCATTGCTTTTTTACGCGATGCCAAAGCTGTTTGCTACTTATATTGGAGGTAATGCTGGACACATATTTAATCCAGGAATCCTTTTGGGATTTTCTGCGAATTCTCCGTGCGGCTGCCCTTGCTTTTTTGAATGCGATATAATTAGCAGTAGTTGGGTACCTCCTAAAAATTCCCCATGCTTTTTGCTGCTGTCTTTTTGCAATATTGCATTCATCATTCCACCATGGCTTTGAATGTTTATGGAGACGCCCAGAAGATTTTGGAATAGTAAGATTAGCTGCATTTATTATACAATTAGTGACATCAGTGATTGCTTTGTTGATATCACCTTCAATCATATCATGGGTTATAGTTGCATTGATAGTTAAAGCAGTCCAGTTGGCCTTGTCATATATATAATGTGGATTACCCGGATGACGTTCATTAAAATTATAAAAAGATAAAAATAAAGGAAAGTGGTCACTACTATGTAGATCGTTACTCACAAAAAAATTTAAATATGGATATAGATTGGGAGAGCAGATGGCAAGGTCAATGGCATGGAAAGTCCTAGAAGGTTCGTGAAAGTAAGTATTGTCCCCATTATTTAAGATACACAAAGAATTGTCAGAAATAATATTTTCAATGATTTGACCACGGGGGTTATTATTAGGGCTTCCCCACAACAAATTATGTCCATTGAAATCTCCAAAAATTAAGAATGGAGTTGGAAGTTGAGAAATAAGGCTATTGAGGTCATGCTGGTTTATGGATGTATTTGGTGGAAGATAGAGAGTGCAAATGGTCATTAATAGATGAGAGTGTACCTGAATGGCAAGAGCCTGAATGTTCATATTTTAAGGTATATTGTGGCACATTATTAGAAATCAGAAAGGTTACCCCACCTGTAGCTCGGTCAGACTGAGTAAAATCTTTCCTGAAACAGGTATAGCCACGAATTTTCACTTTATCGTGTTGTCTTAAGTATGTTTTTGGAAAGCGAAGCATATAGGTCGATGATCAGAGATGATATCTCTTGATATTATCTTGATATGGGTTTTATTAATATCTCTGATTTCATCACGTTTATTAATAAAACCCCAGCAATTCCATGAAATGAAATTGGTCATTTTTTTTTTTTTTTTTTTTAAGATTATAACATCTACGTCATTGTCCTCTGATGCAGTAGACATTCCGTCCTCCCCATCAGAAGGATGGAGGCTGATCATAACATCTTGTTTCGGAACGTTGACTTTATTATTTTTATTTGTAGTGGGAGTGAGCAATTTTGTTAGCTTCTTGATATTGAGATGAGAGGGTGAATTGGAATATTTTACAGAGGTAGAGTTAAGACATTTTTCAGACAATAATGTTTTAATAGTTTGTGGCGTTTTCTTTAAGTTTCTTTATTTGGATGAAGATGACTGTGAAGAGCTAGAAGCCTGATTTGGATTGGATTGTAAGTTTGGGGAATTCTTTAATTCAGTTACAACTGGAGAGCAAGTATTATGAACAGTGTCAGTTTGGATTGCAATAGACTGATATGTTTTTGTGGTAACTATGGCAGCAGCATATGATTTTCCAACAATGGGTGTCTTTGATTCCACAATTTTCCGTGCTTCGGGATATATGTTTTGTTTTGTTTTAATAGTTTGTATCTCCTTTTCAGTTTTCCATTTTTCACAAGATTTTGAGTAAGATGGGTGATCCTTTTTGCAATTAACACAACAGACAGGCGCTTCACAATTTTCACTGTCATGGCCAGTTGCACTGCAACAGGCACATGTTAGTTTACCATGGCAAGAGGTCTTTGAGTGGCCAAAACGTTGGCAATTGAAACATCTTAGAGGGTTAGGGATGTATAGCCTTATCGGGCATTCAAGGTAACCAGCTTTGATTGATTGTGGAAGTTTAGGAGAATCTATTGTCAAAATGATGTGTTTTGTGGGAACAGGCTTCTTATCACGAAAGATTGAAATTCGTTTAACGGCAATAACTTTTTGGTCTTTCAAATTATCGAGTATTTCACTTTCTGGAATATGTTGTAGGTCTGGTTCAGAAATCATACCACGACAGATGTTCAAAGTTCTATGTGTACTTACTGTGACTGGTATATTGGCAAATTGGGTACTTTTTTTTAGGTTATTAGCTTGCTTGTTATTGTTGACCTCAATTAGCAGTTCACCTGATCTAAGCTTTTTAACAGATTTAGATCCCCCATAATTGATTGAATTGACTTCTGAATTAGAAAAGGAGAAGTCTTAAAGAAATCTCCTTCATTACTCTTTACTACAAAAAATCTAGCTTCGCAATTTATAAACACATTACTCTCATTAAGTGTGGAAGAAAACTCTTCCATTCTTTCAGCCCAAGATTTCTCATTTGAATTTTTAATCGCTTGGCCCGAGCCAGACGCATTATTCGTATTTCCTTTGTTTGTCGCCATAATTAAATTAAATAAAAAGGGTCGAGGGTTTCCTTAGTCCCACAAGTCAGCCCATTTCTTGAACGGACGGAAAGCAAAGGGTTTTCAGAATTGCTCCCTGGGACACCCATAACCACTCACCAGCTATCAGACCGTCGACCCAGATTGGGAATCACATGTGGTAGTCGTGTTAGTCTGGTGTTTCTCGTTCGAGTAGTCACCGTTGTCTCACCTTCACCAAGGGCACCAGTCTCCCAGTGTGATCCCAAGGCTAGACTACTGTGAGACCCTCACCAAATCGCCAACCCAATAACTAGCGCCACATCTCCACCGTTTTCAGCTTGGTTAATGTTTTAGAAGTAATTTTAGTATAACCAACAAGACCAAAAAAAAAAAAAAAAAAAAAGGTGAGTGAAAACAAATAAGGTAAGTAGAAAACAAAAAGGTGAGTAAAACAAGGTAAGTAGTTTCAATTTTTTTTTTTTAAGTTTTTCAAATTTTTAATTTTTTTTTTACAATTTTTTTTTTCAAGAACAATGAACAAGAACAAGTACCAAAACCTTATTGTCAGTAAAAACCAAAAAAACAAACAAGGGCGGAAAAGCAAGAAAAATGCCAAAAACTTAGAGAGAAAAAAAAAAAACGAAGAAGAGATAAAAAGATCACTCGGGCCCGGGGTGCGTGACTCCCCCCTGAATACCTGAAGAAGGTTCCCCCCTGGGGGATGACAAAAGTACGAAAATAGTAAAAAACAGCGTAAAGGGTGTATAAAGTAAAAGCAATGTAAAAAGTTATGAACAGTGTATATCAGGCATGAGAGTGCAGAAAATTAAAAAAAGAGGAAACATGCGTGTTCATATGAAAAATAACGCGTGTGGGGGAAAACTATACAAATATGTTCATAAAATTTATTTCAAATGAAAAAATAATGCTCAGAGAAAAAAACTATGCAAAATATTTTAAAAGTGACAAATTAAACATTAGCACAATAGAACATGTATTAAAAAAAAAAAAATTAGCTAGCAATCAACGTTTAATATAACATTGAGTGTGCCGCGGTCTCAGAGCCGGCATCCACCGATTACCAGTACTCGTGGATTTTTTAACTATCTTCAACTTCCATTATCACCGAATATCTGTAATCTTTATGGAGTAAAGCAGTGCAGTCGAGCATAGGACGTTTTTTTTGAACAATACTGAATTACCAGAAAAATTCTTTAACAACGAAAGGAATTCATGGAGATGGAAAAACTGCTTCGCCATTTTGCGCTAGAAGTCAGTCGCCATTTGTCTTAAAGTCACCTAGAAAGCCAACCAGTTCTTTCCTCCGGCCTGGAATAGGAGGATTAGAACAAAATTATAAGATCGCGAAATGTAATTGTATTGAATATAGAATATGACAAGAGCCTATGAAGATTATGAAGTGGAACAAGATAAATGAAACTTCAACATTACGCAATCTCAACTTGATTTTCGTCAGTGAATAAAATGAGATAACTTCGGTTGGGACTCTCGCTTAAGATCCATACTTTACCAAGGACATTCAGTTCCTTTTGCAAACATCCACGTTCCAACGATAAACTCAACGGTTTTTCTTTACAAATATAATGACTTTATAATGGACATAATGAACTTATAGTATCAGAAGTACTTTCGTGCGATTTTATTTCCGTCCCATACAATAGTCTGATATAATATTTCGCTTCACGGCAGTGCAACATCTATCACTTGCAGTTCACGCGATCTAGATAATATGTGCATAATTTAAAAAAAATGATGTCCGTGCCAAATTTTAGATGTGCTAAAAATAGTGTTTTTTCTCTTTATGTGTGTAAGTTTTAGTGAAGTAAGTACCTGGCCAGTGTACAAAAAGTGTAACCTATATGTCTTGTACCTTCTATTAAAAATGTGTTTACAACATGCACCTGTCTTATCATTGTGTCCATGAAGTTGGGTGAGTCCATTTTTTCATTATTCCTTTCTCTATTATAGCTCAAGTTTCAGATTTGGTTATCGTCATCGGATCTATCGATGTATCGTACTGCCACTTATTAGACAGCAACGGCCATTAAAAAATTATTTATTTAAGTATAGATTTATTTAAAATGCATATTCAGTTTTAAAGAAGTCTCTGAGTGCCAAGGCTTTCACTTACCTAATTTTAATTTGATTAATATGATACGATTACATTTAGACTTAAATTCAACATCTTAAAGTCTCTTAATTTAGAGAATTTACAATTTTAATCTTTACAATTGTAGCAATCTTTATTTTTAATTTTTACCCTAATTTAAAGTATTAAAATTTAAGATAAAGTTTTAGAGATAATGTTACAGCTAAATCTTTAAGATGTTATATTGGTATGGCTCCCAATTTTTATGGGTTGCTAAAATTACATAAACCTGGTATTCCATTTAGACCTATAATTGATTACTCCCGTTCCCCTCTTTCTAACCTTGCTAGATTTATTTCGTCATTGCTTAAACCTCTTACTTTAAATTCACCCTTTAGTTTAAATTCTTCTTTTCATTTTGTTTCTGAATTAAGAAATTTTGATACCCCCCCAAACTGTATAATGATTTCTTTAGATGTTGTTTCTCTTTTTACTTCCATCCCTATTGAATTTGCTTGTGATATTATAAGAAAAATTTATCCTATTGATAGTACTCATTCTACTCTTAATATTGAATCAATTCTTAAATTAGTTTTTTTTTCTGCTTATCTTGTAATTGCTTCAAGTTTAATGATTTATACTATAAACAAATTCGTGGCACGCCTATGGGCTCACCTGCTAGTGTTTGCATAGCAGAAATAGTTATGCAGTTTTTGGAAAATAAAATAAATGATAGTTTAAATGATAAAATTCCTTTTTGGCGGAGATACGTAGATGACATTTTTTTATTAATTGAAGAAAAACATATAAATGAAGTCGTTACTTTTTCTAATTCGTTATGCCCAGAAATTCAATTCACTTTGGAAATAGAACAGAATAACAGTTTGCCTTTTCTTGATGTTCTCGTTGAACGCATTTCGAATTCACCTAGCATTTTTCAAACTTCTGTTTATTGTAAAGCAACTTTTACAGGTCAATATCTAAATTTTCATTCTGCTAATCCTAATTCGCATAAAATTCCAGTCTTCCGAACTTTGGTCAATAGAGCTCTTCAGTTATGCAGTAACGAGACACCTTTTAAGTTGGAAATTAAAAAATATTTTCAGGATTTAATAAATAACGATTACCCTCTTAATTGGTTAAAATGAATTTATCGTGAAAAAATTATCAGCTTCCCCCCTCCTACAATTTCCCCCTCTATTCCAATGCAAATGAAAAATTCACTTATTAATAAAAACAATTATATTTCTATGCCATATTTTGGTTTTCCTTCAGAACTTCTAAATGACTTACACCACATAATATTTATACTGCTTTCCCGCCAATTAAACAATTAAAAAACGTCCTTTTTAACTTTAAACCCATAACCCCTTCTCTGGATTTAACTGGTGTAATATATTTAATTCCTCGTAAAAATTGCAAATATGTTTATATAGGTGAAACTGGCCATACAGCAAAAATTAGACTACAAGAACACAGACGATCTTTTAAAAATTGCAACCAAAATTCTAAAATTGTAATCCATGCAATAGAAACCGATCATATTCCTGACTTCGATAATATAAAAATTCTAAATTCTGGTTTTCATAATTATAAATCGCGTATTTTCCTTGAGAGCTGGCACACTGCCAAGCATTTCCACACTATCAATGAAGCATGCGCACTGGCACCTCAATATTCAGTACTCCTTTAAATTCCTTGAGTGTTCATATGATGTTTGCATATTGTGTTGTAATTACTGATGAGGAAACCCGGACGGGTTTCGAAATGTCTGATTTTAATTGTTTTTATATGTAATTTTGTTTTTTTAAATGTATTTTAACTTAAAAATTTTTGTCTCACAAATAAAACATTTTTGCTTTTAATACATATAATTGAAACGGTTTGATGTTTGTGTATGTTAAACAATTCTACTTCTTTATGGGTTCTAGAATATCATAAAGTAAGTTTAAACATTAATATTGACATTGTTGTTGTGGATGGATAAATATTCAAAAATAAAAGATTTAACACAGAATGTTTGATTGGCGATGATTAGAGATGAAAAAGGGGGGGGGGAAATTACAAGAGTGAGAAATATTGAATAATTCTGTTCTTTTATATATTACAGAATATGATAAAGCACGTTTAAAATGAATATTGACATTTATATTTTGGATGGAAAAAGATTGAGAATTTAAAGTTTTTTGTGGAGCGTTTGAACACTGATCGTTATTGGAATTTGATTTTAACCAAATAAAAAATCACAAAATGAACAAAAATCACCGAAAAGCAGAAAATCGCAGATCCGCGGAAAATTCTCATGCCTGGTATATAGTAAAAACAGAAGTAAAAGGAGATGAACAGTGTAAAAAATAAAATCAAATGTCGTAGTAAAACCCAACCTCTTTTAAAAAATTAGCCAAATTGTAATGAGGATTAATACCTAGAAGACTTGTTAGATTTGGTGATGATGATCTAAAATAAAGTCTATAGAGATGACGAAGAGAAGGGCAGTCAGTGAGAATATGGCGAATGGTAAGTGGATTAGAGTGACATTTCAGACACGAAGGTTCTTGTTCCCCGAGAAGCAGGTGCCTGTGTGTAAGCCTCGAATGTCCAATTCTAAGGCGAGTAACAATAACATCATGTTTTCTAGGATTAAGTGCAGACCAGATTGCAATGTGTGGTTTTATCTCATGTAAGTCACTGTGTTTCTGCAAAATGACTGCACCAATAGCAAATTTGGAGGCATCTGTATTCAGATAAAATGTGTCGTTAAACTTTGGCTGTTGTAAAAAAGGTTGTTTAAAGAAAATCTGTTGAAGTTGCTGGAAAGCATGGTCTTCAACCTGGGTCCACTTAAAAGGTGAGGTAAGGGCAATTAGTGGTTCAGAAACAAAAGCAAATGATGTAATTAGATGACGATAGAATCCACAAAGACCTAGGAACTTCTTTACTTGATGTTTTGTTTGTGGTGCAGGAAAAGAATTTTACATATGTTGGATGAAATTGGATAAACTCTTATGGAGAAACTGGCATTTATTTAAATTAAGGGTAAGGTTGGTTGATTGATTGCTGTTTAATGGCGCAAGGCCCGTGATGGGACATACTGCGCCAAACTAAAGTATAAAAGATAAACACTAGCTTCTGGATGGGTTTTACCCATCCAGATGGTCAGTAAAAACCACATTGAAAATTAAAACAAGGTAAAAAAAATAAAATATAAAGACGAATATTGAAATAATAGAAAGCAGAGTAAAAAGTGTATAAAATAAAATGATGTAAAAAGTTATGAACAGTGTATATATAAAAACCGAAGTAAAAGGAGATGAACAGTGTATATAATAAAAATTAACAGTGTAAAATATAAAATCAGATGTTATGATAAAAACCAGCATCTTTTAAAAAATTGGTCATGAGATGATGAGGGTTCACACCTAAAAGGCTCGTTAGATTGGGTGAATATTAATTAAAATGTTGTCGATACAGATGACGAAGGCAAGGGCAGTCGGTGAGAATATGGCGAATTGTTAGTGCACTATGATGACATTTCGGATAATCAGGTTGTTGCTCTCCAAGCAGTATTTATGCTCTCCAAGTATTTATGCGTTAGTCTTGAATGCCCGATTCTTAGTCTAGTAATAATAGCACATTTTCTAGGGGTGAGTGTTGGCCAGTTTGAAATTTGAGGTTTTATTTCTTGCAATTTGTTATTGTTTTGGTTATTCCACGCCCTTTGCCAAATACTTTTAAGATAACTTTTAAGTGTGTGCTTTATGTCATCATATGGTACAGGACAGTTTAAAAATTCAGAAGCCTGCCTTGCGGCGTTGTCTGCTGCTTCATTTCCTTTAATGCCAACATGGCCAGGAACCCAGCAAAACAAAATGTTGAATCCCTTCTTCAAAAGGTCGTTGTAAGTATTTAAAATTGAGATGAAGGACAGGTTACAAGAATTAGAAGAGAGACAATCAAGAACACTCTTCGAGTCTGTATAGATTATGAATTTTCTACTCTGATGAGATGAAATAATGTTAAAAGCAACCTCAACCGCAAAAAACTCTGCAGAGAAAATGGAAAATGAATTAGGGAGTTGATAGCTAAAAGTTGTATTACCAATGATAATACCACAACCGACTTTATTATTTGTTTTGGAGCTATCAGCAAAAATCTCAACATAGTCCTTGTAGTCAGAGCGATGAGATGAGAAAAGTGCTTGAAAAATGGAAGCATCTAGGTTAGATTTGTCAAACCCCTTAAACGGATGAAGACAAGAAATAACTTGGAAATTCCAAGGCATCATGATTAAAAATGACCGGGGACGAACTTTGGTATGAATATGAGAAGTGCCCGCAGAAAAGTTCTTCATCCTAAGAGAAAAATGAGGGACGCAAGATGGCCGATTCACATAAAGATTATGATCGTTGTTATTTAAATGTGGGTGAAGTGGATGATTAGGATGTTGGTTGGTTGGTTGGTTGGTTGAATGACGTTTTCTGGCGCAAGGTCCAAAGTAGGACATGATGCGCCAAACAAAAAGGTAAAAGAAAAAAGGAGCCTCTGGATGGGTTTACCCATCCAGAAAGTCATTAAGAAAACACAGTAGAAAAGGAAGTAAAACTAAATACAAGATAAAATCAAAAATAATAAAAACAGTATACAATAAAAAACAGATGTAAAATGGGATGAACATTGTAAACAATAAAATCAGATGTCGAAGTAAAACCCAGCCTCCTTTAAAAAATTTGTCAACTGATGATGAGGATTTGCACCTAAAAGGCTTGTCAGATTGGGTGAAGATGAATTAAAATAATGCCTATACAGATGACGAAGACAAGGACAGTCAGTGAGCAGATGGCGGATGGTAAGCACACAGAAATGACATTTCGGACAGTCAGGTTCCTGTTGTCCAAGTAGTAAGTATTTATGCGTGATCCTTGAATGCCCAATTCTTAAACGAGTAATTATGACATCATGTTTTCTAGGACTCAGTGTAGGCCAGACTGCAATTTGAGGTTTTATTTCAAGTAATTTATTATTTTGTTGATTATTCCACTCCATTTGCCAATTACTTCTGAAAGTGCTTTTTAGTGTGTGCTTAATGTCATCATAAGGTATAGGACAGTTTAAAATAATAGAAGCCTGCCTTGCGGCTTTGTCTGCTGCTTCATTGCCTTTGATGCCAACATGACCAGGAACCCAGCAAAACAAGATGTCAAATCCCTTTTTCAGAAGGTCATGGTAAGTTTTTAAAATAGAGGTGAAAGATGGGTTACAAAAGGTAGATGAAAGAGAATCAAGAACACTCTTTGAGTCTGTATATATAATGAATTTACGATTTGGATGAGATGAAATAAAATCAAGGGCAACTTCAATAGCTAAAAACTCTGCAGAGAAAATAGAAAAAGCGTTAGGAAGTTCATAGCTTAGAGTAGTATTGTCAGAGATAATCGCACAACCAACCTTATTGCTTGTTTTAGAACCGTCAGTAAAAATTTTGGTATATTCTTTATAATTGCTTCGATGAGCTTTGTAGAGGGTCTGAAAGATAGAGGCGTCAGTGTTACCTTTGTCAAAACCTTTAAAAGGATGAAGACATGAAATACCCTGGAAGTTCCACGGAGTCATATTTAAAAAACCCATAGGACGAATTTTGGTATGAAGATGAGGATTGCCGGCAAGAATATTCTTGATTCTGAGACCAAAATGTGGGATGCAGGATGGACGGTTTAAAAAGAGATTGTCATTACTGTTATTGATATGAGGATGAATTGGATGATTAGGATGAGAAAGTATCCTATGGTACAGTTGTACAGATAACTGCTGTCTAATATTAGTAAGGGAAGGCTCTACACAGTCAGCATATAAGCTGATGACTGGAGAAGTCCGAAAGGCCCCTGAGCAGATCCTAAGTGCACTGTGATGAACTGTGTCAAGTTTTTTAAGGTAAGAATTAGGAGCAGACCCATAAATTTCACAGGCGTAGTCTAATTTTGAACGAATTAAGGAGCGATAGATTTTTAGTAGAGAAATGCGATCAGCACCCCAAGATGTGTTTGCAAGTACTTTTAAAATATTTAAAGTTTTTTCACATTTCGTCCTTAAATAAGAAATATGGTCTTTAAAATTGAGTTTTTTGTCAAAAATAACACCCAAAAAACGGGCAGAGTCAATTACCGAAATAGGTATGTCGTTAATAAAAATTTGTGGATCAGGATGAAGACCACGTTTGCGGCAAAAATGCACACACTGTGTTTTGTCACTGGAAAAAGTAAAACCATTTTCATTAGTCCATTTAAGAATGTTTTTAACAGCAAGTTGCAACTGTCGTTCAATGAAGCGCATATCATTTCCCTGGCAAGAAATCTGCAGGTCTTCAACGTATAGACAGCCTTGAACGGTTTGTGGAAGTTGTTTTATTATATCATTGATTTTTAAAGAGAAGAGTGTAACACTCAAGACACTGCCTTGAGGTACACCTTCGTCCTGAAAGTAAAAGTCTGAATAAACAGAACCAATCCGAACTTGGAAGCGTCTGACTCTCAAAAAATTTTTAATAAAAATGGGAAGGTTACCACGAAAGTCCAAATTAAATAGATCCTTCAAAATGCCATGGCGCCATGTCCTGTCATATGCCTTTTCCATATCAAAAAAGATTGACACCAAATGGTTACGTCTAACATTAGCTTTCCGAATATTGGTCTCTAGAAGTAAAACGTTGTCAATAGTAGAGCGGCCACGCCTAAAACCACTTTGCCATGGGGATATTAACCTTCTCTTTTCAAGGATATAAACCAGCCTAGTATTAACCATTTTCTCGAGCAGTTTGCATAAGCAGCTAGTCAAAGCAATTGGCCTGTAGTTTTTTGGATCGGTTGCATCTTTGCCGGGCTTAGGAAAAGGAATGATAATGGCATCATGCCAAGCAATAGGAAAAGTATTTTCGGTCCAGATTCTATTATAAAGATGAAGGAGATTTTTAAGAGACTGTATTGATAAGTGTTTGATCATGAGGTAAGTAATGCCATCAGGACCAGGGGCAGAGTTATGACTATGTTTCAAACTATTGTTTAATTCATTTTCAGTAAATGGGCTATTGTAATCTTGTGATGAGCAGGACCTAAAATTTATTGTTGAGCGTTCAGAATTATATTTATAAGATAGAAAAGGTTCACAGTAGGAGTTCGAGCTAGAGACGTTAGATAAAGTTCTACCAATGGTATCTGCAATATTTTTCATTGAAGTAATTGTTTGGCCATTATCCTTCAAAAAAGAAATACTATGATTAGAGTAAATTCCCATTGCTTTTTTAACGCGATGCCAAAGCTGTTTGCTGCTTAAATTGGAGGTAATGCTGGACACATATTTAATCCAGGAATCCTTTTGGGATTTTCTGCGAATTCTGCGTGCGGCTGCCCTTGCTTTTTTGAATGTGACATAATTAGCAGTGATGATTAGGATGTGAAAGGATGCGATAGTACAAATCAAGTGAAAGTCTTTGTCTGATGTCAGCGAGAGAAGGCTCCACACACTCAGCATATAACTAAGAACAGGACTAGTACGGAAAGCTCCTGAGCAAATTCTTAGAGCACTGTGGTGTGGTATGGTGTGGTGTGTCAAGTTTTTTAAGGTAAGAATGAGCTGCTGATCCATAAACCTGGGAAGCATAATCAAGTTTGGAGCGAATAGTAGCCCGATATATTTTGAGTAATGATGGACGGTCTGCTCCCCAAGAAGTATTAGAAAGGACTTTTAAAATATTGAGTGCTTTATCACATTTAGTTCTTAAATATGAAATATGTGGAATAAAAGTCAATTTTCTGTCAAACATAACACCCAGAAATCGAGCAGTGTCAACAACTGAAATTGGCCTGTTATTCATCAAAATATGAGGATCGGGATGAAGACCTCGTTTACGACAAAAATACACACATTGTGTTTTGTCAGTTGAGAATTTAAAACCATTTTTATTAGTCCATTTAATGATATTGTTTATAGCGAGTTGTAATTGGCGTTCTATGAAGCGCATGTCATGTCCCTGGCAAAAAATTTGCAGGTCGTCAACATATAAGCTTCCATGTACACTTGGAGGTAACTGTTTTAAAATATCATTTATTTTTAAAGAAAAAAGTGTAACGCTCAAAGCACTGCCTTGAGGCACACCTTCCTCCTGGAAATAATAATCTGAATAAACTGATCCAATACGAATTTGAAAGCGTCTGACTCTTAGAAAATTTTCTATAAAAATAGGGAGATTTCCTCTAAAGTCCAAATTAAAAAGATCTCTTAAAATACCACAGCGCCAAGTCTTGTCATAAGCTTTCTACATGTTGAAAAAAACTGACACCAAATGGTTACGTCTCACATTAGTTTTTCGAATATTAGTCTCCAGTAATAAGATATTGTCAACCGTTGAGCGGCCCCCGTCGAAAACCACTTTGCCATGATGAAATCAAACTATTTTTTTCTAAAATGTAAACAAGCCTAGTATTAACCATCTTTTCTAGCAGCTTACACAGACAGCTTGTGAGGGCAATGGGTCTATCATTTTTTTTTTGGGATCAGTAGCATCTTTGCCTGGCTTAGGAAAAGGAATAACAATAGCATCGTGCCAAGCAACAGGAAAAATATTTTCAGTCCAGATCCTATTGTAAAGATGAAGGAGATTATTGAGAGACTGTTTTGATAAATGTTTAATCATAATGTAGGTAACACTATCCAGTCCGGGAGAAGAATTATGGCAATGTTTCAAACTATTTTTTAATTCGTTTTCTGTAAAAGGTCTATTGTAGTCTGGTGAAGAACGGGAGCGAAAATTGATTGATGATCGTTCAGAATTACGTTTATGAGACAAAAAAGGTTCAGAATATGAATTAGAACTGGAGATGTGAGATAAGGTTTTACCAATGTTGTCTGCAATATTTTTAGTAGAAGTTATGGTTTGGCCATTATCTTTTAAAAACGAAATACTTTGATTAGAATATATTCCCATTGCTTTCTTGACACGATGCCAAAGCTGTTTACTGCTTACATTGGAGGTAATGCTGGACACATATTTAATCCAGGTATTTTTTGGGGAGATTCTGTGGATTCTTTGTGCGGCTGTCCTTGCTTTTTTGAATGCGATATAATTAGCAGTAGTCGAGTACCTCCTAAAAATTCCCCAAGCTTTTTGTTGTTGTCTTTTTGCATTCATCATTCCACCATGGCTTTGAATGTTTATAGTGCCCAGAAGATTTTGGAATAGTAATATTAGCTGCATTTATAATACAATTAGTGATGTCAGTGATTGCTTTGTTTATATCACCCTCAATCATTTCATGTGTCACAGTTGCTTTTATAGTAAAAGCGGTCCAGTTGGCCTTGGCATAAATAATGTGGATTTCCAAGATAACGATCATTAAAATTATAAAAAGGTAAAAATAGAGAAAAGTTGTCACTATTATGTAGATCGTTACTAACAAAGAAATTAAAATATGGATAAAGAATAGGTGAGCAAATGGCTAGGTCTATTGCATGAAAAGTTCTTGAAGGTTCATGAAAATATGTATTGTCACCATTATTTAAAAAACATAGATTATTATCTGTGACAATGTCCTCAATAAGTTGACCACGTGGATTAATGTCTTGACTACCCCAAAGTGGATTGTGCCCATTCAAATCACCAAGAATTACAAATTAAGAGTAAGGTTATATTTCCTGAAAATTTGTAAGAATGCTTTTAATTTAGTTATGGTTTCTTCAAATGAGTCGCTGCAAATGATAATATCATCTTGATACGAAAAAATACCAGGTAAATTAATTTCCTCAACAATTTCATCTATCATTGCTTGAAAAATACTAGCCGCTGTCTTCAGCCCAAAAGGAAGACGTTTAAATCTGAAGGTTCCCCATTGGGTTGTACAGAAAATCTTGTCTTGATATTTCTTAGGTAAGTGAATTTGGTGATAAGCACTAGGCATGTCAAGAGTAGTGAAAATTTGTAATTGGCGATATTATTTATTAAGGTTTGTACTTTAGGCAGGAGTAACTTGAGTATTCAATAATTGAGTTAAGGAGTCTAAGATCAAGAGCAGTATGGTAAACTTAATTGAATGTTGTGATTTTATTGAAGGGATTGTTGCATTAATAGGATTGTACTTCGTTGCAAATATAGAATATCCTAAAGAGGAAATGACAACTTTGAAAATTTTTCAATCCTACATTTAAGTTACCTTGTAAAAATTTGCCAGGAAAATTAATGACATTTTGTAAAGCATTATCTTAATTGATTCGCTAGTCATTCTTTTCATTTAAAAAAAAAAAAAACTGATCAAAAATCTTAATTTTTGAAATTGTATATCTACCAATTTTTATTCACGGAAGCCGAACTTTTTGCATTATATTAATGAGGATGAGCCTCAACTTTTACTAAATATATATATGGGCATTGGGGGACTATAAATTTCATAATTGGGTTGTGGATTCCCCCCCCCCCCCTAAGTCATGTTTACTGCAATTTATTTCTGTATTGTTACCATTTTTTTTTTTTTTTCTTTTCTTTTCTTTAACTGTTATTGTCAACCTCACCTTTTTAAAATAAATTTTGTACAATTGTTATGTCTATTCTTCGTAAATTTGTGTTGTAAAACATACAAGTAATAAACAAGTTCTTTTTTTTTCCTTTTCATGTATATATTTTTTTTAATACACCAATCAGTTTAATAATTTTTTTGTCTTTTACAATGTATTCAGTTGAACATTTGTACATAAATAATTATTAATAGAATTTCTTTTTATTATGGCTGAATATTGCTTTTTAAAATACCATATATCAGTTTAGTTTCATTTTAAAGAATTTAACTAATACTGAAATGCACTTCAAATAATTTAAGCCCATAGGCAGTTATGTATAAGAATTATTTTTTGTATTCCTCTAAATGAACTATATGTTCTATACTCACGAAAATTAAAAGGGTACCTGCGACAGTGACCTATAAGATTTTTACCTCAATTGAATAGAGCATTTAGGTACTATCATAAAAATGTAAAAAATGAATTCGAGAAGCCTCAAAACAGATATAGCAAAATCTCAAATAAAGAAATTAAAAACATGCAATTTCTTTTGTGAGGAAGTATTATTTCATAAATTTCTGATAATTTAGTCTTGTATTACTTAACTTGTACACTTTAAAATGTGTGATGTAACCAGTGTTTCAATTTGTTTAAAGTAGCCGATCTCTTTTAAAGTATTATTGACGCTAGCAGTAACTTCTCTTCATAAGCACTTTTCACAGAACAAATCTTTTGTCACGTTTTTCAACACAGAATTTTTCGCCTAATTGAATCTAGAAAATGTCCCAATTAAAAAAAAACCAGGGGAGGGGGGGGGGTACCACCTTCAGGTATTCAGGAGGTGTCACGAACCCCGGGCCCGAGTGATCTTTTCTTTTCTCCTTTCTTTTTCTGTTTTTTTTTTCTTCTTTCTTTCTTTTTTTTAAATTAAATTTTGAGTTCACTTTTTTCAAATGCCAATAAGTTCTTGATCTGTTTTTTGTACTGCCAATAAGTTCTTGGTCTGTTTTTGTTTTGTTCAAGTTCTATTCTTAAAAAAAATAAAATAAAAAATTTTGAAAAACAAAAAAATATGGAAACACTAACAAAGTTCTACTCACCTTTTTTTTGTTTTGTATTTTAACTTACCTCTTCTTTTGTTTCTACGTTGCTTGTTTATAAAAAAAAAAAAAAAAAAAAATACATTAACTGCTAATCCATTAATTAAGTTTAGTCTGGTGAAGGTGTGGCTCTGGTTATCACGACAAAGATTTTGTTGAGGGTGCTACGGTAGTCTAGCCTTGGGGGTCACACTGGGAAACTGGTGCCCTTGGTGAAGGTGAGACAACGGTGACTACATGAACGAGAAACACCAGACTAACACGACTACCACATGTGATGCCTGAACTGGGTCGGCAACCTGGTAGCTGGTGAGTGGTTATGGGTGTCCCAGAGTGGATTCTTAACCCTACAGTGCATACTGTAGCCAATTGGCTACAAACTCTTTTTACCTCTCTAACCTATTCAATTCATGTAGCATCTCGGCAACACTGTGTTTTCTGGCTTCAAAATACTCCAATTAGCGATTTCGTTTATTTTCGATCATAGATTACAGTACCAACCCGTTGGTTGAAATCAAAGTACGACTTTTGCAATCACATTTTTTTTCTGGCAAAGCCTGACTTTGATCTTCTAAAATATTATTAAACATGCAAAAATATATTTCAAAAAAAAAATATTTTGTTGAGGGAATATTTTTTTATTAATTTTAACTTGTTTTAACAACAAAATTTATAATAATAGTTTTTTACATTCGTTTTTACAAATGTTGCTATTTGGCAACACTATGAAGAAAGCTTGAATTCGCTTTTGATTATATTTCTCTTGTTAGTCGAACAATGATCTTTGAATACATTTGAAACTATTCAACAATTTTTGCATGTCCATGATAATACTTTGTGTTCTAGTGATGACAAGCTGTACAAGTTGAGACCAATAACTGACGCCCTGAAAAAAAAGTTTTTATCTATTCCAATGGAAGAATCCCTGTGTGTGGATGAGCACATATGTGCGACAAAGACCCGCCATCACACGAAACAATACCTTCCAAAAAAACCGCACAAATATGGATTTAAATTGTTTGTTTTAGCTGGTGTGTCTGGTTTCACATACAACTTCGACATTTATACCGGTGTAGAAAAAAATGCCATTAGTCTTCTGCTGAACGAACCAGATGACTTAGGAGTCACTGGTTCCGTGGTAGCTAGGCTCACCCGCCCGGTTCCTGAACACAAAAATCATAAATTATACTTTGACAACTTTTACACATCTGTGCCTTTGACATTCTTGAAGTCAAAAGGAATTCTATCGCTTGGTACTGTATGAAAAAATAGAGTACCAACTTGCAAAATGCCACCTGATACGGAATTGTAAAAAAGTAAACATGGAAGTAATTTCAAGTATGTTATGGATGTGAAATATCAAATCTCGCGTGGCATGATAATAAAACTGTTTTGATGATTTCAACATTTGCTGGGGCAATTCCCGTGGAAGGTATCATACGCTATGACAGAAAAGAAAAATGTAGAAAAAGTGTTTCTTGTCTTCATGTAATCCATGTGTATAACAAACATATGGATGGAGTAGATCTTCATGATAGTTTACTTGGGAGATATAAAATTACCATGCGAACTAGAAAATGGTACTTTAGACTATTTTATCGTCTTATCGATCTTGTTATAATAAACGCCTGGTTATTGTACAAGCGGACACACCCTAATAGACATTTGAAATTGATAGAACTTCAGCTTGAGGTTGCAGAAACCTTGTGTTCTATTGGGGAGATGAAAACTTTAAAGCGAGGTCGACCATCGAATGAAGTTGAGACTGACTTAAAACGACTGAATAAGCCTGACTGCAAGCAACCTCGCAAATAAGTTAAGTACGACAGAATCGTTCACTGGCCCAAACATTTAGATTCCAAGCAACGTTGTAAATTTCTCAACTGTAAAGGTTTTACTAGAGTTAAATGTATGAAATGCTTAGTTCCTCTATGTTTCAACCAAAATAATAACTGTTTTGTGTCATACCATACAAAACCATAATGTTTAATAATAAAAACTAACTGGTAAGTACTAAATATCTCATGCTTTTTTATTTATGTGTAATTATTATTTCAATAAAAATATTGCAGATTAGCCTACTTAAAAAAAAAAAAAATCCTATGTCAATACATAGAAAAGTATATGCTTAATTCACAGTGTTGCCATATGGCAACAATTTAAAAAAATTAAATAAAATAAAAATGGCAATCGCTGGAATTTTTTAATATTTTTCCCTTACTATGTGACTAACACAGATGCAAATATATTTTTCCTGGGAAAATAGAAAAAATCATGCACTGCAGGGTTAAAAACCCTTTGCATTTGTGTGTTGGAAGAAACTCGCCCTTTTTTTCCTTTTCTCTTATTATGGCTACAAATATGGATATTGCGAATAATGCGTCTGGCTTGGGCCAAGCTAGTGAAAATTCAAAGGCGAAAACTTGGGCAGATGAAATGGAGGAGTTTTCTTCCACTCTGAATGAGAACAATGTATTCATCCATTGTGAAACTAGATTTTTTGTGGTAAAGAGAAATGAAGGAGATTTTTAAGACTTCTCTTTTTCTAATTAAGAAATAATTGGTCAATAATGGGTGATCTGAAATCTATTAAAAAGCTTAAATCAGGTGAACTACTATTATTAAAGTCGAAAATAACAAACAAGCTGTAACTTTAAAAAATGTACCCACTTTGCCAATATACCAGTCACCGTAAGTATACATAGAACATTGAATATCTGTTGTGGTGTGATTTCTGAACCAGATCTACAATATACTCCAGAGCGAAATATTCAAGAATTTAAAAGACCAAAAAGTTATTGCTGTTAAATGAATTTCAATCTTCCGTGATAAGAAGCCTGTTATCACCAAACACATTATTTTGACAATAGACTCACCTAAACTTCCCCAATCAATAAAAGCTGGTTATCTTGAATGCCCTATAAGACCATACATCCCTAACCCTCTAAGATGTTTTAATTGCCAACGTTTTGGCCACTCAAAGACATCTTGTAGTGGTAAACTAACATGTGCCCACTGCAGTGCAGTTGGCCATGACAATCAAAACTGTGAAGCTCCAGTCTGTTGTGTTAACTGTAAAAAGAATCACACTTCGTATTCGAAAACTTGAGAAAAATATAAAGTTGAGAAAGAAATACAAATTGTTAAAACTAAAGAGAACATATCATATCCTGAAGCTAGGAAAATCACAGAATCCAGAACACCTACTATTGGGAAATTTTTGCTGAAGCTGTTTCCATCAAAAAAACTTATCAGACTATAGCTACGCAAACAGACTGCCTCATAAAAAGTTGCCCCACATTTATCCAAACCAGCCAACCGGTTGCAACCCTAAAAAATAGCACAATACAATCAAAACCTAATCAAACTTCTTAGTCTTCACAATCATCCTTAAATAAACCTATTATTTCTAATAAAAACCCCATAAAATCTGAAAAATGCATTGTCCGACGAGAGCCATGCATCTGTGTCATATAAACATTTTAATTCACTTTCCCGCAAAAGTACAGTTAAAAAGAAAAAAACATTAATAAAAGCTACTACTAACATACCAAAACTAATTACCGTAATTTTTGGGAAATAAGCCACGGCTTATACGTGTTTAAAAGTTCAAAATCGGCAACTGCGGCCTATCTGTTGAGAGAGAAAAATTATCGGATCTCAAAAATTTTTAATCATTTAATTTCAAAAACACAGAATGCGTAAAAACTAAATATTTTGAATTTGATTATGTATTTTGTCAGTAGATGGCAGCACCAGACAAAAATCTAGCAGTAAAACTAGAGCTCTGTTTACTAAAAAATGATTGACCTGAAATAAATAACATTATCAAAACTCTCAACGTATGCCATCACCATCGATCGAAATATTCCAAAATCAGTATTAATAACTTTTATAATTTGATGATATTCAAATTATTTCTACATAATTAGCAGATAATAAAATCTTATATTGGTTATATTTAAACTATTTCTATAATGAGAACATTACTGTTATATTGAATATGTATCCTTACATAATTGCATATGCGTATGTAAATAATAATAATAAAGAAAAGAACAA
The DNA here is from genome assembly GCA_963930645.1 of Salticus scenicus. Lineage (NCBI taxonomy): Eukaryota > Metazoa > Arthropoda > Arachnida > Araneae > Salticidae > Salticus > Salticus scenicus. The sequence continues at coordinate 260,174,460 of OZ005658.1, read as the reverse complement.
AAGACTTAAATCCATCAAAGTCTGCATAAAAATCCAAACTTTCCTAAACAAACTTTCTCCCACTTCCACAATAATCCTATCCCACGGAAAAAAAAGAAAAACTTTCTGATCTCATTATCTATCTTTCTTTCTTTCTTTGTTTTTTTTTAATCGTGCTGTCCAAAGTTCATTCAGTAAAACAAACAGGGGGGGGGAGAGCCATGACTTGGGCTATGTGCTGATAAAGGTCAAAGGGCAAGTGCAATCAAGTGAATGAGAAAGGAAAATGCAGCTGTAGCAGAAATAAACAAACCCAAGTGGGTGTATTTATTGCTTTGCTAAGAGCTAGAATTATTCATTCTTTTTTTTTTTTTTTTTTTAAGAATTAGATAGAGAAAAACAGTGATTTACGGGATTAAAAAACAGAGGAACATGCATTTCTCAGTATATCTCATAAAACAGAAATATTGAAAAAGCGTTTAAATGGAGGAACATCTATAAAATATATGAATGAATAAATAAATCAATAATTTATTATTTTTATATCTTTATTTATTTATTATTTTTTTTTAAACCAACATTCATATTGTATCATATATTTTACTAGGTAAATGCGTCCAATTTCTGAAAGATCTAGGTATATTTCGGAAATTTTTGTAATTCGAAATCGGCGAGTTCCCGACGATTTAACTCTAATGTATTAGTAATAAAAGAAAATAAATAAATAAATGCTTAAAAAAAAAAAAAAAAAAAAAAAAATCGATTACGAAATCGAGGTATGTATAAAGATTTGTTTAAACTATAGATTTATCTCAGTACAGGCCGCGGCCTATCTGATGAAAGTTAATTTAATTTTAATGTTTTTTCGCTGGTGCGGCCTATCTACCGAAAATTACGGTAGTTTAAATAATAAAAAACAAGATGATGTACAAGATGACTTAGTCTCTATCCTTCTGAGGGGGAAGACAATATGTCTACTGCATCCGAAGAAAGTAACGTAGATGTTCTCATCTAAAAGAAAAAATATGACTAACTTTATTTCTTGGAATTGCCGAGGTTTTAATCACAAAAGGGATGACATTAAAGACATTATTTTTAACCATAGACCTGTTTGTTTTGCTTTCCAGGTTGGTTGGTTGGTTGAATAGCTTTTTTTGGCGCAAGGTCCAAAGTAGAACATGCTGCGCCAAACAAAAGGGTAAAAGAGAAAGTAGCTTCTGGATGGGTCTACCCATCCAGAAAGTCATTAAAAAATCACAGTAAAAAATGAATCAAAACAAACAAGATAAAATCAAAAATAATAAAACAGTGTATATAATAAAACAGATGTAAAACAGGATGAACAATGTAAAGAATAAAATCAGATGTCGAAGTAAAAACCAGCCTCCTTCAAGAAGTTTGTCAGATGATAATGAGGATTTACACCTAAAAGGCTCGTCAGAGTGGGTGAAGATGAATTAAAATTTTGTCGATAAAGATGACGAAGGCAAGGGCAGTCGGTGAGGACATGACGAATGGTTAAAGCACTATTATGACATTTTGGACACTCAGGTTCCTGTTGTCCAAGTAGTAAGTATTTATGGGTAAATCTTGAATGCCCGTTTCGTAATCGTGTAATAAGACAATCATATTTTCTAGGGTTAAGTGTAGGCCAGACTGAAATTTGAGGTTTTATTTCATGTAATTTATTATTATTTTGGTTATTCCACTCCCTTTGCCACATATTCTTAAGATAGTTTTTAAGTGTGTGCTTAATGTCATCATAAGGAACAGAACAGTTTAAGAGTATGGAAGCCTGCCTTGCAGCTTTGTCTGCTGCTTCGTTGCCTTTAATGCCTACGTGGCCAGGAACCCAGCAAAACAAAATGTCAAATCCCTTTTTCAAAAGGTCGTTGTAAGTTTTTAAAATTGAAATGAAAGTCAGGTTACAAGAGCTAGAAGAGAGAGAATCAAGAACACTCTTTGAGTCTGTATATATAATGAATTTTCTACTGTGCTGAGACGAAATAATGTTAAGGGCAACCTCAATAGCAAAAAACTCTGCAGAGAAGATGGAAAATGAATTAGGGAGTTGATAGCTAAAACTGGTGTTACCAAGGACAACACCACAACCGACTTTATTGCTTGTCTTAGAGCCGTCTGTAAAAATCTCGACGTAGTCCTTGTAATGAGAGCGATGAGATGAGTAAAGAGCCTGAAAAATAGAAGCATCTGTATTAGGTTTGTCAAATCCTTTAAACGGATGAAGAGAAGAAATTAATTGGAAATTCCAAGGTGTCATGTTTATAAGAGACCGAAATCGAACTTTGGTATGAATATGAGAGGTGCTAGCAAGAAAGTTTTTCACTCTAAGAGCAAAATGTGGAATGCAAGATGGGCGATTCACATATAGATTATGATCGTTACTATTTAAATGAGAGTGAAGTGGATGATTAGGATGTGAGAGGATGCGATAGTACAAATCAAGTGAAAGCCTTTGTCTAATGTCAGTGAGAGAAGGCTCCACACAGTCAGCATATAAACTGAGGACAGGAGTAGTGCGGAAAGCTCCTGAGCAAACTCTAAGCGCACTATGATGTGTTGTGTCAAGTTTCTTAATGTAAGAAGAAGGGGCTGAACCATAAACCTGACAAGCATAATCAAGTTTAGAACGAATAGCAGCTCGATAGATTTTCAGCAGAGATGGACGATCAGCACCCCAACAAGTGTTAGAAAGGACTTTTAGAATATTAAGTGCTTTGTCACATTTAGTTCTTAAGTTTAAAATATGAGGTTTAAAAGTTAGTTTTCTGTCAAAGATAACACCCAGAAAGCGAGCAGTGTCAACAACTGAAAGTGGTCTGTTGTTCATTAAAATCTCTGGATCAGGATGAAGCCTTCGTTTTCGGCAAAAATGCACACACTGTGTTTTGTCAGTAGAAAAAGTAAAACCGTTTTTATTTGTCCATTTAATTATACTGTTTATAGCAAGTTGTAATTGGCGTTCTATGAAGCGCATGTCATTTCCCTGGCAAGAAATTTGCAGGTCGTCAACATATAAACTCCCATGGACACTTTGCGGCAGCTGTTTTAGAATATCATTTATTTTCAAGGAAAAAAGCGTAACGCTCAAAACACTGCCTTGAGGCACACCTTCCTCTTGAAAATAAAAGTCGGAATAAACTGATCCAATACGAGTTTGAAAGCGTCTGACTCTTAAAAAATTATCAATAAAAATAGGGAGATTTCCTCGAAAGTTCAAATTATATAAATCTCTTAAAATTCCATAGCGCCAAGTCTTGTCATAGGCTTTTTCCATGTCAAAAAAAATTGAAACCAAATGGTTACGTCTCACATAAGCTCTTCGAATATTAGTCTCCAGTAATAAAATATTATCAACCGTTGAACGGCCTCGTCGGAAACCACTCTGCCATGGTGAAATCAAATTACTTTTTTCTAAAATATAGACAAGCCTAGTATTTACAATTTTTTCTAGCAGCTTACAGAGGCAGCTTGTGAGGGCAATGGGTCTGTAATTCTTGGGATCAGAAGCATCTTTGCCAGGTTTAGGAAAAGGATGGTTGGTTGGTTGGTTGAATAATTTTTATTGGCGCAAGGTCCATATTTGGACATGCTGCGCCACACAAAAATGTAAAAGGATAAAAAGCAGCTTCTGGATGGGTTCACCCATCCAGATTGTCATTTAAAAAACACATTAAAAATAAGAAAAAAGATAATAAAAACAGTGTATACAATAAAAAACAGATGTAAAATAGAATGAACAATGTAAACAATAAAATCAGATGTTGAAGTAAAAACCAGCCTCCTTTAAAAAATTTGTCAAGTGATTATGAGGATTTGCACCTAAAAGGGTTGTCAAATTGGGTGAAGATGAAATAAAATAATGTCGATACAGATGACGAAGGCAAGGGCAGTCGGTTAGAATATGGCGAATGGTTAGTGCACTAAAATGACATTTTGGACAATCAGGTTGTTGTTCTCCAAGTAACAAGTATTTATGTGTGAGTCTTGAATGGCCGATTCTTAGTCTAGTAATAATGACATCACATTTTCTGGGGGTGAGTGTAGGCCAGATTAAAATTTCAGGTTTCATTTCTTGCAATTTGTTATTGGTTTGGCTATTCCACTCCCTTTGCCAAATATTTTTAAAATAGGTTTTAAGTGTGTGCTTCATGTCATCGTATGGTACAGGACAGTTTAAAAGAATAGAAGCCTGCCTTGCGGCTTTGTCTGCTGCTTCATTGCCTTTGATGCCAACATGACCAGGAACCCAGCAAAACAAAATGTCAAATCCCTTTTTTTGAAGGCCGTTGTAAGTTTTTAAAATTGAAGTGAAAGATGGATTACAAGAGGTAGATGAAAGAGAATCAAGAACACTCTTTGAGTCTGTATATATAATGAATTTACGATTTGGATGAGATGAAATAAAATTAAGCGCAACCTCAATAGCTAAAAACTCTGCAGAGAAAATGGAAAAGGAGTTAGGCAGTTGATAGCTAAAAGTGGTGTTACCAATGACAACACCACAGCCGACTTTATTAGTGGTCTTTGATCCGTCGGTAAAAATCTCGACGTAGTCCTTATAATGGGAGCGATGAGATAAGTAAAGGGACTGAAAAATAGAAGCATCTGTGTTAGATTTGTCGAACCCATTGAACAGATGAAGACAAGAAATAACCTGGAAATTCCAAGGTGTCATGTTTAAAAGAGACCGAGGACGAATTTTGGTATGAATATGAGAGGTGCCAGCAAGAAAGTTCTTAATTCTAAGAGTGAAATGTGGGATGCAAGATGGGCGATTCACATAAAGATTATGATCGTTACTATTTAAAAGTGAATGAAGTGGATGATTAGGATGCGAGAGGATGCGAAAGTACAATTCACATGAAAGTCTTTGTCTGATGTAAGTGAGAGAAGGCTCCACACAGTCAGCATATAAACTAAAGATGGGAGTAGTACGGAAGGCTCCTGAACAAATTCTTAGTGCACTATGATGTGTTGTGTCAAGTCTCTTCAGGTAAGAATCGGGTGCTGATCCATAAACATGGCAGGCATAATCAATTTTAGACCGAATAGCAGCTCTATATATTTTCAGGAGAGATGGACGATCGGCACCCCAAGAAGTATTAGAAAGGACTTTTAGAATATTAAGAGCTTTGTCACACTTAATTCGTAAGTGTAAAATATGTGGTTTAAAATTCAATTTACTGTCAAAAATAACACCCAAAAAGCGAGCAGTATCAACAACCGAAATTGGCCTGTTGTTCAAAAGAATTTCTGGGTCAGGATGAAGCCCTCGTTTGCGGCAAAAATGCACACACTGTGTTTTGTCAGTAGAAAATGTAAAACCATTTCTATTTGTCCAGTTGATGATATTCTTGATGGCAAGTTGTAATTGGCGTTCAATGAAACGCATGTCATTCCCCTGGCAAGAAATTTGCAGGTCGTCAACATATAAACTTCCATTTACAGATTGTGGTAATTGTTTTAGAATATCATTTATTTTCAAAGAAAAAAGTGTGACGCTCAGAACACTGCCTTGAGGCACACCCTCCTCCTGGAAATAGAAATCTGAATAAACTGATCCTATTCGAACCCTAAAGCGTCTGGCTCTTAAGAAGTTTTGAATGAAAATGGGGAGATTTCCTCGAAAGTCCATATTAAAAAGATCTTTTAAAACACCATAGCGCCATGTTTTGTCGTAAGCTTTTTCTATATCGAAAAAAATTGACACCAAATGGTTACGTCTCACATTAGCTTTGCGAATATTTGTCTCTAATAATAAAATATTGTCAACCGTAGAACGGCCCCGTCGAAAACCACTTTGCCATGGAGAAATCAAATTATTTCTTTCGAGAATAAAAACTAATCTAGTATTTACCATTTTTTCAAGTAGTTTACATAGACAGCTTGTAAGAGCAATGGGCCTGTAATTTTTTGGGTCAGTAGCATCTTTGCCTGGCTTAGGAAAAGGAATAACAATAGCATCGTGCCAAGCAACAGGGAATATATTTTCAGTCCAGATTCTATTGTAAAGATGAAGGAGATTTTTAAGAGACTGTCTAGATAAATGTTTAATCATAATGTAGGTAACACCATCGGGTCCGGGAGCAGAGTTATGGCAATGTTTCAAACTATTTTTTAATTCATTTTCTGTAAAAGGTCTATTGTAGTCTGGTGAAGAGCGGGAGTGAAAATTGATTGATGATCGTTCAGAATTATGTTTATGAGACAAAAAAGGTTCGGAATATGAATTAGAACTGGAGATGTGAGATAAGGTTTTACCAATGGTGTTTGCAATATTTTTAGTAGAAGTTATAGTTTGGCCATTATCTTTTAAAAATGAAATACTTTGATTAGAATATAGTCCCATTGCTTTCTTGACACGATGCCAAAGCTGTTTACTGCTTACATTGGAGGTAATACTGGACACATATTTTATCCAGGAATTTCTTTGATTCTTCGTGCGGCTGCCCTTGCTTTTTTTAATGCAATATAATTCGCAGTAGTTGGGTACCTCCTAAAAATTCCCCAAGCTTTTTGTTGCTGTCTTTTCGCATTGTTGCATTCATCATTCCACCATGGCTTTGAATGTTTACTGAGACGTCCAGAGGATTTTGGAATAGCAATATCGGCTGCACTTATAATACAATTTGTGACTTCAGTGATTGCTCTGTTGATATCACCCTCTATCATTTCATATGTGATAGTTGCATTTATAGTGAAAGTAGTCCAGTTGGCCTTGTCATAAATATAATGTGGATTTCTAGGATGATGATCATTAAAATTATAAAAAGATAAAAATAAAGGAAAATGGTCACTATTATGAAGGTCGTTACTAACAAAGAAATTAAAATATGGATAAAGAATGGGAGAGCAAATGGCCAGGTCTATTGCATGAAAAGTTCTGGTAGGTTCATGAAAATAAGTGTTGTCACCATTATTTAAAATGCATAAGTTATTGTCAGTGATTAAGTCTTCAATGATTTGTCCCCGAGGATTAATATCAGGACTACCCCAAAGTAAATTGTGCCCGCTAAAATCACCAAGAATTAAAAAAGGGGTCGGCAGTTGTGAAATAAGCCTATTGAGGTCACATTGGCGAACAGTCATATTTGGCGGTAAATAAACAGTGCAGATGGTGATAAGTATGTGTATATGGATCTGGACTGCAATAGCCTGGATATTGGTATTTAAAGTGATACTAGAATGTGGAATATTATTAGAAATTAAAAGGGCTACGCCACCTGTAGCTCTGTCAGAATGTGTAAAATCTTTCCTAAAACACTGATAGCCACAGATTTTAACATTATCGTATTGTCTTAAGTATGTTTCTTGGAAGGCAAAGCATATAGGTCGATGATCAGAGATTATTTCTCGTATTTCATCTCGTTTATTAATAAAACCTCGGCAATTCCATGAAATGAGATTGGTCATTATTTTATTTTATTTTATATTAAAACATTCACGTCATCATCCTCTGAAGCGGTAGACATACAATCCTCCCCATCGGAAGGATGAAGGCTGATTAAATCATCTTGCTTTGCACTGTTTGTTTTATTAGTTTTATTTAAAGCTGGAGTGGACAATTTTGTTATTTTCTTTTTCTTTATTATGTTGAGACGGGAGGGTGAGTTGGAATGTTTCTTGGAGGCAGAGTTATGAACTCTGTCAGGCAACTTGCTTTTAACAGTTTGTTGAGGTTTATTAAAGTTTGGTGGTTTAGAGGTAGAAGACTGTGAGGAGTTTGAAGCCCGATTTGGGTTGGATTGTAATTTAGGGGGATTGACTATTGTAGTTTCGACTGGAGAGCTAGGTTTAAGAAGACTGTCAGTTTGTGTTGCTATAGTCTGATAGGTTTTTTTGTTAACTATGACGGAGGCATATGATTTTCCAACGGTAGGGGTTCTTGATTCAACTATTTTTCTTGCTTCGGGATACGATATGTTTTGTTTTGTTTTAGTTGTTTGTATCTCCTTTTCCATTTTCCATTTTTCACACGATTTTGAATAGGATGGGTGATCCTTTTTGCAATTCACACAACAGATTGGGGCTTTGCAATTTTCGCTATCATGGCCAATAGCACTGCAGCGGGCACATGTTAATTTTCCTCGGCATGAATTTTTAGAGTGGCCAAAACGTTGGCAATTGAAACAGCGTAGAGGATTTGGAATGTATTGTCTTATGGGGCATTCAAGGTAACCAGCTTTTATGGAGCGTGGTAATTTAGGGGAGTCTATTGTTAAAATAATGTGTTTTGTTGGAATAGGCTTATTGTCACGGAAAATAGAAATACGTTTGACAGCAATAACTCTTTGGTCTTTAAGGTTTTCTAGAATTTCGGATTCTGGGACAAATTGAAGATCAGATTCTGAGATGACGCCGCGGCAAATATTTAATGTTCTATGTGGACTAACGGTAACTGGTATGTTTGCAAATTGAGAACATTTCTTAAGGTTGTTTGCTTGTTTCTCATTTTCTACTTCAATCAATAATTCGCCTGTTCTAAGTTTCTTTACTGACTTCGGATCACCCATAATCGACTGCAGTGCTTTCTGTACCAAAAAAGGAGAAGTGTGTGAGAAGTCTCCTTCTTTTCTTTTCACCACGAAAAATCTAGCATCACTATTCACAAATACATTACTCTCACTTAAAGTTGAAGAAAACTCTTCAACTCTCTCTGCCCATGATTTACCATTTTCGCTTTTATTAGCTTGGCCCGAGCCAGACGCATTATTCGTATTTCCTTTAATTGTAGCCATATTGAGATAAGAAAAAAAGGTTCGAGGGTTTCCTTAGTCCCACAAGTCAGCCCATTTCTTGAATGGACGGAAAGCAAAGGGTTTTCAGAATCGCTCCCTGGGACACCCATAACCACTCACCAGCTACCAGACCGTCGACCCAGATCAGGAATCACATGTGGTAGTCGTGTTAGTCCGGTGTTTCTCGTTCGAGTAGTCACCGTTGTCTCACCTTCACCAAGGGCACCAGTCTCCCAGTGTGCTCCCAAGGCTAGACTACCGTGAGACCCTCACCAAATCGCCAACCCAATAACCAGCGCCACATCTACACCGGTCTCAGCTTGGTTACTGTATTAGTAATTTTAAGGTTTTTAGCGTAACAAATGAGAACAAAAGGGTGAGTAAAAACAAGGTGAGTAGAAACGAAAAAAGATCATGGAACAAGGTGAGTAGTTTCATTTTTTTGGTTTTTTCAAATTTTATAATTTTTTTAAGATTTTTTTTTTTTTTTCAAAGAACAAAACAACAGGAACAAGTAAGTACCAAAAACTTATTGGCAACAAAAGCAAAAAAAAACCAAACCAAAGGTGAAAGAAATAAAAGGGAAGGGGAAAAAAACAAAAGGAGAGGGAAAAAAAGATCACTCGGGCCCGGGGTGCGTGACTCCCCCTGAATACCTGAAGAAGGTACCCCCCTGGGGGACTAGGAAAAGGAATGACAAAAGCATCGTGCCAAGCAGTAGGGAAAATATGTTCAGTCCAGATTCTATTGTAGAGTTGAAGGAGATTTTTAAGAGACTGTTTTGATAAATGTTTAATCATAATGTAGGTAACACCATCGGGACCGGGAGCAGAGTTATGACAATTTTTCAAACTATTTTTTAATTCACTTTCAGTTAAAGGACTATTGTACTCTTGTGAAGAACGGGAGTGAAAATTGATTGATGAGCGTTCAGAGTAACGTTTATAAGACAAAAAAGGTTCAGAATAGGAATTAGAGCTGGAGATGTCGGATAAAGTTCTACCAATGATGTTTGCAATATTTTTAGTAGAAGTTATAGTTTGGCCATTATCTTTTAAAAACGAAATACTGTGATTAGAATATATTCCCATTGATTTCTTTACACGACGCCAAAGCTGTTTGCTGCTAACATTGGAGGTAATGCTGGACACATACTTAATCCAAGAATCCTTTTGGCATTTTCTACGGATTCTTCGTGCGGCTGCCCTTGCTTTTTTGAATGCGATATAATTAGCTGTAGTTGAGTACCTCCTAAAAATTCCCCATGCTTTTTTTTGTTGTCTTTTTGCAATATTGCATTCATCATTCCACCATGGCTTTGAATGTTTATAGCACCCAGAAGATTTTGGAATAGTAATATTAGCTGCATTTATAATACAATTAGTGATGTCAGAAATTGCTCTGTTTATATCACCCTCAATCATTTCATGTGTAATAGTTGCTTTTATAGTAAAAGCGGTCCAGTTGGCCTTGTCATAAATGTAATGTGGATTTCCATAATGACGATCATTAAAATTATAAAAAGATAAAAATAGAGGAAAATGGTCACTATTATGTAGATCGTTACTAACAAAGAAATTGAAATACGGATACAAAGATGGAGAGCAGATGGCCAGGTCTATTGCATGAAAAGTTCTGGAAGGTTCATGGAAGTAGGTATTGTCACCATTATTTAAAATACATAAATTATTGTCAGTGATTAAGTCTTCAATATTTTGTCCACGAGGATTAATATCGGGACTACCCCAAAGTGGACTGTGCCCGTTTAAATCACCAAGAATTAAAAAAGGTGTCGGCAGTTGTGAAATAAGCCTATTTAGGTCACTTGGGCGAATGGACAGATTTGGCGGTAAATAGACAGTGCAGATAGTGATAAGTATGTGTATATGGATCTGAACTGCAATAGCCTGGATATCGGTATTTAAAGTGATACATGAATGTGGAATATTATTAGAGATTAAAATGGCTACACCACCTGTAGCTCTATCAGAATGTGTAAAATCTTTCCTGAAACACTGATAGCCACGGATTTTAACAATATCGTTTTGTCTTAGGTATGTTTCTTGGAAAGCGAAGCATACAGGTCGATGATCAGAGATTATTTCTCTTATTTCATCTCGTTTATTAATAAAACCTCGGCAATTCCATGAGATGAAATTAGTCATGATTTTTTTTTTTAGATTATAACATCCACGTCATTATCCTCTGATGCAGTAGACATACCGTCTTCTCCATCAGAAGGATGGAGGCAAATCATATCATCTTGTTTTGGAAGATTTCCTTTATTATTTTTATTTGTAGTGGGAGTAGGCAATTTTGTTAGTTTCTTTTTCTTGATGATATTGAGACGAGAGGGTGAATTAGAATGCTTTAGAGAGGCAGAGTTAAGACTTTTTCCAGACAATAAGGTTTTAGCAGTTTGTGGAATTTTCTTTAAATTTCTTGATTTTGATGAAGAGGACTGTGAAGAGTTAGAAGACTGATTTGGTTTGGATTGTAAGTTTTGGGAATTGTTCACTGTAGTTTTGAGTGGAGAGCTAGTATTGGGTATTTTTGTAGAATTACGTGAAACAGTTTCAACTGGGGGGCTGGTATTGATTAGAGAGTCAGTTTGTGTAGCTATTGTTTTACAAATTTTTTTGGTGGAAGTAACAGCAGCATATGATTTACCAACGATGGGTGTTCTAGATTCTACTATTTTTCTGGCTTCTGGGTATGATATATTTTGTTTTGTTTTAATGGTTTGAATCGCTTTTTCTATTTTCCATTTCTCACAAGACTTAGAATATGACGGGTGATCTTTTTTACAATTTACACAACATACTGTGGTTTCGCAATTTTGACTGTCATGACCAATGGCACTGCAACGGGCACATGTCTGTTTTCCACGACAGGATGTTTTAGAATGGCCAAAACGTTGGCAGTTGAAGCAGCGTAACGGATTTGGTATGTATTGTCTGACGGGGCATTCAAGATACCCAGCTTTTATTGATGTTGGGAGTTTTGGGGAATTTATATTTAAGATGATGTGTTTAGTTGGAATTGGTTTATTGTCGCGAAATATGGATATACGTTTTACTCCGATAACTTTTTGCTCTTTGAGGTTTTCAAGAATTTCGGCTTCTGGTATAAACTGGAGGTCAGGTTCAGATATGACACCACGGCAAGTATTTAATGTTCTATGGACATCAACAGTGACTGGAATATTTGCAAATTGATTACATTTTTTTTAAGTTGTTAGCTTGTTTGGCATTTTCGACTTCAATTAAAAGTTCGCCCGAACTCAGTTTTTTTATAGACTTTGGATCGCCCATTATTGATTGACATGCTTTCTGTATAAGAAAAGGCGATGTCCTTAGAAAATCACCCTCTTTTCTTTTTATCACAAAAAATCTAGCTTCTAAGGTCATAAATACATTGCTCTCATTCAGAGTGGAAGAAAATTCTTCCATTCTGTCCGCCCAAGTTTTCGCCTTTGAATTTTCACTAGTTTGGCCCGAGCCAGACGCATTATTCGTATTTCCTTTGTTTGTCGCCATATTGAGATAAGTAAAAAGGGTCGAGGGTTTCCTTAGTCCCACAAGTCAGCCCATTTCTTGAATGGACGGAAAGCAAAGGGTTTTCAGAATCGCTCCCTGGGACACCCATAACCACTCACCAGCTACCAGACCATCGACCCAGATCAGGAATCACATGTGGTAGTCGTGTTAGTCCGGTGTTTCTCGTTCGAGTAGTCACCGTTGTCTCACCTTCACCAAGGGCACCAGTCTCCCAGTGTGCTCCCAAGGCTAGACTACCGTGAGACCCTCACCAAATCGCCAACCCAATAACCAGCGCCACATCTACACCGTTTTCAGCTTGGTTAATGTTTTAGAAGTTAAGTAATATTAGTATAAACAACAAGAACAAGACCAAAAAATAAAGGTGAGTGAAAATAAACAAGGTAAGTAGATACCAAAAAGGTGAGTAAAGCAAGGTAAGTATAGTTTCATTTTTTTGTAAATTTTTCAAATTTTTTATTTTTTTTCCAATTTTTTTTTTCAGGAACAATAAACAAGAACAAGTACCAAACCCTTGTTGGCCGTAAAAACCAAAAATACAAGCAAGAAAAAATGCCAAAAACTTATAAGCAAAAATAATAATAATAATAAAAAAAAAAAGAAAAATACAAAAAAAAAAAATTAGAAGAAATAAAAGGAAGGGAGAAGGACAAAAAAAAAAAAAAAGAAGAGAAAGAAAGATCACTCGGGCCCGGGGTGCGTGACTCCCCCTGAATACCTGAAGAAGGTACCCCCCTGGGGGTTTTCTTTCCAGGAAACTTACCTAAAACAAAATGATAATGTTAAATTTCGTAGCTACCATTGCTTCAGGAAAGACTTTCTAAGAACTGACAGAGCTACAGGTGGTGTAGCTCTTTTAATTTCCAGTACTGTTCCGCACACTAATATCCCTTTAAATTCCAACATTCACGCTATTGCAGTTCAGATCCATATAAACATGCTTCTAACTGTCTGCACAATCTACCTCCCTCCAAATACGCCTTTACATCAACATGATCTTAACAGCCTTATTTCTTAATTTCCTTCCCCTTTTTTATTCATTGGGGATTTTAATGCTCACAGTCCTCTTTGGGGTAGCCGTGATTTAAATCCCCGTGGGCAAACTGTAGAAAACATTATTACTCACAATTGCTTGCGCATTCTAAAAAATGGGGACAATACCTATTTTCATGAGCCCACTAGGACTTTTCATGCTACTGACCTTGCCATATGTTCTCCTACACTCTACCCATATTTTAACATCTTTATAGGTGACGATCTTCATAGCAGTGAACATTTTCCATTATTTTTTACCTTTTCATAATTTTAACCAAGCCATTTTTAAAAATTCACGTTACATTTTTGACAAAGCTGACTGGAGTGTCTTTATTGCTCATGCTGCTATTACGCACAGGATGACTGAAGGTGATATTGACAAGGCTGTTGCTGATGTCACTAACTGCATTATCAACTCCGTTAACCTCACAATTTCGAAATCATCTGGTCTTCTCTCAAAATTTTAAAACCCTTGATGGAATGAGGAATGTAAAATTGCAAAGAGGAAATAAAATAAAGCGTGGGGTATTTTTAGGAGGTACCCAACCACTGCCAATTACATTGCATTTAAACAAACAAAAGCAAATGCTCGGAGAATCCGCAGAAAATCACAAAAGGATTCCTGAATTAATTATGTATCCAGCATTACCTCCAATGTAACCAGCAAACAGCTTTTGCACCGTGTGAAAAGAAAGCAATGGGAATTTATTTTAATCAAAATATTTCATTTTTAAAAGGTAATGGCCGAACTATCACTTCAACTAAAAATATTGCTGACACCATCGGTAGAACTTTATCTAACATCTCCAGCTCTAACTCATATTAATTATGAACCAATTTTATCTTATAAACATAATTCTGAATGCTCAACAATAAATTTTCACTCCCACTCTTCCTCAGGATACAATAGTCCTTTTACAGAAACTGAATTAAAAAATAGTTTGAAACATTGTCATAACACTGCTCCTGGGCTGAATGGTGTTACTTACCTTATGATAAAACATCTGTCAAAACAGTCTCTTAAAAATCTTCATCTGTACAATAGGATCTGGATTGAAAATATTTTCCCTGTTGCTTGGCAAGATGCTATTATCATTCCCTTTTCTAAACCTGGCAAAGATACTACTGACCCAAAGAATTACAGACCAATTGCACTAACTAGATGCCTTTGTAAACTTCTAGAAAAAATGGTTAATAATAGGCTGATAATAACAGGAAAATAACAGGAGACTTGGCGTTGGATTGGTTGGTTGAATGCCTTTTTCTGGCGCAAGGTCCAAAGTAGGACATGCTGCGCCAAACAAACAGGTAAAAGAATAAAAAGAGCCCCATCAGAAAGTCATTAAAAAGTCACAGGACGAAAAAGAAACAAGACAAGATACAAGAAAAAATTAAATATAATAAAACCAGTGTATACAATAAAAAACAGATGTAAAATAGGAGGAATTTGTAAACAATAAAATCAGATCTCAAAGTAAAAACAGATGTAAAATGGAATGAACATTGTAAAGAATAAAATCAAATGTCGAAATAAAAACCAGCCTCTTTCAAAAAATTTGTCACGCGATCATGAGAATTTGCACCTAAAAGGCTTGTCAAATTGGGTGAAGATGAATTAAAATAATGTCGGTACAAATGACGAAGGCAAGGGCAGTCGGTGAGAATATGGCGAATGGTTAGTGCACTAAAATGACATTTTGGACAATCAGGTTGTTGTTCTCCAAGCAATAAGTATTTATGTGTGAGTCTTGAATGCCCAATTCTTAGTCAAGTAATAACGACATCATATTTTCTAGGGGTGAGTGTTGGCCAGATTGAAATTTCAGGTTTTATTTCTTGCAATTTGTTATTGTTTTGGTTATTCCACTCCCTTTGCCAAATATTTTTAAAATGGCTTTTAACCTTCATAGGGTGTTCGGGTCTTTTTTGACCCAAATCGAATTTATTTCGCAGATATTTCCAACATTTTTGGGAATTTTTAAAAAGTACTTTGTTACTTTGATTTTAAGGCTGCAGTGAATACGCACGTACTTTTTTTTAATTTTTCAACTGGTAGTTTTTTCGTAGTAAAAATAGTAACACATAAGTTGTTCGGGTCTTTTTTGACCCGAATGGACTGTTTACGGTAAAGCAATGATAGCGCTATACCTTTCAATAAATTATTCAATTATTATTGCTGTGAGAATGTATTTGTCTCCTCGCTCTTATCTAGTACGTATTTTTCGTTATCCGTAGCCACAATAGATGGCGCTACTAGATAGATACTACATCAGTAACTGTAAGTTTCAGAGAGCGGCATTTTTTCCCGCACTTTCTTTCCTGCTTCCGTATAGTACGTTGTTCTTTTCATAGTTCAATTTGTTGCGCATTTTGTTAGACACGCAGTAAAGTCTATGATATGGCCAATCGTGGACTTACTAAAGAAGAAATAGATGAGTTATGGCTTGCGATGTCAGACGAAGAAGAAGTTGTTTCAGAAATTGAAGATCATGTTTCGGAAAGCGAAGAGACATCCGATAACGACACAGATGAAGAATCTGATCAGTCGATAATTCAGACGGAAACTTTAGTTAGCAAAGATGGTAAAATTGAGTGGAAATCTGAACCACAAGCTTTAGGTGGTAGGCGTAAAGCAGAAAATATTTTGAATATGACTCCAGGTCCTACGAAGTATGCTACGTCTAGAATTCAAGATGAATACTCTGCATTTATGTTGTTTTTCCCACCATCAATAGTTAATATTATACTAAAAAATAGTAACATAGAAGGAAAAAATTTATTTGGTGACCGATGGAAGAATTTAAATGACTTGGAAGCCTTTATTGGCTTGTTGCTGCTGTCTGGTGTATATAAATCTCATAATGAGTCCACAGAGAGTCTGTGGGATGCCACAACGGGACGGAGTATATTCAGGGCTACTATGTCCTTAGAAAAATTCAAACTGATATCGAAGGTTCTTCGATTTGATGATAAACAGACCCGACAAAGAAGAAGGGAAACTGACAAATTCGCAGCCATAAGAGAGCTTTGGGACAAGTGGGTGGAAATATTGCCAATGTTGTATAATCCCGAGATGTACGTTACTGTGGATGAGCAGCTAGTTGCTTTCCGTGGAAAGTGCCCATTTCGTCAGTACATGCCCAGCAAACCAGCCAAGTACGGCATAAAATTTTGGTTACTTTGCGATAACGCTACCAGTTATGTTTGGAATATACAACCGTACCTTGGAAAGAATCCTGGTTCTGCATCAGAAAAAAACCAAGGTCTCAGGGTTGTTAACGATCTTGTTCAAGGCTTGAAAGGTCACAATGTAACTTGTGATAACTTTTTCACGTCTTATGACCTTGGACAGCTTCTTCTGAAAAAAAAACTGACAATGATTGGAACAATCAGAAAAAATAAGACAACAATTCCTCCTCAGTTGCTTCTAAAAAAGGCTCCAATGTACTCCTCAAAATTTGCGTTCACGAAGGACATGACTCTAGTATCGTACGTCCCGAAGAGAGGCAAGTGCGTAGTCCTCCAAAGCACTCTTCATCATGACAAGAAGCTTGCTGACACAGATACAAAGAAACCTGAAATCATTCTGGATTATAACAGCACAAAAGGAGGAGTAGATACGTTAGATAAACTAGTATCTAACTATTCTTGTCGGAGGAAGACCAACAGGTGGCCCATCATTGTTTTTTCCAATATCTTAGATATTTCTGCATATAATGCATTCGTACTCTTCATAAAAGTCAATCCAACATGGAAGATGAATTCATTTCACAAAAGGAGGCTCTTCATTGAAAAGCTTGGCATGACTTTGGTTACTCAACAAATCGAAAAACGAAAACATCTGCCCAGAGCAAGAGCTGCCGAGAATTAGCGATGAGTATTCAAAATTCAGAACGGACTAAACTATCAGGAAGTTTATCAACTACCAATAAAAGGGGAAGATGCCACTTGTGCACACGGACTGATAACAAAAGTTCTGTAAAATGTTTCAAATGTGAACATTTCACTTGTAAGAAACATTTCATTCAAGTGTGCAACAATTGTGTATAAAAGGTATTGTCTTTTCTATATTGTTCTATTTTTTCAGTATTTCCTACACATAATTTTCTAGTATATTCCTGTTATACAAATTGAGAAATGTGTAGATTAAAAGATAAATAATTGCACATCCATATTTAGAATTTTTTTTTTCAAATATTATGATGCAAATTCAACTTTTCAAAAAAGCAGTTATTTGTCCCCTAAAGGGTTAAGCTATATAAAAATACAGAAAAGGGTAAAAAAATGATAATTACATAAAAAAATTGTATTTCAATTTTTATAATAGAAAATTTTCAAAAATTCTGTGGAAAATTTAACATTTCAAAAAAGAAATTCCTTGAACTGCAAAGGGTTAAATTATCATTTGATCTACCATTTTCTATAATTTTGTATAACTACTTAATTATCTACATTACCAATATTCATAACGTGTGCCTAGAATTCGAAAAAATTGAAAATCATAATATGGGTCTTTTTTGATCCGAACACCTTAGGTGTATGCTACATTGGAACACCGTATGAAGGTTAAGTGTGTGCTTCATGTCATCGTAAGCTACAGGACAGTTTAAAAGTAGAGAAGCCTGCCTTGCGGCCTTGTCCGCTGCTTCATTTCCTTCAATGCCGACATGGCCAGGAATGCAGCAAAACAAAATGTTGAATCCCTTTTTAAGAAGGTCGTTGTAAGTTTTGAGAATTGATATGAAGGACAGGTTACAAGAGTTGGAAGAGAGAGAGTCAAGAACACTCTTCGAGTCGGTATACTTGTAGATAATGAATTTCCTCCTCTGATGAGATGAAATAATGCTAAGAGCAACCTCAACCGCAAAAAATTCTGCAGAGAAAATGGAAAATGAATTAGGAAGTTGATAGCTAAATGTAGTGTTATCAATGATGATACCACAACCGACTTTATTAGTTGTCTTGGAGCCGTCAGTAAAAATCTCGACATACTCCTTATACACAGAACGATGAGAAGAGAAAAGTGCTTGAAAAATGGAGGCATCTGTGTTAGATTTGTCAAACACCTTAAATGGATGAAGACAAGAAATAACTTGGAAATTCCAAGGCGTCATGTTTAAAAGTGACCGAGGACGAATTTTGGTATGAATGTGAGAGGTGCCAGCAAGAAAGCTCTTAATTCTAAGAGCAAAATGTGGGATGCAAGATGGGCGATTCACATAAAGATTATGATCGTTACTATTTAAAAGTGAATGAAGTGGATGATTAGGATGTGAAAGTACAATTCACACGAAAGTCTTTGTCTAATGTCAGTGAGAGAAGGCTCCACACAGTCAGCATATAAACTAAGGACTGGAGTCGTGCGGAAAGCACCTAAGCAAATTCTGAGTGCACTGTGATGTGTTGTGTCAAGTTTTTTAATATAGGAGTGAGGGGCTGAACCATAAACCTGACATGCATAATCAAGTTTGGAGCGAATAGTAGCACGATAAATTTTAAGTAAAGATGGGCGGTCTGCTCCCCAAGAAGTATTAGAAAGCACTTTTAAAATATTAAGTGCTCTGTCACATTTAGTTCTCAAGCGTAAAATATGTGTCAAAAAGTTCAGTTTTCTGTCAAAAATAACACCCAGAAAGCGAGCACTGTCAACAACTGAAATTGGCCTGTTGTTTATTAAAATCTCTGGATCAGGATGAAGACCTCGTTTACGACAAAAATGCACACATTGTGTTTTATCAGTAGAAAATTTAAAACCATTTTTATTTGTCCATTTAATTATGTTTTTTATAGCAAGTTGTAATTGTATAGCAAGTTGTAAATGAAACGCATGTCATTTCCCTGGCAAGAAATTTGCAGGTCGTCTACACATAAACTCCCATGGACACTTGGAGGCAACTGTTTAAGAATATTGTTTATTTTTAAAGAAAAAAACGTAACGCTCAA
Organism: Salticus scenicus; assembly: GCA_963930645.1. NCBI lineage: Eukaryota > Metazoa > Arthropoda > Arachnida > Araneae > Salticidae > Salticus > Salticus scenicus. The sequence goes on along the minus strand of OZ005658.1, from coordinate 260,155,181 downwards.
AACACTGCCTTGAGGCACACCTTCCTCTTGAAAATAAAAATCTGAATAAACTGATCCAATACGAATTATAAGCGTCTGACTCTTAAAAAGATTTGAATGAAAATGGGGAGATTTCCTCTAAAGTCCAAATTAAAAAGATCTTTTAAAATACCATAGCGCCATGTCTTGTCATAAGCTTTTTCTATATCGAAAAAAATTGAAACCAAATGGTTACGTCTCACATTAGCTTTTCGAATATTAGTCTCCAGTAATAAGATATTGTCAACCGTTGAGCGGCCCCGTCGAAAACCACTTTGCCATGGAGAAATCAAGTTATTTTTTTCTAAAATGAAATCAAGACTAGTATTTACCATCTTTTCTAGCAGCTTACATAGACAGCTTGTGAGGGCAATGGGTCTATAATTTTTGGGATCAGTAGCACCTTTACCTGGCTTAGGAAAAGGAATAACAATAGCATCGTGCCAAGCAACAGGGAAAATATTTTCAGTCCAGATCCTATTGTAAAGATGAAGGAGATTATTGAGAGACTGTTTTGATAAATGTTTAATCATAATGTAGGTAACACCATCGGGTCCGGGCACTGCCCACTGAATACTAGCTGCCTGTCCGATCCTCTGAAATAAGCGGAATTCAGTATGGTAGATAGTTGGGCGAGTAGTCGTTCGAGGGCGCTGCAGTCATATACAGATAAACTTAGAAAAGCAATGGATATTTCTACGGAAATGTATATAAAAAATGTTTTTTTAAATATTTTTAAGTATTATTTTCTACGGGAAAAGGATTCTATTTTTATTTCTTATAGATGTAGAAAAAACATCATGTTGTTATTCGCTTTTAAAAATAAATATCTTTCAGAACTAAAAGATGAATTTTTTTTAAGTTCAAATTCTTTTCTTTTTCCTTTTTTTTTTTTTTTTATTGTTAAAATATTTTACATTTTTAATTATTTAAAAAATGTCAAAGGGAAATAAATAATCAAAAAAATATTTAGTTAGTCAATTAAATAATTTATTACGTGAAAATTTATAGATTATGCTATGATTACAAATAGAAATCAGACATATCATCGCAATAATTATTTTAAAACATCGAATTATTAGTATTATTATGTTAAACTTCTTTTTCATATTAAATATAAGAAAGTATTCGATTCTTAAAAATTTTCGACATCCGGTTTTCGATGGATTTCCACGTTTTGAGATGTCTAGAACACGATTTGATCATTTTTACTTTATTCTATATTCAATAGAAGAAAGAATTGGATTCGTAAAAATATTCGACATCTGGTTTTCGATGTATTTACACGTTTTGACAGCTCTAGAACACGTCTGTGTGTGTGTCACAATAATTTTGTGGTAACTGTATCTTCGGAGGAGCTCAGAATTACAAATAAATTTATATGTAGCTGCACTTTGACCTAAATTAGTGCCTATAAACTTTCGGTGTTAACCGCTCAACAGGTGATGCTGCTATACCGCGATTTTTGCAGTTTCAGGGTAAGCTTTATCTCAGGTTCTATTGCGTATAATTAAACAAAACTTGAAATGTGAGAAGACCATTATAAGACATTATGGTGATTCAATTTGAATGCTTATAGGACAACAGGTGGCGCTGCTATGCATCGATTTCTGCAATTTAAAGGAAAACTATATCTTAGGAACTACTGCACAGAATTACATACAAATTTATATGTAAATGCACTTTGACATAAATTAGTGTCTGTCAACTTATGGTGCCAACTACACAACAGGTGGCGCTGCTACGCAATGATTTCCACAATTTAAGGGGAGGCTATATCTCAACTTCTATTGCGTATAATCAAACAAAACTTGAAATGTAAGACCATTATGAGATATTATGCTGATTCAATTTGAATGCTTATCGGAGGACAGGTGACGCTGCTATACAGCGATTTCCGCAATTTAAGGGGAGGCTATGTCTCAGCTTCTACTGTGTATAATCAAGCAAAACTTAAAATGTAAGACCATTATGAGACATTCTGCTGATTCAATTTGAATGCTTATCAGACAACAGGTGGCGCTGCTACACAGCGATTTCCGCAATTTAAGGGAAAGCTATATCTTAGGAACTACTGCACAGAATTGCATACAAATTTACATGTGAATGCACTTTGATATAAATTAGTGTCTGTCAACTTTTGGTGCGAACCACTCAATTTGTGGCGCTGCTACACAGCGATTTCCACAATTTAAGGGGAAGCTATATCTCAGCTTCTATGGCATATCACCAAGCAAAACTTGATATGGGGATAGGCCATTATGAGACATTATGCTGATTAAATTTAGATGCATCAACAACCCGATGGCTATATCTTAACGTCTGTGGCATGTAACTGTACGAAACTTGATATGTAAAATAACCATTATAAAAACGCATTTTTAGTTTCTTCTATATTCAAAAGAAGATAGTACTGGATTCGTAACAATTTTCGACTTCTGGTTTTCGACGGATTTACATGTTTGTAGAGATTTAGAACTTTAAATATTTTACATTTTTAATCAATTTTAAAATGTTAAAATGATATTATTTACAAACTGAATAATTTATGAAATGATTACATGAAGGAATCAAGTATATCATATGAAGTAACATGATTGAAATTTATATATCTGTTAATCTATACAGGGTTCCCACTCTTAAAAAGGAAAAAAATTCAAGGAGTTTTCAAGTACTTTTTAAGGCCCATTTGAAATTTTTCAAGGACTATGGGGGAAAATCACAGAATGCTAGGCATATACACAAAACTTTAGTAAATCACAGAACACTAGGCATGTGCACAAAACTTCAGTAATTACTTTTATTAGTATTATTTTTTTTTATAATTAGAATAATAACTTTGCCTGTTTTCCCAATACATTTTTGATGGATTGACCAAATTAACTTTAACAAGTCAAAAAATGATTAGTTTAGGATTTGGAACTGGGATCATTATGATTATTCCAAAGTTCTTAGGTTTGAGTTCTGGTCTGGTCACTTTCTGCTCAATATTAATGACTAGTCTACCAAACAGGTATGAGATTGGTAAAAAAGACAAATAAGCTGAAACTATATGCAAAAGCAAGATAATGAAATGACAGTTTTATGACAAAATGCATAACATTAGACGACAGCGTGTGCGTGTGGAGATGGAGATAGTTTAGCCTTGATCGAGCGTTTGCTAGAGTGGAAAATTCAAGGATTTTCAAGGACTTTACACGAAATTCAAGTACTTTCAAGGGCTCTTGAAAAAGAAAATGAAATTCAAGTACTTCTTAAGGACTTTCAAGGACCGTGGGAACCCTGCTATATATTAGTAGACATTGCCGGGTTCGATCTTACACCTAGCCATTCACAATCGTCTGCAGTTTTCTCCAAAACTCACGGTAATATGTGCTAGGACCCCTTAGAAAAACCTTTGCGGAGGGCATTACATCCAGGAAGAAGTAAACTCCCAAAAAATATCAGAATCAAGGAAATTAGATATATCATTAAACATTAATTAATTTCAAATTTCAAATTATCTGTCTTTCTAATTATTATTTTCTTTCTTTCTTTTTTTTTTTTTTTTTTTTTTTTTAAAGGAAGCAGTGGGTTTTAAATGTTTTACATGTTTAATTATTTTAAAAATATTGTAATTATGTTATCTATAAAGTGAATAACTTATGAAATGATTACATGGATAATCAGATATATCATATGAAGTTGCATGATCGAAATTTAAACATATGTTAATCTCAAAATTGGTAGATGTGAAGTACTGGGTTCGATCCCAAGTTACGCCCGTTAACCTAGCCATTTGTTGTTTTCTTGGAAACGCCCATAAATACGCTCTAGGACCTCTTCGAAAGACCCTACATCTAGAAAGGTTAGTTTTTGATTTGATGTAGGCATCGAGGCCAATTGACTATACTGGGGTCATAGGCCTATAGGTGGAAAGCGCCCTATGGGGTCTTTCTGAACGGTCCTAGCTTGTATTCACGCGAGTTTTGGGGAAAACCATGAGAAACTCCGAACAGTTAGGACTCTATAAAGAGACCCTTCGCGGATTGCATTACATCTATTAAGTAAATTTAAAAAATATCAGAATCAAAGAAATCATATATAATATCAAATATTAATTATTTTAAATTTTCAAATTATCTTGGAAAAAAAAGAAAAGAAAAGGAAGAAAGTAAAGAAGAAACAGTGGATTTTAAATATTTTACATTTTTAACTATATTAAAAAAAAAAATTAAAAAAAGAAAGAAAAAAAGAAAGAAAAAAAAAGAAAAAAAGAAATTACGATGATGTGTATTTTTGTATTACATGAAGAAATCAGATATGAGATATACCATCATATAAATTAAAGAAGCATAATTGAAGTTTAAATACGGTCTAGGACCCCTCCCTATTTACGAGAGTTTCTGAGAAAGTCATGAAAAACTCCAAACCACTAAGACGAGGAATGCGATTGGGATCGAATCCGGCACTACCCATCTACCAGCTTTGAATGCAGAACCTCTCAGCCGCTGGTGCCTCCCTCCACAAACACTTTAAAAAGACGCATCACAGAAGGCGTTACACCCAAGAGGTAGAAAACTTTAAATATATATATATCATAAATAAAGAAATCATGTATATCATTAAACATTATTTCAAAATTTCAAATTATCATTTTTTTTTTTTTTCTTTTTAAGAAACAGCAGATTTTAAATATTTTACAATTATAATTATTTTAAAAATATTATAATGATGCTGTTTGTAAATTAAATAATTAAGAAATCAGATATGTTAAACAAAGTTAAATAGTATAATTGAAGTTTAAATACTAACAGTCTCTAAGCAAGCTGTGTTCGATCCCACGTTGCACTTGTTGACTTACCCATTCAGAGTTTTCTATGGTTTTTTCCAAAACTCCTGAAATAATGGCAAGGACCCGCTTTATTTGATTATTATTATTTTTAATAGAGTAATCTAAAGAATTATACAGCTATAAAAGTCATAGATTTCGGATGTAATCAATATTTTATTTATTTATTTATGGATTGCTAAGTACTCTTACTTGTAATGCAGTAATGCAATTCTTTTTATTTACGCAGAATTTTGTTTTGACTTTGCTATTTTCTGCATTTTAAATCAAAATATGGTAATTTCCTTTTATATTTATTTATCTATTTATTTTTTAATGTAAAGGGAAACAAAATTATCATGATATGGAATCCATATCAGATTTATTTATAAATGATTGAAAATGTTTATAAGGTCTTTTCCTTTCTTTCCCTTTTCCTTCCTTTCTTTCTTTTTTTTTTCTTTTTTTTTAAGAAGCAGTGGGTTTTAAATGTTTTACATGTTTAATTATTTTAAAAATATTGTAATTATGTTACCTATAAAGTGAATAACTTATGAAATGATTACATGGATAATCAGTTATAATTATCATATGAAGTTGCATGATCGAAATTTAAACATTTATATTTGGATTGTTGCTTAAAGTTAACATCTAGAAAATGCTTACTACAAACACGCGAATAATTCGAATTGGTATTAGGAGTCTAATCTTTTCTCGAAATAGCTTTTAAATCACTTGGATCTAATGTTTTCTTCAACCGGAATCTTGTAAAATGAAATATTACAACCTTTTACAAATCTAGATTTCCAGTATGGCACACATCAATAAGCCATAATAAATTAACGATAACAAACATTTACTAATTTAAATTAAAAATATTTTTATACTTTCAAAAATCAAATAATAAAGCAGAAATTCTGTACACAACAACATACGATTAGTTACGTTTTCCAGTCAACAAAAGCAGTGACATCTAGTGGATAAAGTCCGAATTAAGCCAAAACAAGCTTCTCAGGCAACAAGACAGGCAGCTAGTATTCAGTGGGCAGTGGTCCGGGAGAGGAGTTATGGCAATATTTCAAACTATTTTTTAATTCATTTTCTGTAAAAGGTCTATTGTAGTCTGGTGAAGAGCGGGAGTGAAAATTGATTGATGATCGTTCAGAATTATGTTTATGAGACAAAAAAGGTTCGGAATATGAATTAGAACTGGAGATGTGAGATAAGGTTTTACCAATGGTGTCTGCAATATTTTTAGTAGAAGTTATAGTTTGGCCATTATCATTTAAAAACGAAATACTTTGATTAGAATATATTCCCATTGCTTTCTTGACACGATGCCAAAGCTGTTTACTGCTTACATTAGAGGTAATGCTGGACACATATTTAATCCAGGAATTTTTTTGGGAGATTCTGCGGATTCTTCGTGCGGCTGCCCTTGCTTTTTTGAATGCGATATAATTAGCAGTAGTCGGGTACCTCCTAAAAATTCCCCAAGCTTTTTGTTGCTGTCTTTTTGCATTATTGCATTCATCATTCCACCATGGCTTTGAATGTTTACTTAGACGTCCAGAGGATCTTGGAATAGCAATATCAGCTGCATTCATAATACAGTTTGTGACATCACTGATTGCTCTGTTGATATCACCACAATCATTTCATATGTGATAGTTGCATTTATAGTGAAAGTAGCCCAGTTGGCCTTGTCATAAATATAATGTGGATTTATAGGATGATGATCATTAAAATTATAAAAAGATAAAAATAGAGGAAAATGGTCGCTATTATGAAGGTCGTTACTCACAAAGAAATTAAAATAAGGATACAAAGTTGGAGAGCAGATGGCCAAGTCTATAGCATGAAAAGTTCTGGAATGTTCATGAAAATATGTATTGTCACCGTTATTTAAAATACATAAATTATCATCAGTGATTAGGTCTTCAATAATTTGTCCTCGAGGATTAATATCAGGACTACCCCAAAGTTGGTTGTGTCCATTAAAATCACCAAGAATTAAAAAAGGAGTCGGTAACTGCAAAATAAGCCTATTGAGGTCACATTGTCGAACAGTCATATTTGGTGGTAAGTAAACGGCGCAGATGGTGATAAGCATGTGTATATGGATCTGAACAGCAATAGCATGGATGTCTGTATTTAAAATATTAGAATGTGGAACATTATTTGAAATTAAAAGAGCTACACCACCTGTAGCTCTGTCAGAATGTGTAAAATCTTTTCTGAAACACCGGTAGCCACGGATTTTAACATTGTCATGTTGTCTTAAGTGTGTTTCTTGGAAGGCAAAGCAAATAGGTCGATGATCAGAGATGATATCTCTGATTTCATCTCGTTTATTAATAAAACCTCGGCAATTCCATGAAATGAAATTGGTCATACTTTTTTTTTTTTTTTTTTTTTAGATTATAACATCCACGTCATTGTCCTCTGATGCAGTGGACATACCGTCCTCCCCATCAGAAGGATGGAGGCAGATCATATCATCTTGTTTTGGAAGATTTCCTTTATTATTTTTATTTGTAGTGGGAGTGGGCAATTTTGTTAGTTTTTTTTTCTTGATGATATTGAGACGAGAGGGTGAATTAGAGTGCTTTAGAGATGTAGAGTTAAGACTTTTTTCAGACAATAAGGTTTTAGCAGTTTGTGGAATTTTCTTTAAATTTCTTGATTTTGATGAAGAGGACTGTGAAGAGTTAGAAGACTGATTTGGTTTGGATTGTAAGATTTGGGAATTGTTTACTGTAGTTTCGAGTGGGGAGCTAGTATTGGGTATTTTTGTAGAATTACGTGAAACAGTTTTAACTGGTGGGCTGGTATTGATTAGAGAGTCAGTTTGTGTAGCTATTGTTTTACAAGTTTTTTTGGTGGAAGTAACAGCAGCATATGATTTACCAACGATGGGTGTTCTTGATTCTACTATTTTTCTGGCTTCTGGGTATGATATATTTTGTTTTGTTTTAATGGTTTGAATCTCTTTTTCTATTTTCCATTTTTCACAGGACTTAGAATATGACGGGTGATCTTTTTTACAATTAACACAACACACAGTGGCTTCACAATTTTGACTATCATGGCCAATGGCACTGCAACGGGCACATGTCTGTTTTCCACGGCAGGAAGTTTTAGAATGGCCAAAACGTTGGCAGTTGAAGCAGCGTAACGGATTTGGTATATACTGTCTGACGGGGCATTCAAGGTACCCAGCTTTTATTGATGTTGGGAGTTTTGGGGAATTTATAGTTAAGATAATGTGTTTAGTTGGAATTGGTTTATTGTCGCGAAATATAGATATACGTTTGACTCCGATAACTTTTTGCTCTTTGAGGTTTTCAAGAATTTCGGCTTCTGGTATAAACTGAAGGTCAGATTCAGAAATGACACCACGGCAAGTATTTAGTGTTCTATGGACATCAATAGTGACAGGAATGTTTGCAAATTGAGTACACTTTTTTAAACTGTTAGCTTGCTTGTTATTTTCGACTTCTATTAATAATTCCCCTGATCTAAGTTTTTTCACTGATTTTGGATCACCCATTATAGATTGCAGTGCCTTTTGTATTAAGAAGGGAGATGTTTTTGAGAAATCTCCTTCTTTCTACTTTACTATAAAAAACCTAGCTTCGCAATTTATAAACACATTACTCTCATTAAGCGTGGAAGAAAACTCTTCCATTCTTTCAGCCCAAGATTTCTCATTTGAATTTTTAATAGCTTGGCCCGAGCCAGACGCATTATTCGTATTTCCTTTGTTTGTCGCCATAATTAAATAAAATAAAAAGGGTCGAGGGCTTCCTTAGTCCCACAAGTCAGCCCATTTCTTGAACAGACGGAAAGCAAAGAGTTTTCAGAATCGCTCCCTGGAACACCCATAACCACTCAATAGCTACCAGACCGTCGACCCAGATTGGGAATCACATGTGGTAGTCATGTTAGTCCGGTGTTTCTCGTTCGAGTAGTCACCGTTGTCTCACCTTCACCAAGGGCACCAGTCTCCCAGTGTGCTCCCAAGGCTAGACTACCGTGAGACCCTCACCAAATCGCCAACTCAATAACCAGCGCCACATCTACACCGGTCTCAGCTTGGTTAATGTTTTAGAAGTTAAGTAATATTAGTATAAACAACAAGAACAAGACCAAAAAATAAAGGTGAGTGAAAATAAACAGGGTAAGTAGAAACCAAAAAGGCGAGTATAACAAGGTAAGTAGTTTCATTTTTTTGTAAGTTTTTCAAATTTTTAATTTTTTTTTTTTTCAAGAACAATGAACAAGAACAAGTACCAAAACCTTATTGGCATTAAAAACCAAAAAAACAAACAAGGGCGGAAAAGCAAGAAAAATGCCAAAAACTTAGAGAAAAAAAAAAAAAAAAAAATGAAGAAGAGATAAAAAGATCACTCGGGCCCGGGGTGCGTGACTCCCCCTGAATACCTGAAGAAGGTACCCCCCTGGGGGGACTTGGCGTTGGAATATTAAAACTCGAATAAACGACTACGTCAGAAACGCCAAAGAAGAATATTGGAAATGCATACAGCTGTTTCGGCAGCTTTAAGCGAGCCGTCTTCAGTGCAAAAAGGATACTGAATCTGCAGAAGGGCCGAATGAGTTTAACCAATAGAATTACGGGAAAGGTGGGAAGAGTGGCCAATAGGAATTTATTAAAGTTAGCTGTGTAAACAGTAGAAAAATTAAGAAAATGTGGACTGAATATAAAATTTCCAACAGTCAGACAAATAGGGAATAGCGAAATCACAATTTACAAGGTTTTTAAAATTTTTATAAATATAAAAAGCTTCAAAGAAATCGAGGTCATGAATGGATTTAGGTCTGCAAATTATCTTAGCTGAATTAAATTTAAAATTATGATTTTCCTCCCAGCAATGTTTAGAGATAGCCGATTCATTGGTTTCTTGTTTGTGGACGTAATTCATATGTTCTTTTAGAAGAAATTTAAGACTGCGTTTAGTTTGGCCAATATATGATAAACCCCACTGACAGGAAATACTATAAATACCCCAAGAGTTATGCGTATCAATGGGATCTTTTAACTGAGTAAAGGATATTTTTCTTTGGCGTTTCTGACGTAGTTGTTTATTCGAGTTTTAATATTCCAATGCCAAGTCTCCTGTTATTATAATAATATTTTTGCCTTCCTATAAACTCACCTTTTCTCAGTTAAAAGATCCCATTGATACACATAACTCTTGGGGGTATTTATAGTATTTCCTGTCAGTGTGGTTTATCATATATTGGCTAAACTAACTTAAATTTCGTCTAAAAGAACATATGAATTACATCCACAAACAAGAAACCAATAAATCGGCTATTTCTAAACATTGCTGGGAGGAAAATCATAATTTTAAATTTAATTCAGCTAAAATAATTTGCAGACCTAAATCCATTCATGAACTCGATTTCTTTGAAGCTTTTCATATTTAAAAAATTTTAAAAACCTTGTAAATTGTGATTTCGCTATTCCCTATTTGTCTGACTGTTGGAAATTTTATATTAAGCCCACATTTTCTTAATTTTTCAACTGTTTACACAGCTAACTTTAATAAATTCCTATTTGCTACTCTCCCCACCTTTCCCGTAATTCTATTGGTTGAACTAAATTCGGCCCCTCTCCTATATATACGAGCCCTTCTGCAGATTCAGTATCCTTTTTGCACTGAAGACGGCACGCTTAAAGCTGCACGCTTAACAGCTGTATGCATTTCCAATATTTTTCTTTGGCGTTTCTGACATAGTCGTTTATTCGAGTTTTAATAATAATAGGCTGGTTTATATTTAAAAAAAAAAAAAAAAATTAATCTCTTTATGGCGAAGTGGTTTCCGATGGGGCCGTTCTATGGTTGATAATATTTTATTATTGGAGACTAATATTCGGAAAGCTAATGCAAGACATAACCATTTGGTGTAATTTTTTTTCGATATGGAAAAAGCTTATGACAAGGCATGGCGCTATGGTATTTTAAAAGATCTTTTTAATTTAGACTTCAGGAAAATCTTCCTATTTTTATTGAAAATTTTTTGAGAATCAGACGCTTCCAAGTTCATATTGGATCAGTTTTTTCAGATTTTTATTTTCAAGAAGAAGGTGTACCTCAAGGCAATGTCTTGAGTGTTACACTCTTCTCTTTAAAAATTAATTAGAGAGATAAGAAAAAAGGGGTGAGTGTTTCTTCCAACACACAAACACAAAGGGTTTTCAAGAATCCTCTCTGGGACACCCATAACCACTCACCAGCTACTAGGCCACCGACCCAGTTCAGGCACCACATATGGCAGTCGTGTTAGTCTGGTGTTTCTCGTTCGAGTAGTCACCATTGTCACACCTTCACCAAGGGCACCAGTCTCCCAGTGTGATCCCAAGGCTAGACTGTCGTGTCACCATCACCGAAATCTTTGTCCCAATAGCCAGAGTTACACCAACACCGGACATTACTTGGTTAATTGATAATTGGTTTTTTTTTTTTTAATAACAGCCAAAACAGGGTGAGTCGGAACATAACAAAAATAGGTTAGTAGAACAAGGTAAGTGGTATCTTTTTCTTTGTGCCTTTCAAAAAAAGTTATAAATTTTTTGGAGGTTTTTTTTTTTTTTTTCCAACAACAAATTAAAAATGGGCCAAAAACTTATTGGCAACGAAAAATTATTAAGAATCCAAAAGTAAAAGAAAGAAACAAAGCAGTAACAACAAGAAAGTACAAAAAACTTTATTGGCATTGAAACCAAAACAAATGTAAAAGAAAAAAAGGGAAACAAACAAGGCTAGAGGAGGGGAAAGAAAAAGATCACTCAGGCCCGGGGTATGTGACTGCCCCTGAATACCTGAAGAAGGTACCCCCTTAGGGTGTCCCTCACCATACTTTATCAATTTCTGGCTGTAAAAAAAGCTTTATTTTATAACTGTTCTCTACCAAGTAGCACAGCCGTAGAGCAGTTATTTTCTGCTGCTACACAAATTCTTGTCCCAAGAAGATATAGGCTGGGATACAAAAAACTTGAAAAATTGCTTATTTCTTAAAAACACAAATTATTAACTTTATTAAACAAATACATATGTTAAAATAAAAGTTTAAATTTAGAGAAAAAGGTTTTGTCTTTATTCATATTCTATTTATATATATATTAATAGTTCAGTGTTACTTGGAAATATTTAATCTTTGAATGCTTTACAGTAATTTCTTTAAAATTGTTTTAATGATTAAAAATAATATTCAGTTGAATTATTAGGATTAAGAACAAGCTTAAAAATGAAAATTCAAATGAATTATACTTTGAAGTAGTTAACTACTTTTGGAGAACAGTTAACTACTAGTTACAACAAGTCTCAGAAAAAAGTAATTGACTACTAGTTGCAACTAGTTTTGTTTAGACTAGTTAGTTGGTAGTTAACTACTTTTTGACGAGTAGTTGCCGAACACTAGAAATGATTAAAAACTTATTGGCAGCAAAATAAGTGGAGGAAAAATAAAATAAGAAAAGGACAAAATATAAGATCACTTTAGCAGAGGTACGTGCATAATTGCCAACATCCTAATTAATATTCTGTAGTATAGTTAGTCCCGCTTTTTTTTCACACTGTAATTTTAAGAGAAATATTCTTCAAATGCAATTTCGATCAAATAGGAAGAAAAATACTCTAAAAAACCAGGGTTGGAAGGTTTTTGACGGTTTACACCATGGTTAAAACTGTCATGACAAAAACCTTCTTGTCAAAAACCTATATTTATAATTTGTCATAACTTAGTTTAACAAAATATAGTTTATAAAGATTTTTTGAGAAGTAAATAGGTAGATTGGTGTTACTTGAAAAAATTATTTCTATGTTCATTCAAAATTTCTGTGATACTTTTATATATTATTGCAAAATTTACTTATAACTGTACTTAATATTGTATATGTTAAACTTAGTTATGCAATACTTTAAAAATATAGTTTTTAATAAGACATTATTTATAAGTATGCTTTAAAAGTTTATAAGTAGTTTAAATTTATAAGTATGTTTTAAAATTAATGTTTTCTGGAGAAACATTATTATAACATTTTGATTAATATAAAAACAAAACTCTAGGCTTCAAAAAATTCATGATTTATAAATCATTAATAGATCATTTTGATTGATAAATCATTTTATTTTCAATATAACACTGTGCATTTCAATTTTTTTAGTATTGTGCTTTTAGTATTATGTATTTAACCAGTAAAATTCAGAGTATTTTATGGTTTTCTCTGAAACTTGCATAAATACGGGCTAGGACCTTAAGTAAGACCCCCTCCCACAGAGGGCGCTCTCCCTTAGGCCTAAGACCCTAGAGTAGTCAATCAGCCTTACTCCCAAAACACCAATAGTCCAAGCTATAAACAGGTAGAAATATTTATACAATCAATAATAATAATAAATAGATAAAAATTTATTAATAAATGATTAATGTAACATAGATTATAAATATAATTATTTTCAAATTCATATTAATTTACTGCCCACATATATTATGTTTTACTTAAAGAAAAAAAAAATCCAGTATTCCTGTATTTTTATAGATTATGTGAAAATTCATAAATAACTTTGGAATTTTAGAATTTCATGAATATTAATGAATTTCTGAATACTTTGTACATATTTCTTGGTTATAAACTTAGTTAATTTACTCAAATTTTAATAAATTATCTACAAGTTGTTTAAAGATTTGTTAATTTATAAACAGCATTTTTATTTATAAATTATTAATTTTAATTTATAAACATTTAGATATCCACTTGTATATGGCAAATATTATTAAACCCTATTTCTAACCTAGCTCAGTGATTCTACAGCAGCACTTTTGTGTGCCGCCAAATTTTAGAAATGTATATAGTAAAAATTATGCTTTTTTTATTACGAGTAAAGTTTGTTTAAATTAAAGAAAAGTACACTGTAAAAGAAAACTGTTGTTTTTACAGTTAAATACTTTATTTTTAACCCTTGAAGTGTTATCGTCTCGCTGCGATACTTTTTGGATCCCTGCTAGAGTACTATCGCCTCGCAGTGAGACTACATAACAAATCATAAAATCAAGATATCAGTAGATTTTATGAACAGTCTGACTTAAAATGAAATTATCTACCTGGTAAGCAGTGCTAATTGGTCTGTGGTTGCACTTGAGTGAAACAATCAGCATTTGGAGGGTTAACTGTTTTTATCTTCGATATCTGTGACTTTTCATAAAGTGAAATATTTGCCCCAAGTGAAATGTATGCAGCCAAATTTTGAAATCGTTAAAAGTGTGCTGCGACAAAAAGAAAGTTGAGAATCACAGTTCTAGCTCATTTATAGATTTGAAAATACAGGTTTTTGATGGTTTAATCCAGGTTTAAACACTTGTAATGTCAAAAACCCAATCCTGTAAAAAAATATTGATGTAAAAAATATGGTGGGGCTAACAATACTACGGAATATTAATTAGGATGTTGGCAGGTATGTATGTAACAACCCCCATATGGCTTCTCTATGGTAATGATTTTTCAGCAGATGATGGGAACTGGATAAATTGTTTTGGGGGAATATTTTAATAAGGCATGGGACTTCAGAAGCAACTTAAAATGGTCAATGGCTTGTGAGCAGGCTTTATGAAACCTGGATTTGAAAAAATTTTTAATCAGGATGAATCAATGACTAGTGTAACCTGGTAAGAGTAAGTTTTTTGTCTTTACAAATTGCTTAAGAAACAATAAAGAAATTGTCGAACACAGTATAAAAAAAATTTGTTGAACCATCACCTTTAATTTCCTTGTAAACTTGGAATTTGTTAAAAATTTTTAAGATTTGAATGGCACTTTATGATTGAAAGAGAAAATAGTAAATAAATAAAAGTAATTTTTCTTTTCAATATTTCCAAACAAAAAAAATAATCTACAATTGCAGTCATATGAAACATAAATGTTCACTTTATATTTCATTTAGCCACTCTCAACAGTTTTTTTTTTTTTTAATCTGATTTTTCCCATTTCTGACTTTAATAGTTTTCTGAGATAGAATATCTGCCAATAATCCCCCCCCCCTCCCTTAAAAAAAAAAAAAAAAATGACAATATCCATTGGAAGCATGAGACAATATATACATAAAAGAATCTTTTTAACTTTGTTGCACCACTGATCAAATAGAGGTAATCGTAACTGAAAAATAGAAACCCTAAAAATTGTGTCTAGGGAAAGAAAAAAAAAAAAAAATCAAATATGGTTTAGACCAGATGCTTGTAAAGCTTGTGCATCTTGTAACAGGTATTCAATAAAAACCACTATTCAAATCATCCAGCTTTATTCATTTCAGAAGAAATTCCAAGAAATTGTTAAATAAAAGTAGTTATAGTTTCTAAAAGCAAACTGAATTCGCTTTTATCATTTCCTATGTAACATCTATTTTAACATTCAATCTTATTGATCAATTTCGCACTCTCACGATCTTGAATTTCAAAATGTTGCATTTCGTAATTTTATTTATGAATAATAAAAAAAAAAAATCACCTAATACTAACAAATATTAAATATCTTGCAAATATTCTAAATAGCTTATCTTTTTGTTAGCTTCAACCTCTCAACAAATCTCCGTGTTTCTGTCACAGTTGTATCCTTAAATTATAATTTTTAATTATTTTTCTCATAAAATCATTTTTTGCGTAATCTAAAATATCCCATAGTTATGTGAATATACACTTACAGCGTCATGAAAATAATGATACAGAGAAAAGAATAACGATCAGAACAGAACAAGCATTTTAGCGCGCCAAAGAGATAGAGAGAATAATAAAAAAAAGAGTTTAACAAACTATTGTTGCCAACACTAATTTTGCCATGTTTACCCACTGAGCTGAAGAACAACTGGAGGAAATGCTAGACCGGTTTTCGCCTGCCGTGTTTGGAAGATTCGCCTTCTACCATAGTTTCGTTTTCTGAGTGGTGCATGGCAAAAGAGATTTGATACCTTTATATTTCAATGTAAAATTGAGCAAAGGAATGTACTCTTATCGGCTTTATATGAAATATAGTTATGAATTTTTTCGTGGAACATGAAAGACAAAGAAGTAATTTATTGATTTCCAAAGCTACATTACTTTAAAACTTAAAATTTTATTACAAAAAATTATATCGTCTTTTGAGTTGTAAGCAGTCAGAATTCCATGTTGCTGATCCTTTTTTTTTTTTTTTTTTTTTCCTCTCTATTTATCATTATTATTATTATTATTTTTTTTTTTCAACTTTTTTTTTACGACAAAACAGGTTTCATGAAACCGTTTAAAAATTCGCAATTAGTGCCTGATTATAAATATTTTCACCGCTAATTAAATATGCAAAAATTTCTGTGATACATTGATATAATTAGCAGTTTATTAACTTCATCCTATATTCAATAGAAGAAAGTATTGGATACGTAAGAATTTTCGATAGATTTATACATTTTCTGATTTGTTTAACCCTTTAAATGCCGCTATATGAATCCCACTGGAAATATTTGAATTTTCGTATGTGTTGTGTTTCAATGTGCATTTCTAATTATATTTAGTTTAACTAATAAAAAAAAAGGCTTATTTTGTTAGAAGATATAATATGTTTCCAAAATAGAAGACGTGGTACCTAATGAACGTAAAATAAGTATTGATATACTGAAAAACCCTTTTAAATTAGTTATATTGATCCCAGTTTGTTAAAATTAAAAAAAAAAAAAAGGAACTGTTTTATTTTACAGCCATTGTTTTAAACCCCTGCACTCGAAAGACTTATTTTCAGTATATATTTTTTTTCTTCTTCTTCTTCAGTTAAAGCAGACATTTTGTTTGAATAATTAAAAAAAAAAAAAAAAAAAAAAAAAAAAAAACAGTAAAATTAGGCACTTCAGTATTCAATGTAAATATATATACCTTAATTACGTGTAGAGAAATAAAAAATAATGAAATGTTCCCGTAGCACGAACTTTGGCGCCTAATGGGTCAACAGATTAATCATTTTTAGAAAATGTTTCGATGTGTGTGAAAAAATTTTTGTTGCAGCTCTCAATCAAGAATCAACGAACAAAATTTCTTAAAAAGTTATATTTAAATGCAACTTGAAATAAATTGATATCTATGAGCTTTTTGTGCATATTGCTCAACAGATAATGCCGCTGACTTTCAGTTTTTATAGTTATCTTTCGTGTGATAGAATGAAACAAAGTTTAGTATGAATGCACAAAATGAGAGAAATTAATATATATATATATATATATATATATATATATATAAATGAAAAAAAGTGTTTATAATAGTAATAGCCTCACTCCTGCACCCCTTTCCAATGACCGAGCAGTTCTACTCTCAAAGCTGGTAGACGGGAAGTGCCGAGGGTCGAGCCCAGATCACGTTCTAGACATATCGGTACGAAGATCGGTTTTGGAGTTTCGATGGTTTTCTTCGAAATTCGCGTACATATGGGCAAAGATTCCTTAGAAAGACCACTGCGGAGGGCATATCACCTAGGTCTAGGACACTTCTGTAGACAAATGGCCTTAATTTACACCAATATCAGCCCCTCTCTTTTCTTCAAGGAGTAAATTTTTATTGTGAATATTTTTAAAAAAAAAACTCGCGTATATATCTTAAAAAAAAAAAAACTAGCTGAACCATACATTAGTGTAGATTTAAAACTAAGTTATCTTTTTTTTTTTTTTAAGCAAAAAGTTAAACGCATGATTTTTTCACCATTTTGTTCTTTCTTGTAGATGGGGACTGATGGGTTCGATCTTAGGTCGCGTTCATCAGTTTCGCTTTTTGGAGTTTTTCGTGGTTTTCTGGAAAACCCAAATAAATGCGGGATAGGAACATTTAAAAAGCCCCCGTGTAGGGCACACCACCTATTCCTAGAACTCCTTTGTAATCATTTGGTGTTCCCCCTTACATCAGCACCTTCAAATCTACCAGATTTGATTTAAGTTTAACATATTCAATATATCATTAATAATTATTATCATTATTATTACGATTACATAATTAAGTTTAATATATTCAATATACATTCAGTATATTCAATATGAAATATATAATTTGATTAAGTTTAATACATACTTATATATATATTTTTCCACTTTGCAAAAACTGACCAACCCTGTGTATTTATATATATATATATATTGTATTTTTCTGGATTCATCTTATTCAATGTTTCTTGGTTTCATCTATTCAATGTTTGAAAAGGTTCTCAATATATACATATGTCTTATTTTATTTTTATATAGATTTATTTTTTGTTATTTTCAGATAAATGAAAAACATGCTTTTACATTAAAAAAAAAATTAAATAAAAACTGCATCATTTGTACTTTGGAGAACCTATCGCATAATTACAGATTAGATAAACAATGTAATAGTGGCACATAGATACATTATATAGCACGATTTGAACATGTAGTTAAAATGTTCAAGTGCTAAAATGTTAAAATGCAAGTGTAATGTATTGAAGTCTTTACAATGAATCTACTAATATAAAGTATTCACATGATAATCAAACAATTTGTATGTATTTACTATTTGAGCATATAATGAACCATGTATCATTTTTAAAATTGTATTCTAAATGGCCCTTCTTGGACATTTACATTTATCTACATTTATATTATTTATTTTTATAATCTATTATGTATAATGTTCATTTATTCATTGTATTTTTATCAAGTTAACGAAAAAAAGAAAGAAAGAAATGGATACATATGTCTGCAAGTTATGATATTTACATAATCTGACAGTTAAATTAAATTAAAATTTACCTGTGAAATGTTATCTTTTTCTTTTCTGAAGAGTTATTCGTGATTTGTCTGTTCGTACAACCATATGCAGAACATGATATAACCATTCTTAATTTTAATTCATTAAGAGCACAATACACGACGTGACAAATGCCTCTTGCCATGCATGATTGACTTTGGCTCTAACGTTAGCAGATGAATTCTTCAAAAACCGGCACGCAAAAATATCATTTAAAGGTATTGGAACCATTTGCTCCAGTTGTTCTTCAGCTCAGTGTGTTTACCAGTGATGCCAGATGGCCGAAAATTATGTCCCCAAACAGGTATTCAAATTTCCCCAAAGCAGGGGGTTTTTTGCGAAAAAATTCCTAACTTGGTTTCTACTAAAAAGGGAAAATAAAAAAAAAATTCAAAAAAAAAAAAAAAAAAATCAACCAGATTTAAGCCATAGAAAGCTCAGATTTTTTCCCAAATGAAGGCACTTTTTGAAAAAAATCCCCAAATAACAATAAAGCTATTGAAAGTCCCAACCCAAGTAGCACAGGAACGTTCTGTGAACGTCTAATAACGGTTTCAATAGTTCAAACACCGTGTTTCGTGTCAAAAGAACGTTCTAAAACACGTTCAGAAATAGTATTATTTAGAACGTTTTGAAAATGTTTGATTTGTACCATCTATAAAACGTACAATTCTAGTTCTATATAGAATGTTCAAGTGTGACACCGTCATAACACGTTCTGTAACAGTGTAATTATAACGAATATGACAAAATGACTTTTTAGTACTATTAGTTGGGAAACTAGGTTAATCATGAAAATTTTTGACTTCTGTTTTTGATTTTTTTACACGTTTTGTGGCGTGAGGAATCCGGAAGTCAAAAGGTTGGTATGGTATCTGTTAATGTGTATCGGCACCTATTAGTGTGATAGCCCGTTAGTTCATGTACACGATATCTCAAGAATAAATGATTGCAGAGAGATCGGACCAGTTTTAAAACATCACTTATGATATTGATAAGAATCTTATTGAGAGATTTGCAACATTCTAATTTAAAAACTTCGTAAGTTATTCGAAATTTATAATTTTTAGCATGATAGAGAATAGAGCATTTTTTAAATTTTCAGTTTAACGTTTTGTTAGCACATCAGTAAAGAGTGCTTCTCAATAATCAGTAGCGATGAGGTGAAAAAAAATTACAAAATTTTAAACTCATGGAAAAATTTTGTGGATTTTGTATTTCAGGAATCAATGTATGGAATTCAACCAAACTTGTTACAATATTAGATCTTGCCCTAAATTGGAGTTGAATTTGAATTTCATTTGGGATATATCGTCCGACAGATTGCGGTGCTATGCAATGAAACCCTCCATTTATGGGACGGCTATATCTCAGCTTCTATAGTGTACAAATGCATTAAACTTGATATATTGGCATATATCATCATAACCTCTGCTAATACAATTTGGATGTGTACATTGTCCAACAGGTGGTGTTGCTAATCTGCAATTTAATCATTTTAACGGAAAGGCAATATTTTAACTCTTGTGATTTAACAATAAATTTTGTGATACACTGAGGTTATAAGTGAAATCGATTTTATCTAAAGCTTTTCTGGTCCATTTTGGATGAACATCGGCCAAAAGGTGGCGTGGCTATGTTGCAATTTAATCTCATAACGGAAACGAAAAATCTCAACGTCTGTAGTTTATAAATATTGTAAATTTGGTAAGTGAAATTAATATTACGTAAAACTCTACAGATTGCCTTTGGGTGCATATCGGACGACAGGTGGCACTGCCACGTTCCAATATTTTCCATTCACAGAAAGGCTATCTATCAGCTTCTGTAATATATATACTCGCCAAACCTTCTGCGTGACATACATTTGATATATATTATTGATTCAATTTGGCTGTATAACGAGTAATAGTCAAACAGTTTTTTTTATTATTATTATTCATAGGACATTGTTTTTTCCCCTAGGAATAAGTATACATCATCCCTGGGGAATGGGGGAGGGGTGGATAAAAATTTTCACTATAATTATCTTTCGAAAGAATTCGATATCACCTTTAAAACGAATAATTGAAACATCGTTTTCTGATGATTTAAAACAAATTTACCGTTTTTTTTTTTTTTTTTTTTTTTTTTTTTTCATTTGTAATAATAATAATAATAAACCCTTAGAAAAATACATTTTCTAAGATCTTCTATACAGCATAAAAATGATTGTCTTCTGTCATGAAAATCTATGCATTCCCCAGACCCAGAGTTTAGATACAAAAAGCTAATCACGGATGTTTTTGAATAAGTAATATAGTGCTTTACGCGAGTTTCAAAGAAAATCACGGGAAAACTCCGAAAACCTAAGTCGACGAGCGTGACCAGGAATCGAAACGAACACTTCCCGTCTGTAAGGTACGAAAGTAGACCCTCGCGGTCTCTAATACTCATCGGGAAGTTACAGAAATGAGTTTTTTTCTTCTTTTCTTTAAGCATAATTTTAAACTTTTATTATATTTTATTTATGATTCTATTTAAGTTTAAATGTTACTGATAAATTATCAATATTGATAATGTTGTTAAATCATTACTCTGTTTGATTGTTCTTGTTTTATTTTATTTATTTTCACTGAATATTTTGTTCAATACTGAAATATACACTAAAGCAAAATATGCTTTTCCGTTTAATTCGAGATTTTAAAATGGAAAAATAAAGTGATCTCATAAGTTTTTAAAATACTTTATAAAAATTTAGATAATTGTTTAACTCCACTCCATTTTTCCTTAAAATATTGACTATATGTTTTCTACAGCTATAAATGCTTAATAAATTTCTGTTTCAAATGTTGAACTTTGAAACATGATTATTGCGGATGCAAGAAGGGAGAGCAGATGATAACATCGACATCTGTGGATTGCATTTATTTAGTTTTCGCTGACCGTGCAACTGCAAAGTCAAACGCCAGGCGCTAGGTCTTGGGAAAGTCGTGTCGTTATGTGAGGCGGTAATTTTAACCCTATAAGCGTTAAGCCCGTCTTTTTCCGTCAAGTATAGTCAAAACAAAAGGCTGGTATGGCTAAATTTTGAAATATATGTTGCTTTTTTCGAGAAAATAAGATTAATAAATATGTATAGAGTATTGTATTAAATTTTCATATTTATACTGTGCATAGTATTAATTTTATGAATCATTAAACAGATATACCGAAAAACGGCTAACGCTGAAAGGGCTATAACACCGATGGTGATTGCTACACGTTCATTGAACGTTCTCTGAACCGTACTATTGTACGTCTTCAAGATGGACAAATAGACGTCTATAACACGTTCAAAGTGAACGTTCTTAGAACGTGTTTTCAGAACAATTTTTGAACGTTCAGAGAACGTTTCTGTGCTGCTTGGGTGCATGTTAACGTTCAAAAATTGTTCTGAAAACACGTTCTAAGAACGTTCACTTTGAACGTGTTATAGACGTCTATTTGTCCATCTTGAAGACGTACAATAGTACGGTTCAGAGAACGTTCAATGAACGTGTAGCAATCACCATCGGTGTTATAGAATCGTTCTGAGAACGTTCTACGTATACGGTCTCAGAACGTTCTAAACGTTTTTAGAACGTTTTCAAAACGTTATACACATTTTCAGAACGTTCTAGAAAACGTACTGTAAACGTTCTAAAATAGTGTAGTCAAAAAAAAAAAAAAAAAATGTGACGTCATTATAAAAAATCACCTCAGTACGGGCGTTTAGAGGTAAAATGTACATAGCTGATGACGAATAATGATACAACACATGAACAGGGATATGAATTACTTTTTTTTTTCAATTCAAATAATGTTTGAGAAATTTTAACATACTTGCTATTCCTTTAATTTTAACGTATATGCATGAAAAATTCTATATTCTATGACAGTTTTCCCCAAAAAGTGTCATAACGTCTTTTTATCCCTTAAAAATTTTCTTAAATCTTTGCATTTTTTAAAAATTTCTTTTTCCCCCTAATCTGAAGATAATGAAGTTATAGTATTAATTAAAAAACTTTGAATAAACACAATGAAATGCAAGAACTCCCACCAACTGTTTCGCTTCAAAAGAAGACACAACCCTTCATCAGGCGAACAATGTAGGCGCGAGAACTGCAAACAAGCACGTTGAGTGTGTTGAATGCGTTGCCGCTTTGTTTATAACAGCCGTGCTTTGTTTGTAGCAGTCGCGAGTTCTTGCATTTTATGGTGTTTATTCAAAGTTTCGTAATTAATACTATAACGTCATTATCTTCAGATTAGGGAAAAAAGAAATTTTTTAAAAATGCAAAAATATAAGGAATTTTTTAAGGGATATAGAGACGTTATGACACTTTTCGGGAATTACTGTCATAAAATATGGAATTTTTCATACATATACGTTGAAATTAAAGGAATAGTAAATATGTTAAATTTTCTCAAACATTATTTGAATTAAAAAAAAAGTAATTTATATCTCCGTTGCTGTGTTGTATCATTATTCTTCATCTGCTATGTACAACTAAACTCTTGAATTATTTTGCTTGTTTTAATCCTTGTGATTCCGAATGCGTCATCCTATGATTAATGTTTGTTTTTCATGGTTGTTTTCTGTTTGATTCTCTGATTTCTTGAACTAAATAATTTATTCCAATTTATTCTTCATTTTTAACTTCAATTAATTTCTTGTACGATAGGGTGCCCGCTAGCAATTTGTTATTATAGCTGCTAACGAACGAAATCGAACATTGGTGCTCAACGACAAAAAAGGTCACCTCTGACGAGTTTTTTTTTTTTTTTTCTTTTTTTTTCTACCGTTCTAAGCTTTTTCTTAAAAAAAAAAATTCAAAATGATGTCTTAATTTTTTATTTCCTCGTTGCTTGTTTGTATCTTTTGATTTGAGTTTCATGTGGTTTTTACGCACCGGCAAAATTATTAAAATTGCAACTTACAATATAGGAATAAATTTATGATTAGACTGAAGTTAAATAAAATAAAAATAAATAAATAAAAAATAAATGCTTCAATAAATCACAATCAGTCTCCCCAGGTTATTTAAATTTCTTGTAATTTCCTTCTCATTGTTCTATGTGGTTTCAGTGATCTTATATCTCCTGCTTGGCCTTAACTAAGATTAAAAATTCATTTATACTAATTTTTTTTTTTTTTAATATAGGGTGCAAAGCATAGTCACGAGTAAACCTTTATCTATTGGTCGCAAATATATAGTTTCAGTTACAAAATGTTTTAAAAAATATGAGCACTTACTTTTTGCTTACTTTTTTTTTTTTTGTAAATACATTTTCTTATTGGAGGACATCTGAGACCAATTGTTGCGCAAATAAAGGCCTGCTCTCGACTTTGCACCCTGTATATTCTAAACATTTCTGGGTACTACTTTGTAAGTCCATGGATAGTTTATAAATATATTTGAATGCTGAAGTTCATAGAAAGTTTTAATATTCCAACATAAAAAATAATTTCGAAAATGAATGTACCAATACACCGCTAAAATAAGATATAATTGAGTTTAGAATATATTGTTAATTTATAATAATAAGAAATTGAAACGAAAAATTAAAAATCAGTTAGAAGGAAAAAATTTAAAAAATTTCTAAATACTTAAATATATAAATATTTTTTTAATCAAAATATTTTTCTAAAATAGTTAACATACTTCATATTTTTAAATTTCAGTGCAAGTGTGTATACATATTTTCAGTTTACAGCAGCAGTTTACAAAAATGATGTTTGCAGGTATTTAAATTTATTCCACATGGCAATGTAATTGGTATTCTTTAAATGTTCAAATTTCTTTAAATTGAGTCAACGCAATTTTTACTCATTTGAGGTAAATATGCTATCATGGCATATTAAATAATTAATAAATGTAAATATTATTATTATTAATAAATAATATAGTAAGTATATTATTTATAATTAATATATTATTTCTTAGTATATCATTTATTTACTTATTAATATCGTCTTTTTTTTTTTTTTTTTTTTTTTTTTTTTTTTTTTAAGCAGAATATGTTTTTTTTTTTTATAAAGATGTGGAATAAAATTGAATTGAATCTTTGTTTTATTATGCAGTTAAACAAGTTGATATATTTTATTTAATAAATTACAGTAAAGAGATATTTAAAATTATAAGTCGGTGAAACTTAGGGTATTATTTTTAAAATATGCAATTTGCATAACCTAGATTATATATACGATCATATAAACATTAAATAAATACTTCAGAATTTAAAAAGAAAAAAAAGAATTACAAACCTTCTTGATTTTCTTCATAAACCTTACAAACCTTTCTTCAAACTTTCTTAATTTTCTTTCAAGAAAACACCCTTGCAACTAGCATTTTAAAATACACAATGACCAGTCTGCAAGGGCATTCACTTAAAATTTACTCTCATCTTTTAAACACTTTATGTTACTTCATTCAGAAACATAATAACCAAAAATAGTCATTTTAACAATTTCCATCTCAGAAGACTAAATTAATAAAATGAATCCATAATTTATAAGCGGTTTTCTGTAACTGGAGCAGTTTTTTCTGTGACAAAACTCTGCTTACATGTATCAAAAGTTAGTCTTAAGAACTTACGCAGATATGAAAATGATTGATTAATTGATATTAAAATAAGACTTTAATAAATAGAACATAGAGAATATTACAGGTTAAAAATATTACATTTTTACCTTTTCTAAAGCTTATCCAAGTCATTATAACGCAAAAACCGAACAAAACAGATAACATGTTTTAAAATTACCGCTTCACATAACGACACGACATTCCCAAGACCTGGCGCTGGCGTTTGTTTGACTTTGCATTTGCACGGTCAGCGAGAATTAAATAAATGCAATCCACAGAGCCACAGATGTCAATTTCATCTGCTCTTAACTTCTTACATCCGGAATAATCATGTTTCAAAGTTCAACATTTGAAACAGAAATAGCTGTAGAAAACATATAGTTTTTTTTTTTTTTTTTTTTTTTTTTTTTCTTTTTAAGGAAAAATGGAGCTGAGTTAAACAATTATTTAAATTTTTATAAATCATTTGAAAAACTTATAAGATCACTTTATTTTTCCATTTTAAAATCCCGAATTAAACGAAAAAGCATATTTTATTTTAGTGTATATTTCAGTATTGAACAAAATATTCAGTGAAAAGATCAGAAATGGCGTACACTTTATTTTTTCTGTATACATAAAAAGAACGCAATGGATGCGTGGAAATTTTGGGGATTTTAGCACTCCTTGAGACGTCCTCGAGTCCTCGATAGGATTCGACAATTTTTAGAACTTGTTTGCGCATCTTAATAAAATTTTGTGGAAATTGCATCTGAAGAATCAGTGGACAGAATTTAACCTAACTTGATATTTAGTCGAACTTTTATTTAAATTAGCCCTGATTAATTTTTGAAATATATGACCTAATAGGTGCTCAGCTATTATATAATGCCCCCCTCCATGTAACGGAGGGCAGTATCTCAGTTTCTATTGAATAAAACTGCACCAAACTTGATATGTGAGATAGATATTATGTTAAACTATGGTGATCTAATTTGAGCATATATTGATTGAGAGGTGGCACTAATGTGCTGTAACTCAATCCAGTTTAAAGGAAAGCAATATCTCAGATTATTATTATTATTATTATTATTATTATTATTAAAAGTTCACTTACATGAGTATGCGAAATATATATTATGAAAAACTATAATAATTCAGTTTGGGTATATATCGGCCGATATAGTACTCTT
Source organism: Salticus scenicus (assembly GCA_963930645.1). Taxonomy (NCBI): domain Eukaryota; kingdom Metazoa; phylum Arthropoda; class Arachnida; order Araneae; family Salticidae; genus Salticus; species Salticus scenicus. The sequence continues at coordinate 260,128,803 of OZ005658.1, read as the reverse complement.
TATTATGCAATTTTTCCAGATAGCTATACCTCAGCATGTGTTAGTGAAATCTGCAACCAATTTAATATGTAAAATTTTAATTTTGAGATACAGTGTTTATTAAATTTTTGTTCATGTTAACTGGTTAAGTGTCGCTGTTATATAGAATGTTACAGAATAAAGTAGTGCGATGGGTAGAAGATTTCTTTTAAACAGTTTAATTAAAAGAGAATGGGTACGTAAAATGTTCATCTATTAAGAAAATAATTTTTGAAATATATATTAAATAATTTTCTTTTATTAAAATTTATTAAATGAAATTTGGATTAAAAAAAAATAAATAAATAAAATAAGAACAATCAAAGAGAGTAATGATTTAAAAACATTATCAATATTGATAATTTACCAGTAACATTCAAACTTAAATAGAATCATAAATAAAATATAATAAAAGTTTAAAATTATGCTTGAAGAAAGAAAAAAAAACTCATTTCTGTAACTTCCCGATGAGTATTAGTGACCGCGAGGTTCTACTCTCGAACCTTACAGACGGGAAGTGTTGGTTTCGATTCCTGGTCGCGCTCGTCGACTTAGGTTTTCAGAGTTTTCCGTGATTTTCTTTGAAACTCGCATAAATAAGGGTTAGGCATTCTTAGAATGATTTCCACGGAGGACACACCATCCAGACCTAGGACCCTCGTGTAGTTAGTTTGTTTTAATCCTAACACCAACATTCAATGAATATTACGAATCAAAACTGAATCTGGGCATTTTGTCCTATTCGTAATAATCTCACTGAGACATAACGTTTTATGACGGTGTTACATTTAAACGTTTTGTATAGAACTGAAATTGTACGTTTTATGTAAGGTACAATACACACTTTTTTTGAACGTTCTAAATAATACAATTTTTGAACGTCTAATGGAACGTTCTTTTGACACGAAACACGGTGTTTGAACTATTGTAACGGTTATTAGACGTACAAAGAACGTTCCGGTGCTACTTGGGCAATCTGATTTGTTCAGTTTTAGCATTATAATGACTAGATAAGCTTTAGAAAAGGTAAAAATGTTATATTTTTAACCTGTTATATTCTCTATGTTCTATTTATTAAAGTCTTATTTTAATATCAATTAAACAATCATTTTCATATCTGCGTAAGTTCTTAAGCCTAACTTTTGATACTTGAAATCAGCGTTGAATCGCAGAAAAAACTGCTCCTGTTACAGAAAACCGCTTAGAAATTATGGATTCATTTTATTAATTTAGTCTTCTGAGATGGAATTTGTTAAAATAACTATTTTTTGTTATTATGTTTCTGAATGAAGTATGAAGAAGTCATAAAGACTTTACAAGATAAGAGCTAATTGTAAGTGAATGCCCTTCCGACTGGTCATTGTGTATTTTAAAATGCTAGTTGCAAGGGCATTTTCTTGAAGAAAATTCTTATGAAGAAAATTATAAAGGTTCGTAATTCTTTTTTTCTTTTCTTTTCAAATTCTGAAGTATTTATTTAATGTTTATATGATAATATATATATAATCTAGGTTATGCAAATTGCATATTTTTAAAATAATATCCTAAGTTTCACCGACTTACAATTTTAAATATCTCTTTACTGTTATTTATTAAATAAAATATATGAAATTGTTTAACTGCATAATAAAACAAAGATTCAATTCAATTTTATTCCACATCTTTATAAAAAAGATATTCTGCTTAAAAAAAAAGAACGATTTACTATATTATTTATTAATACTAATAATATTTACATTTATCAATTATTTAATATCCCATGATAGCATAATTACATCAAATGAGGTAAAAATTGCGTTGACTCAATTTAAAGAAATTTAAACCTTTAAAGAATACCAATTACATTGCCATGTGGAATAAATTTAAATACCTGCAAACATCATTTTTGTAAACTGCTGCTGTAAACTGAAAATATGTATACACACATGCACTGAAATTTAAAAATATGAAGTATGTTAAATATTTTAGAAAAATATTTTGATTAAATATATATATATATGTATTTAAGTATTTGGAAATTTTTAAAATTTCCTCCTTCTAACTAATTTTTAATTTTTTTTGTTTCAATTTCTTATTATTATAAATTAACAATATATTCTAAACTCAATTATATATTATTTTAGCGGTGTATTGGTACATTCATTTTTGAAATTATTTTTTATGTTGGAATATTAAAACTTTCTATGAACTTCAGCATTCAAATATATTTATAAACTATCCATGGACTTAAAAAGTAGTACCCAGAAATGTTTAGAATATACAGGGTGCAATATCGAGAGCAGGCCTTTATTTGCGCAACAATTGGTCTCAGACGTCCTCGAATAAGAAAATGTATTTTTAGAAAAAATGTCAGAATTCATTATATGACATGTTTAAATTTAAAAAATCAATTTATTAAAAATCACAAAAACTGATAATTTTTATACAATTTTCATGACACTAATAGTGAAAGTTGAGTTCCAACCTAAAAAATATAACACAAAAAGTTTCACTGTTGTGCACCCAAAATTGTCTGAGATAGTTAGTTTCAAAATTTAGGATTATTTCGCATTTTCTCGGGCTTTATTAAAAAGTCAATGAAAAATTCTTTAATAAACCCAAGGAAAATGCAAACAAAGTCCAATTAGGATTTTTAAACCGATCTCTTATTGAAGACCGAAATATGTTAGAAAATCCAAACTTTAAATATCTTGTTCCATTTTGGGAGAATAGAAATGAAACTTTTTGTTAGGATGAGTGTCAGTTTTTCTAAATATGACTATAGGGATCTGGGACTATGTAAAAAGCTAGTTTTTGCAATTTTGAAAAAATAGATATTTTAAATTTAAACATGTTATACCACAAATGCTCATATTTTTTAAAACATTTTGTAACTGAAACTATATATTTGCGACTAATAGTTGCGGAGATAAAGGTATTCTCGTCACAATACTTTGCACCCTGTATTTAAAAAAAATTAATATATATATATATATATATATAAATGAATTTTTAATCTTAGTTAAAGCCAAGCAACAGATATAAGATCCCTGAAACCACATAGGTCAATGAGAAGGAAATTGCAACAAATTTAAATAACCTGGGGTGACTGATTGTGATTTATTGAAACATTTATTGTTTATGTATTGATTTTTATTTTATTTAACTTCAGTCTAATCATAAATTTATTCCTATATTGTTAGTTGCAATTTTAATAATTTTGCCGGTGCGTAAAAACCACATGAAACTCAAATCAAAAGATACAAACAAGCAACGAGGAAATAAAAAATTAAGACAGCATTTTAAACATTAAGACAGCACACAAACGATTTTTAGGAAAAGCTTAGAATGGTAGAAAAAAAAAAAACTCGTCAGGGGTGACTCTTTTCGTCGTTGAGCACCAATGTACGATTTCGTTCGTTAGCAGCTATAATAGCAAATTGCTAGCGGGCACCCTATCGTACAAGAAATTAATTGAAGTTAGAAATGAAGAATAAATTGGAATAAATTATTTACTTCAAAAAATCAGAGAATCAAACAAAAAACAACCATGAAAAACAAACATTAATCATAGGATGACGCATTCGGAATCACAAGGATTAAAACAAGCAAAATAAATCAAGAGTTTATTTGTACATAGCAGATGAAGAATAATGATACAACACAGCAACAGGGATATAAATTACTTTTTTTTTTTAATTCAAATAATGTTTGAGAAATTTTAACATACTTACTATTCCTTTAATTTCAACGTATATGCATGAAAAATTCCATATTTTATGACAGTAATTCCCAAAAAGTGTCATAACGTGTCTATATCCCTTAAAAAATTCCTTAAATTTTTGCATTTTTAAAAAATTTCTTTTTTCCCCTAATCTGAAGATAATGACGTTATAGTATTAATTACGAAACTTTGAATAAACACCATAAAATGAAAGAACTGGCAACTGCTACAAACAAAGCACGGCTTCTACAAACAAAGCGGCAACGCATTCAACACACTCAACGTGCTTGTTTGCAGCTCTCGTGCCTACAATGTTCGCCTGATGAAGGGTTGTGTCTTCTTTTGACCCGAAACAGTTGGTGCGAGTTCTTGCATTTTATGGTGTGTATTCAAAGTTTTGTAATTAATACTACAACTTTATTATCTTCAGATTAGGGGGAAAAAAGAAATTTTTAAAAAATGCAAAAATTTAAGAAATTTTTTAAGGTATAAAGAGACGTTAAGACACTTTTTGGGGAAAACTGTCATAGAATATAGAATTTTTGATGCGTATACGTTGAAATTAAAGGAATAGTAAGTATGTTAAAATTTCTCAAACATTATTTGAATTGGGAAAAAAAAGTAATTCATATCCCTGTTCATGTGTTGTATCATTATTCGTTATCAGCTATGTAATTTTTACTTCTAAACGCTCGTACTGAGGTGATTTTTTATAATGACGTCATAATTTTTTTTTTAACTACACTATTTTAGAACGTTTACAGTACGTTTTCTGGAACGTTCTGAAAATGTGTATAACGTTTTGAAAACGTTCTAAAAACGTTTAGAACGTTCTTAGACCGTATACATAGAACGTTCTCAGAACGCTTCTATAACACCGATGGTGATAGTTACACGTTCATTGAACGTGACTATTCTCTGAACCGTACTATTGTACGTCTTCAAGATGGACAGATAGACGTCTATAACACGTTCAAAGTGAACGTTCTTAGAACGTGTTTGCAGAACAATTTTTGAACGTTCAGAGAACGTTTCGGTGCTGCTTGGGAAGTCGTAGGGATAAATCATTACGTTGCCAACCAAAGAATCTCTAAACCGGAAAGAAGGGAAGGCTCCGTAGATGTAATGTAAAACCACGGATTAGGATACAGGATGATAAACTAGATCGGGCGGTCAGCGTGGGGAACTGAGCTTTATTTTCCGCATTAATTCAGCCGAACAGAGTAAGCGATCCGATCGCCGCCTGGTGTAGTATCTTTGAAACTCATCGGAAGAAAGGGAAAGCCCACCCCTTCGGCTTCAGTCATCCAACGAAGGAACAGCCAGAAGTGTAAAAACGCGCTGATTGGTGTATTTTCGAGATTTGGTCGCCCTCTATCAGTAAGATGAAAATTACTACCTTTCCGTAACATTAGTAATACATCCTTCTCTTTTAATCCGTGTGTAAAACGAATGACCCCCGTCTAAAGGAAAAATTTGTATTGCAGTGAAGCAAATTTACAGGGGTAAGAGCTTCTGACGGATTCTTGGCGATTTGGCTAATTGAATTAGCGATAAATCACTGTATATTGTTTATAATGCCATGATTCACGATTAAATGCTCTTTACGATATGGGATGAAGATTTATTTTTAAAATCTTTTACACTAAAACAAAAGAGGACTGCTTTTTAATTTAATAACAATAAATAAAAAGAACCATCGAATAATATTTTAAACAATAATATTATTTTCAAATTATTATTAAACAAAATAATTAAATAAAAAACTTTTATAACACTCTAACTCTAAGGGATGAGATTAGCAAAAATAGAAGAAAGCTGAAACTGTACGCAAAGACAAGACAGTGAAATAAAATACTAGAATTTTGATGACAAAACCTATTATATTAGAGTAATACATGTTTATTTTAATCTTCATAGTATAAAAAAAGAACAAATACACATCAGAAACATATAAAAGAAGCTGAAAAGCTAAATGTACAAAAAAAGCTGAAAATTTTGAATATACATTCCCCCCCCCCCCCCTTACTTAGATTTTATCATTACATTTTAAGAACCTTGTTAATATTTACTTTTAAAAGAAATGCAGGATATTTCTAGCACATATGCATAAAAAAAAAAAATAGTTAAATATTTTACGAAATATACATATACAAAACAAGGGGAAAATATTTAAAGCAATCACTTATTCAAAATTTTAAACATTTTACATAATGAGATAATTTTATATTTGATTATCAATTATAATGGAAGGTATAGATATTTATTTTACAAAATAAATTAAAAAAAAGAGCTACATTTCCTAATAATAACTGCAAAATTGATTTAATATCACTTTCAAGTTTTATTTACTTAATAAAAAATGTCATAATAGCACTAAAACATCTTAAAACTCTCTTGAAAATAGTCTAGTTTTCATTTTTCTTCTGCATTGTTTTACTAGATTTTATGAAATTTGTCAGTATTTATCTTATATTTTGTTATTTAAAAAAGTGAGCGAGAGAGAGAAATGCGTATATATAGCACATACACAGAATTTTATAAAAACTTTTCATAAAATGAACAAAAACAGCTAGGTTTAAAAAGTTAAAAATAAAACTAAAAGAAATAATCATCTCTAGAAAAAAGCAATTTTATAAAAATACAGAAAATGACCACTGCTTTTTAAAAAACATAGGCTAAAATGATACTCACCATTACTAAAAATGTAGATATCCATATTAGTTGAATACTGAAATAACAGATGCTACGGATGGCTACATTTGTTTATAAACAGCCAAACCGAAGCATCTTAAATTCAGTGAATGATGAAAGAGTAATCCATGAATTCATAAAAAATAAGTTAAATTATGCTATAAACAAAATAATCGGGCCGACCTCGAACTGATAATGAACGTTGATTTCATATCTTTACCGGTAACACAACACGAACACACATCATAAATCACAGAGCATTTTAGAAATGAATGTATAATATTACCTTGAAATTGACGCATTGATGATTGATCGATTACTATTTATCTTGCTTTAAAATAAAACACAAAAAATAATCTTTCTGACTGTAAGTTGAAATTACAAAATAACGAAGTAGCGTCTGTCTATTTTGAAAATGGCGCGCGAGACATAAACCACAGCCAAGCTTGCCAAAGATTCTTTGCTAGCCAGCTGCTTCTTTTACAGGAGCGGTTTCAGGCAACCCTATTTGACAACTGTAAAACATGTTTCGCCCTCTAGTTAGTTTCCTTGCAATACAAAGTTCTTCTTTTTGAAAATATTCGTCCAACAGATGGCGATAGTTACGACTTTTAAAGCCTTCCGTTCTTTATTATTAGAGATTCTTTGTTGCCAACATTGACAGAAAGCTGAAGAACTCCCCAGATTTGTCCCCAAAAATTTTAGAATTCCCCAAAAAAGTCCCCACAAACATTTGGTCCCCAAAATTGTCCCCAGAAGGTCTCAAAAATTCCCAAAATGGAGACGAAACCCCCAATCTGGCTTCACTGATGTTTACTAAGGGCGTGTTCAGTAGAGCGCCCGATCCACGACCGGTCGAAAGATTCCGAGCCAAAGCGTTCAGTGGTGTCGACCGATCCAGAGTTACATCGTTCAGTGGAATGGACCGATCTCGACCGGTCGTGGATCAGAAAGCCCAGAAAAATTTCTTGATCCATTGGGTCACGTGATGGATCAAATGCGCAATAGGTTGAAAATCAGGCTCTGATTGACATTACGCAGTGAAAACCTGAACAATGAACATCTGTTTTTGACAATGATTGTGCATTTGTTTGATTAGCTGAGGATTAATACAGATGTACCTATTTATATGCATTGTTTGTGCTGTAGAAAATAAGGTAAGTAATTCCATAAAATGCTAAACTATATTATGTTTATTTATTTATTGTGTAAAAAAGATTTTTTACGTAATAACGATTTTCGATACGTAATTTTTTTTATTGATGAACGTAACATTCAAACATAAAATTAAAACAAAAATTTACACAATTTTAATTGAAACAAAAAAATATTTTTTTTTTAATTCGGACGCTATCATATTTTGTTAATTTATTATATAAATATAAGCTGGGAAAAATTATATTTCTTTTTTTTTTCAGACAAAGCTTTTCATTCATGCGATTGTTTTTTGTTTACAAATAGAAAAGTTTGTAAACGATTGTATTTTTTACCTTTAAAACAATAAGTTAACTATAAGTAAATAAATTAAAATCCTTCCACATATTTTTAATTTAGGTAAAAATAAGTTTAAGATGTCAATTATTAAATTTAATAAACAAAACAGACTGTAAAAAAAGTAGCTATAAAATTATGCAGTGTTGTTTACATTGCTAGTTTATTTTAATATTCAGTCGGTAATAAGAGAAAAAGCTCTTTATATTGATTCATAAATCGAAGAAGAAAATAAGATTATTTTTTATATAAATCCATTATATTAACTGAACAGCATATTTCATATTTTATATAATTTATTTATTTTTTTCAAAAACGTTTTTGTTGTACATTTCTGTTCATAATAAAATTCGAAGAGAAAGAAAGGTGTTTTAAGTGCTCATTTAAGATAAATCTACTCTGCTCCTTTAAAAATAAATGTAACGTAACATTCTTACCATTTTCATGATTAAAATTTATACGTGAATTTAGAAAAATCATAACCAAAGTAATGTATATTAGTAATTTGTCAGTACAATCAATTAATAGCTTCTTATTTTTTGTTAGCAGAGTACAGAATTCTACATTAATAAGAAAGAAGTAAAACTGTTATTACATAAAAGATCTTTCTTTCTTTTCTTCCTTTTTTTTTTTTTTTTTTTTTTTTTAAGAAAAAACGTAATATAGTTTAGCATTTTATGGAATTACGTATTAAAAGTCCAGACAAAATAAACAACAGAAATACAATAATACAGGTCAAATTAGATAGATGGCGCTGCTCCTATCACGTCAAAATTGTTCCAAAGCGTTCAGTAGATTCCTGGCTCGATCCAAGACCGGTCCAGGATCAGTGACGTCATCGCCCGGTCGAATTGATCCATCTCGGGCGCTCTACTGAACACGCTCTAATGTATGGGGTTACATACCACTGAGCTGAAGAACAACTGGAGCAAATGGTTCCAATACCTTTACATGATATTTGTGCATGCCGGTTTTTGAAGAATTCATGTCTGCAAACGTTAGAGCCAAGGTCAATCCTTGCACGGCAAGAAGCATTTGTCGCGTCGTCCGTTTATATTGTGCTCTTAAGCAGGCTTTATAATGGCCGTTCCGTTCCGCTATCCACATGTACTGAGTTATAATGCAAGGAGTGATATATTCTTATTGAATCAGAAATTGCATTGAATTGAATTGAATAGGAAGCTCAAAGCTTGCGGACAGCGGAACGGAACGGCCACTATAAAGGTGCGTTTAATGAATTAAAATTAAAAATGGTTATATCATGTTCTGCATATGGTTGTACGAACAGACAAATCACGAATAACTCTTCAGAAAAGAAAAAGATAACATTTCACAGGTAAATTTTAATTTAATTTAACTGTCAGATTATGTAAATATCATAACATTTTGCAGACATATGTATCCATTTCTTTCTTCCTTTTTTTCGTTAACTTGATAAAATTACAATGAATAAATGAACATTATACATAATAGATTATGAAAATAAATAATATAAATGTAGATAATTGTAAATGTCAAAGAAGGGCCATTTAGAATACAATGTTAAAAATGATACATGGTTATCCATATATGCTCAAATAGTAAATGCATACAAATTGTTTGATTATCATGTGAATACTTTATATTAGTAGATTCATTGTGAAGATTTCAATACATTACACTTGCATTTCAACATTTTAGTATTTGAACATTTTAACTACATATTCAAATCTTTCTATATAATGTATCTATGTGTCACCTAATACATTGTTTTATCTAATCTGTCATTATGCGATGGGTTCTCCAAAGTACAAATGATGCAGTTTTTTTTTTTTTTTTAATGTAAAAGCATGTTTTTAATTTATCTAAAAATAACAAAAAAGAAATCTATATAAAAATAAAATAAGACATATGTATATATATATATAGTGGTGGACATAATTATAAGACACCTATCTAATTTGATAAATAGTGGAAGAAAAGGTTTAGAGCTTAAAAATTTTTTATCAAATACGTCAAAAACATAAATTTATTCTGTTATCCCACGTAATTGTTTTACAGAAATGATATTTTTATAGAGTTTAATAAAAAAAAATTTAAAATACCATGGACAAATAATAAGACACCCTAACATTTTAATTAAAACACCTGTGTTTTTCGAAAATAATGTGCAATATGCAAATTTTCTGCACGCTGTTATGACGTCATCTGTTAACTAAAGCAGACGATAACCGACTTCACGCATTTGCAAAAATGCCACGAGGTACATAATTAAAAGAAAGTAAAATTCGCGAAATTTGGAGATTAAATGGAACTGGTGATTCACTTAATAATATTTCAAATGTTATTAAACGCTCTAGATGTGCAATTAGAAATGTTTTGAAAAGAGGAATTAATGGATCGGTGATTAAAAAATCTGAACGTACTCCTTGCTTGTCCTTGAAAGACAGACGCCATGTGCTTTCGCTCGCCACACAGAATAAGATGACCACTACTGGCATTAAAAATGCTTTGAAACTGATTTGTTCAAGGAGAATCATTCGCAAGGTGTTGCATAATGCTTCCTATGTGAAATATAAAAATTTGAAGAAAAAACTATCGCTTCTAAGACGGCACAAAATGGAGCGTCTAAACTTCGCTAAACAAACTAGGGTCTGGACCTCCAAATGATACTCTGTATTATTTTCTGATGAAAAAAAGTTTAATCTGGATGGTCCTGATGGGTTTCAATATTATTGGCATGATTTACGGAAGTCTCCTCATGTACTAATGAGCCGCCAAATGGGTGGACGCTCAGTAATGGTTTGGGCCGGATTTTCGACTTAAGGGAAAACGGATATTGTATTTGTGCATTCAAGAATGAATTCCGAAAAGTATAAGAATCTTCTTAACCTTCCAGCGGGCGCGCGTATATGAGAGATACACTAGCGGTGTATCTCATTGTATATCTTAAAGTCAGAGAGCATTTGGAACACTTATCTTTGGCTATTCACTCAGTATATATTGATCTTTTTTTAGTTATCTTTTGAACCTCGAGACAATGATATGACGCTGTATATTTGCTATTTGTACGCGCGACCATCCATGTAATGTTTTGTTATTTTATTTTATTTATTTTTTTTTTTTTTGCGCTGTTTAAAATGGTTTTTTGTTGTTTTTGTTTTCAGCATTATTATTTTAAATATTTTTTAAATTAATTAACTTTTAACTTTACACTTTTTATTAAAAATGACAAAACATCAACTATATTCTTTATTTTATTTTCAAATAATTCCGATGTTTCCTTGATTACTTTATATTGATTTTGGGCTTTCAGTTTCCTTCTTTCAGTTTTGTTTTTAATGAATAAAAGTTCTGATTGAATGTACTTATTAATTTGAATGTTCTTATTAATCTTCAAATTGTTATAGTTTTGTTTTATTAAAATATTCAGATACTTTAAAATACTTATTTTACCGTAGTGTATGTTAAAAATACGCGCGACCTTTCATGTTCGTATAAGCAGCGCGCCCGCTGGAAGGTTAAAGATCAACTAGCCATATACGGTGAACTTATTTATGGCTAAAACTACACTTTCCAGTACGATAACGCGCCGATTCATTCATCACACGAAACAAAAAAGTGGCTTTCAGAGCAAAGTATCAATGTTATCCCGTGGCCTTCTCGCTCCCCAAACTTAAATCCCATCGAAAACTTGTGGGGGATCTTAGCTCGTGCGGTTTACCGCAATGGGAGGCAGTTTATATGTGTCGAAGACCTAAAGAATGCTATAAAATGTGCTTGGTAAGAACTGTCTTGCGATATTTTGTTAGAAATGATAGATTCGATGCCGAATCGCATCTTTCATGCTATAAAAAACAATGGCGGATCCACCAAATATTGAATAACCATGTTAGAGGATTTTCTTTTAGACCATTAGTGTCTGCTAATTATGTTGACCACTGCATTTGGAAAAAACGGTTGGTGTCTTATAATTTTGTCCATTATGTTTTTAAGTTTTTTCACTAAATTGTAATAAAATAACATTATTATAAAATAATTATATATGATAACAGAATAAATTTATGTTTTTGACGTATTTAATAAAACATTTTTAAGCTCTGAATCTTTTCTTTCACTATTTGTCAAATTAGATAGGTGTCTTATAATTATGTCCCCCACTGTATATATTGAAAACCTTTTCAAACATTGAATAGATGAAACCAAGAAACATTGAATAAGATGAATCCAGAAAAATACAAAATACATATATATAAATACACAGGGTTGGTCAGTTTTTGCAAAGTGGAAAAAACCACGGAAAAAACCGCCCCAGCAAAAATAGTTTTTGCCAGTGACAAGAATTACCAGTATTTCAAACAGGGTTTTAAGGATTTTAATTACATGATTTCAGTGTTTAAATCATAATTTTAACAAATTAAAACCAAAGATTTAATTACACTCTTGATTAACTGATTCTTATGTAAATCATTAAAATAATGCATTTTTAAATTTCTTAGGAAATTTTTAACATCAACAATTAACATAATTTTTTTCATTTTTAAAAATATTTAAATTACTTTTCTAAAAAATATTCTTCAATAATTAATTACTAGAATATTTGTGTTTTACAATGTATTACATATTTTTGTTTAGAGTAGGGAAAAGTCAAATATTCAGTCAATTATTGACTCAGCTGTTCTAAAATGTGCCAGTCAGTCACTGATCGTGCATTTTTTTGAATTGAAATGTAAATTGCAAGTAAACTCTTTCTCTCTCTCTGAATGTGTCTTACTTAAAATTTTTTTACTTCAATAAAGTAAACATATAATTTTACAGTTTTATTTTTATGGTTATGTTCAGGGACTGACAAAGTTTCAATATCTTAGGAGCCAGAAATAGTGAATTATTTCTTATGACAATACTCACAGCAAAACTTAATTTAATTTTAGGAGAATTTAAGGATAATATTTCATAATTGTATAATTAATGCAGGTCATTCATATATTATTTTACATTGAATAAATGAACTATTCAGTTAAAAATATGAACTAAGGAAAATTTTAAGTTAGTGCTAGAGGCCTATTTCAGTCGGTACAGTTGTCGAATTTTTATAATACACTCTTAATTAGTGCTAAGGGCCTATTTCAGTCGGTTTATTGAATGGGGATTTATTGAATGAAGTCCCCCCAAGGCACAACTTTGACATGAGTCCCCCCCAAGGTACCCCTATTTCAGTCGGTACAGCTTTGTCAAATTTTTATAATACACTCTTAATAGTGCTAAGGGCCTATTTCAGTCGGTTTATTGAATGGGGATTTATTGAATGAAGTCCCCCCAAGGCACAACTTTGACATGAGTCCCCCCCCAGGCCCAACTTTAACATGAGTCCCCCCCAAGGTACCCCTATTTCAGTCGGTACAGCGTTGTCGAATTTTTATAATACACTCTTAATAGTGCTAAGGGCCTATTTCAGTCGGTTTATTGAATGGGGATTTATTGAATGAAGTCCCCACAAGGCACAACTTTGACATGAGTCCCCCCCAGGCACAACTTTGACATGAGTCCCCCCCAAGGTACAACTTTGACATGAGTCCCCCCAAGGCCCAACTTTGACATGAGTCCCCCCCCAAGGTACAACTTTGACATGAGTCCCCCCCAAGGCCCACCTTTGACATGAGTCCCCCCCAAGGCACACCTCCCCATCATTGGGAAAAAGAGAAAAAACTTTGTTTTGCGGCTATAAGACAGTTTGGACTTCCAACGTTATTTGTTACAATATCTGCAGCTGAAACACATTGGTTTGATTTAATGAAAACTTTATCATGGAATTTAGATCGTCACGAATTAACTAAAGAAGAATTTGTCGATATTAACAAGTTTAGCAGTAGGCCTCTGGCACTAAATTAAAATCTGTCAATGTCAGATTTTCATATTTTAAATAATGAAATAATGTCGTGTCTGTATAATTTATTTATAAAGATAAAAACAAACTATTGAAAAAAAAATACACAGAAATAAATATTTTTAGCTTTAATATAATTATCAAATATATTAAGAGTGTTTAAGTTTTGGCTTTAAAATACTATTTGTCCATTAATTTTTCAGGACAGAATTTCATTAAAGGGAATCCATTTGATAAATATCAAATGGATTCTCTACTATTCTCTAGCATCATACTATTTAAACTTTCTCGTCGTAAATTCGAACACAGTTTGCTTTAGATAGTGATAGTGTTTATGATGCTTGAATCTTGTTTAACACGAAGATGTTGACATGGAAGATACCAGTATAGTAGTAAGAAGATTTACCATATATGGGAATTTATCTTTCATAGAAAAACATCTTTCAAAAACAGAAATAATCGTTAAATTTTTCAAAAAACACAAAACTTGTACTATTCATTCAATACATCAATAATGTCATCTTTTATACCAAGACAAGAAGATGGGAGGAAAAACAAAAATATACATAAAAAATATTGTAAATGCAGGAAATTTTTTTTGTCAGTCTGCCGTAACTGGTCACCAATGGATATTTATAGTCACTCTGGTACCCGGGATTTGTCGGACACTGGTTATATATTATTATTAATTAATTATAATTACTTTTTAAATTAAAAAATCTTCAACAATTTTTTTCATTGATGTGCCAAAGTGTAAAGGGTGAAAATTGAAAGGGATTGTGTTGTTCGAAATTTATTTTTCCACTTTTCCCAATTTTTTCCATTTTTGACTAGTTTTTTCCACTTTTGCCGCTGTCTTGGTTTTTGCCGGCAAAAACACAACCCTGTAAATACATATATAATAAACTTAATTAAATTATATATTTCATATTGAATATGTTAAATGTATATTGAATATATTAAACTTAATTATGTAATGGTAATAATAATGATAATAATTATTATTAATGATATATTGAATATATTAAACTTAAATCAAATCTGGTAGATATGAAGGTGCTGATGTAAGGGTGAACACCAAATGACTACAACGGAGATTTAGTTCTAGGCATAGGTGGTGTGCCCTACACGGGGGCTTTTAAGGAATCTTTGTCGATATGTACACGAGTTTCGAATAAAACATCGAAACTCCGAAACCAAACTTCGAACAGATATGTCTAGAACGTGATCTGGGCTCGAACCCTGGCACTTTCCGTCTACCAGCTTTGAGAGTAGACCTGCTCGGTCATTGGTAAGGGATGCAGGAGCGAGACTATTACAATTCTAAACACTTTTTTTTCATATATATATATATATATATATATATATATATATATATATAATCTGTCTCATTTTGTGCATTCATACTAAACTTTGTTTCATATTATCACACTAAAGATAACTATAAAAACTGAAAGACTGCGGCATTATCTGTTCAGCAATATGCACATAAGCTCATAGATATCAATTTATTTCAAGTTGCATTTAAATATAACTTTTTAAGAAATTTTGTTCGTTGATTCTTGATCGAGAGCTGCAACAAAATTTTTGTCACACACATCCAGACATTTTCTAAAAATGATTAATCTGTTAACCCATTAGGCGCCAAAGTTCGTGCTGCTGGAACATTTGATTATTATTTTTTTTCCTCTACACGTTATTAAGATAAATATATATACTTTTTTTTTTTTTTTTACATTGAATACTGAAGTGCCTAACTTTATTGTTTTTTTTTTTTTTTTTTTATTATTTAAACGAAATGTCTGTTTTAACTGAAGAAAAAGAAATACTGAAAATAAGTCATTCGAGTGCAGGGGTTTTAAAACAATGGATATAAAATAAAACAGTTAGTTCCTTTATTTAAATTATAACAAACTGGGATCAATATAACTAATTTAAAAGGGTTTTTCAGTTTATCAATATCTATTTTACGCTCATTAGGTGCCAAGTCTCCTATTTTGGTACACTATTATATCTTCTAACAAAATAAACCTTTTTTTATTAGTTAAACTACATACAATTACAAATGCACATTGAAACACAACACATACGAAAATTCAAATAGTTTCAGTGGGATTCATATAGCGGCATTTAAAGGGTTAAATAGATCAGAAAATGTATAAATCTATCGAAAATCCAAAATCGAAAATTTTTACGCATCCAATACTTTCTTCTATTGAATATAGGATGAAGTTAATAAACTGCTCATTCTATCAATTTATCACAGAAATTTTTGCATATTTAATTAATTAGCTGTGAAAATATTTATAATCAGGCACAGAGCAGTTGCAAACAGCTGATAACAGCATAGCAACGCGGACAGCGTGCCCTCCATCACTGGTTGCTATGCACGGTTGCCATGGTGCTGTGAGCTGTTTTCAACTGCCATTTGCTTACTGTTCTAAAAATGGCGTCTATTTCTTTTCACGTGGAGTTGATAGCCCTCCATCTACGTCACTGTGACGTCATATGAAACTGCTCTATTGCGAATTGTTAAACAGTTTCATGAAACCTGTTTTGTCGTAAAAATAGGACCAGTTGAAAAAAAAAAATAATAACGATAAATAGAGAGAGGGAAAAGGATCAGCAATATGTAATTCTGACTGCTTACTACTCAAAAGACGATATAATTTTTTGTAATAACATTAATTTTTAAAGTAATGTAGCTTTGGAAATCAATAAATTATTTCTTTGTCTTCATGTTCCACCAAAAAATTCATAACTATATTTCATATAAAGCCGATAAGAATACATTCCTTTGCGCAATTTTACATTGAAATATAAAGGTATCAAATCCTTTTTGCCGTGCACCGCTCAGAAAACGAAACTATGGGAGAAAGACGAATCTTCCAAAAACGGCACGCGAAAACCGGTCTAGCATTTCCTTCAGTTTTTCTTGAGCTCAGTGTTACGGCACTGTAGTGTTACATACAGGCTGAAACGTTCGCTCGCAATACGAAAGCAAAGTGTGACGTCTTTGACCGTCCGTCGAGGCTTGAGCCCCTTAATTAAGACTACTATATAACAGGCTGAATCATTCGCCGCCATTTGTCCGTCAAGTCCGTCATTGCTAAACCGAAGATTATTATACAATAGTCTTATATAGTCTCATATAATAGTTTTATATTGCAGTCCGTCATTGCTAAACATAAGACAACTATATAATAGTCATATATAGTCTTATATAATAGTGTTATATGGTAGTTTTAGGTTTCGAAGTGGTTAGAGCTACGGCAGCCGTAACTTTAATGGGCTTACGGCAGTCTTTTAACGCATGCGCAAGAGGATAGGTCTGACTTTCAGAGAACGAATCATTTTTTGAACGATTCTCTCTACGGCATACGGAAGCCTTGGAGATAAATAATGAACAAGGACACGTGTTTTATTGTTTTCTCGTATTTAGTTTCATTATCTTGTTATTATTTATATTATAATGTCGCTAATTTTTGCGTGATCCAATTATTTGCAAAAAATGTCGCGTAATTTCAGTTTGAGGAAAAACATTTCTCTTCTCATTTAAGGAATATTCATTCTGAAAATGTCGGAACTGTAAATCTGGCTTTTTAGAAGAAAAAAAAATAAATAAATAAAATAAAGAAATAGCATTGAGAATAAGTTATCAAGCTTTTTTTATTTTTTGAAATTCGTCAAAGAAAAGTGACATAAAATGTATGTACTATGATTGTCTTTGAAGTGGAATATATAGTCCTATAGAAAATAGACATAGACATTTGAAAAAATTGGGATGTATAAAGATAGGACACACTTGCCCAGCATTTATGAGTGTATCATCAGAAACATAACGAAGCTACTGAAATAAAAGTCGATTACCAGTCTGTCCATGTAGTATATGAAAAAGAAGTTGGAAAGATTAAATCTTGCCTCATCGTTAAGTGCTGGTATACCCATGTCAAAAATATTACAGGGGATAAAGAGAAGCACTCACCTACCAAGAGATAGTTATACAATGTGGAAAGACCTTCATAATATTAAAAGTGCTTTCCATCTTGATAAGTCAATTTTATATAAAGATGATACTACTTTAGTCAATTTATTAGTGAAAAAAAAAATGCAAAATGAGAATAAGTATGATCCAATCCTCATTTATAAACCTGTTGGAGAATTATTGCAAGACTTTCCAAATACTAATTAAAATGAATTCCTTTTAGGAATTATGAAGGAAGTTCAACAAGAACTATTGGAATTATACAACATATATGTACAACTAGAAGATCAGCCCGTGCAAAGCACGGTGGTAGTTTCGTTATAAAAATTTCTTTCAAATTTTTAAAAATCTCATTGAACACTTTCACGACCGCATGCTTTTGTCTTCTTGACAGTAAGGTCCACCTATGGGCGTTATTCTCCCAAGTTACAATATTTCATTACAAAATTTTCTAAGTTCACATTTATATTACAAATGGATATACATTATAATTATATTCTTCCCAATCAAATTATTTATATCCATATTGTTGCGAGTTTGTAAATAATTGTATTCATTCTTGAAGAAATTCTTTCAAAGAGGCTTAGTAAATCGTTAGAATGTTAATTTTCGACATTTCTAGTTGTTTTAGCGTTAAAATAATGCATATTATATTATAAAAAGAATAATTATATTATAAAAAGAATAAGAAAGCGTAATTTTCCCTTAAAAACGCATTAGAAATCTCCAATAAGGCAGGTAATGGATTTGGCACCAAATTTGGCGACTTTTTCCCTAATTGTTGATTTTTTTGGTGACCTTGGCGAGAAAATCCTTATTAGTGATATACCAAATATGGATGCTGAAATATGATTGGCTCAGGAGATACAGAAATTTCTGGAACATTCCACACTTTTCTACAGGGGTATATAAGGGCTGCGTTTTTCGCCAAGGCAGTCAGTTCAGTTCAGTCTGAAATCAGAGTCAGGCAGTTTCGCTAATGCTTGCATTGCATTTCAAGGAGTTCTAAGCCTCTTTGAATGAGTCTTGCTTTATGTGCTATTGCTATACAGTTAGTACTGTGGATTTACAGTTGACAGTTGTTAATTAAGCTGTGTTTACTGATTGAATTGAAGCTGATACTTCATTTACAGACCTGTATTTTTCCGGAACTTTCTGTGAATAAATTACTAAATTTTTGCAAGCCTCGCCTTTCATTCTCGGACAACTTACGAACCCCCGAGTACGCAACAATATTACATTTGACTGTACAAATTTGAATACTGGGTATATTCTTCAGAAATAAGTAACATAAAAACCCTGAAAGAAACGCCCACTGGTAGAGTTACAGATATAAAAAATGACGTGAATCTACGTCAGCGGTCGCAAAAGTGTTAGGATATATATGAAATACCGATAAAAGAAATATATATAAATATATGTATAAAATAAAGTTTAAGCATTTAACTATTAATTAAATAACTTCAAATGAAATGGGTTGTGAAAAAGTACTTAAGATGTTTAGCCGGAGCAAATCATGGTGGTAATTTTACAATTATAAATATTGTAAAAAAAAACAATTATTGTGGATATATAAGAGTAAATAATTTCAAATAATTATAAAACTTCTCTGAAAACGACATTTCTTGTAAAAAAGTTTCTGCTGTTTCCAATCTGTCCTTGTGCGTCTGTTGGCTGAATATGAAATTTAATGTTATTTTGATTTCGTGATCGGGATAAGGCAACATATAGTTGTCCATGAGAGAAAACTGTTTCATCAAGATAAATTCCTACATGCTGAAATGTCTGACCTTGAGATTTGTTTATTGTCATTGCATAGGCAGGAATGACAGGAAATTGGCGACGTTTTAGGATGAATGGAAGAGTGACATCACTTGGACACAAATCAACTCGTGGCAAGAAAACTGTTTCACCATGATGACACTGAGATAAAATTTTCGCAGAAATGAAATTTTCATGCATTTCAAGTATTGATAAGCGAGTCCCATTGCAAAGACCCTGATTTGGATTAAGATTTCTTAGCAACATGACTATTATACCTTTTTTTAAAATTAGCTGATGAGGTGGCATGCCAGAAGGAGTTTGCTCATGTAAAAACTCTGTTGGATAATTTAATATATCATTATTGTCTTCAGAAACAATAGAATCTACACTGTAATACACATGTGGGTCTCCTTCAATTCTTGATATTATTTTCATGTTAATTTCCAGAGTTTTCCTATTTGTTGGAGCTAAAATAACTCTGTTTCCCAATTCTTCAACCTGCATGGTGGCTAATTGACTGTAAATTGCTTCGATGATGTTATTTTCAATCATGTGTTCAGGGATTTCTATGGAATCGGTGGGTAATTCGGGGATGCTAGGAAGAGTTCCTTCTCCTACATTTAAGAGCCAAATATTGTGTTGTTCTTGTCCGGCACTTCTCATGTTTGAGATGAGTGGAAGGTGGGTGAAGTATCTCCATAAAGGTGTAGATTTGATACAGGCTTCTATGATATTTGCTGTAGATCCTCTTGGCACAACTGGAAGTGTCTGTCTGAAGTCTCCTCAAATAACGATAACTTTCCCTCCGAAAGGCTTATCACTGCTCATGATTTCTTTCAGAAGGGAATCGATACATCGAAGACCATCTTTTGTCAGCATCGTTATTTCATCTATAATGATGAGCTGAGCTTTGCGAAGGTTTTCAGCTTCTGAAGTATTTGTCCTCATTGAGGAAACTGATGTGTCAAGAATAGGAATAGGTAACTTGAAACCGCTGTGAACTGTTCGCCCACCTTCGAGAAGTGTTGCTGCAACGCCAGTAGTTGCAAATGGAAGTGCTATTTGTTATTTTCCCCGAATATAGTGCAACAGGGTTGAGTACAAATAAGTTTTTCCAGAACCCCCAGGACCATCAATGAAAAAATACCTGTCCATTTTATTTATGTCTTCGATAGCTTTGATGATTTTTCTGAAGGCTTCTAACTGTTGTGGATTAAGCGATGCAATCTGAATTTCTGCCAGTTCTCTTTGTTCGACTGGGTTGTAAAGCTGTATTTCAATAGGATTTCCTATTGGCATTGGAAGTTCAAAATATTCGCATGTCATTCCGTGTTGCTTGAGAGTTGCATTGATATCATGTAGAGCCAGATTAAAAGAACTTTCATTTTTGTTACACTGAAAATCCATAGCCATATCAGAACAATAATTATTCCATAGTTCAAGTGTGTTAGTAGGATTGCATAAAATCAGTATGAAGGCAAAAGTCTGTCTCAGTTGTTTTGGCATCTGGTAAACAGCAGCTTCCCTCAAACAGTGATTCCATTCTTCATCAGAATCAAGTAAATGTCTGTGAAATGCTGCTTCTTTGAAGGTATCATAAACAATACCATCAACAGCTTTTAAAAATTCAAAACTTGTAGCACCGGGTACGTGAAGAAGCAACATCCGTAGATAGAATCGTTCTTCTTCTTTAGCACTAACAACATACATTCTTGGCACTATCTTATTTCCACCTCTTTGTCTTTTTTGCCATTTGTTCTTTTTGTATACGTAACTGTAGGGAATATCTGAATACAATATTGTTTCAGTATCCGGGTTGGTTTGATTTAATTCGAACCATGCCTCAAGTTTAGTTTTCCCTGTTCTTGCAGCCTGTAAGGCTTCTTCTTCTTCACCTTCTGTAAAGATTATGCGTTGCTGATTTGGCAGGTGTACTGGCAATCTCATAACTGCATGTGACCTGTCATGCATTTTAAACTGGAGCAATCGCCACATGGCTTCTGGTGCACTGACATACCTCGCATGAATGTAATTTGCAATTTCATTGTTTTGAATCTCCCCAGCACTGACAATTATATTCGCACAGTCAAAACCTTTATAGATGTATTTGTAAATATATTTCACTGCTCTCATAGATGTACAAACTTCGACATTAATATGTGCATCATATTTCAGAAGCAGATAGGCATTGTAAGGAACAACGAATCTGTTGTCCATTGTGGTTCCACGTACAACAACTGTAGAATTCATGCATCTCTTATACTTATAGTCCAAGCGGCGGCTGCAAAAAATTGACTTGAGAAGGTATGAAGCTAATTTTTTTTCTATAGATAGAATTCATTGTTACAATGAAAATCTGATAGGGTTGCCTGGTCAAAGCCGTCAAGTTTAAGAGAAACAACCTCACTTCCGGTCACAATTTAAACGATTTTCGGACCCCAAAAGGTATGAAGATGAAACCGGTGCTAAAATGTAGAGATTAATATGCTCTTTAAAATGGCATAGGGTTGCCTGGTCAAAACCGTCAAGTTTCAGAGGTTGCCTGGATAATAGGGGTCAAATTTAAGTGATTTTCGGACCCCAAAAGGTATGAAGATGAAACCGGTGCTAAAATGTAGAGATTAATATGCTCTTTAAAATGGCATAGGGTTGCCTGGTCAAAGCCGTCAAGTTTCAGAGGTTGCCACGAAAATAGGGGACGTATTTTACGATTTATTTACCCAAGTAGAAAATGATTTACCCAAATGTAAAGATGAAACCGGTGCTAAAATGTAGAGATTAATATGCTCTTTAAAATGGCATAGGGTTGCCTGGTCAAAACCGTCAAGTTTCAGAGGTTGCCTGGATAATAGGGGTCAAATTTAAGTCATTTTCGGACCCCAAAAGGTATGAAGATGAAACCGGTGCTAAAATGTAGAGATTAATATGCTCTTTAAAATGGCATAGGGTTGCCTGGTCAAAGCCGTCAAGTTTCAGAGGTTGCCACGAAAATAGGGGACGTATTTTACGATTTATTTACCCAAGTAAAAAATGATTTACCCAAATGTAAAGATGAAACCGGTGCTAAAATGTAGAGATTAATATGCTCTTTAAAATGGCATAGGGTTGCCTGGTCAAAGCCGTCAATTTTCAGAGGTTGCCACGAACATAGGGGACGTATTTTACGATTTATTTACCCAAGTAAAAAATGATTTACCCAAATGTAAAGATGAAACCGGTGCTAAAATGTAGAGAATAATATGGTCTTTAAAATGGCATAGGGTTGCCTGGTCAAAACTGCCAAGAAAAGAGGTTGCCACGAAAAGTGTGTGTGTGGTGAGGGCGAATTTTAGCGGTCTTTTTACCCTAACATATTTAAAAATGAAACCGTTTATAAAATATAGAGAATAATATTCTCTTTAGAGTATCATAGGGTTGCCAGGTAAAAATCTCGAGAAATAGTGGTTGTCTCGAAAAAAAAAAAAAAATAAATAAATAAAAAAGCTAATTTTGAAGGGTTTTTTATCGAATGAGAAGAAAAAATATAAAAAGTATTTAAAAAAAAGAAAAAAAATAAATAAATAAGCTGTAATGAAACTGTTCTAAAATATCCCATAAAAACAACGAATTAATAGTAAAAATTAAAAATGAAGCATGCGATACAGATAAGAAAATACGCCCGCAAAAGTTAACAGAAATTAAGATAATAATGCCCAAGAAACTCATAATAAAAATTTGTGTTAGTATACACAATAAATAATTAAACAATATGAAAAAAAAAAACCCCTCTTATTTCAGATTTGCAGCAAGATTTACAAATTTCAATTTCATAAATTAATGGGTTCGATCCCAGGTCGCGCTCATCGACCTAGCCGTTCGGAGTTTTCCGTGGTTTCCTCCGAAACTTGCGTAAATACGGGCTAGGACCCCTTAGAAAGACCCCCACGGAGGGCATTCCCCCTCTAGGCCTAGGACACATCAGGAGTCAATCGGCCTTAAATCCTACAACCAACCAACAACCAACCATAAATTAATTCATGGTTATTAAGAAACGCGAAAAATTTATCAATTTTTTAAAAATGTTTTTCGCTTTATTTGTACCCATAATTAATTTTCAGAAGGCATTATTGATTATTTTTAATTCGATATAAAAAAAAATTATTGAGAAAATTTTCTAAAATTGACAAATTTTTATTATAACAAAATCGGCACAAACCAAAATATTCGTATAAAATTCTACAAAGCAGCCGCATACATTTCTTCAGGGAATTTATCTTCTCAATATTTTGACACAATTTGAATATTTTAAGTATTGAAAAATGCGGAAAAAACGAGCTCGTGAGCTGAAATTAGTTTTATACAGATTAGAAAAAGAATGGTCACGCATAATAATTTAATTTTCTTTATACTTTAAAATCTCTTATATCATTAAACAAATAAAATAAACGAATACTGGAATTCGCTTCCTTTTCTAAGCTGTCCGCTCTACCTTGACAGGTTTGAAGCACAATCGTAAGCAAATTGAAAAGTGTTGTATATTCTACATTTAGCTCGCAATTTCATCTTTTAAATATTAATCATTTCGTATTTAACCTTTTTTAAATAGTCTTCATGTGTGTTTCACTTTGTGTTAAACACCTTTAATATCCGTTAGCTTTTTGGAGACTGATCGCTATTTCTTTACGAATTTTACCTGGCAAATATATGCCATTTTAAAATAACTCCTACGCTGTACATTATGGAACCAGCTACACCTTTCAAATATTCATATAATTTCATCCTTATTCATTTTATTTGTTAATGCTATTCGTATTTTTTTACACTTCGTTAAGAAATCTTCAAAACTCGCCAATTTTTTTGTGGTTGACTGCTTTCCTTGACAGATTTGACCTATTTTCGAGGCAACCTCCGGGTCTTGACGGTTTTGACCAGGCAACCTTATGCCATTTTAAAGAACATATTAATCTCTATATTTTAGCACCGATTTCATCTTTACAGTTGGGTAAATCACTTTTTACTTGGGTAAATAAATCGTAAAATACGTCCCCTATGTTCGTGGCAACCTCTGAAAATTGACGGCTTTGACCAGGCAACCCTATGCCATTTTAAAGAGCATATTAATCTCTACATTTTAGCACCGGTTTCATCTTTACATTTGGGTAAATCATTTTTTACTTGGGTAAATAAATCGTAAAATACGTCCCCTATTTTCGTGGCAACCTCTGAAACTTGACGGCTTTGACCAGGCAACCCTATGCCATTTTAAAGAGCATATTAATCTCTACATTTTAGCACCGGTTTCATCTTCATACCTTTTGGGGTCCGAAAATCGCTTAAATTTGACCCCTATTATCCAGGCAACCTCTGAAACTTGACGGTTTTGACCAGGCAACCCTATGCCATTTTAAAGAGCATATTAATCTCTACATTTTAGCACCGGTTTCATCTTCATACCTTTTGGGGTCCGAAAATCGTTTAAATTGTGACCGGAAGTGAGGTTGTTTCTCTTAAACTTGACGGCTTTGACCAGGCAACCCTATCAGATTTTCATTGTAACAATGAATTCTATCTATAGAAAAATAATTAGCTTCATACCTTCTCAAGTCAATTTTTTGCAGCCGCCGCTTGGACTATTAGGATAGCCATCAGCACTCAATAAAGTTTCTGTTTGAAAATCTTTTGGGAAACCTTTTCTACACTTTCTAGCTTCCATGCAAGGAGCTCGAGGATTGTTTGAACCGCAAGGGCCATGAATCATACAGCGCGTGACGATTTCATGCAGGCGTCGATTTAAACCAGGATCAGGAATCTCAGCACTAATTAAACGATCAATATGTTCTACCGATGAAAATTTATCTTCTGCACGCAAGACAATTAAAATATGGACATGTGGAAGACCTCTCTTTTGAAATTCTATTGTGTAAACATGAGCCGTTGAAATTCCTAAAACACCATGCACTATCAAATCTTCAAGAATGGATTTTAGCTTTAAGTTATAAACTCGTGAAACCAAATCAGGACGGTCACTTGGCTCTTCACCTTTTCTCAAATTTTCTGTAATTTCACGCCACTTAGGATTGGCTGTGAAAGTTATGAAAAGATCTGGCGGACCAAATTTTGCAAATATTGACATAGCATCAGCACACCTCTCACGCATGTTTCTTGGTGATCCTTCAAATGATGAGGGAAGAATGACTGGAATCCCAGCTGCTTGTACATTATTGACTCTATTTTCAATGTGATCTGCTAGTCCTTGGCAGAATTCTGTTGGCTTCAACTTGCAAGTAAGAATCCACTATGAACTGCTGTGTCAGTCGTCCCGCACTAATAACTGGATTGAAGTGTTCTCTTATGGCCAACAAAGCTGCTTTGTACTGCAGCATAGTAACATTATTTCTCGTTCTATTTGTCTGTGCACCCTCATAAGCCTCGCAAGTCCAGTTAGGTTGCCAACCTGGTTCGCCATACGGGAATAAAATGGGATAAACCATTGGGTCCAAGTTAGGGCTGAGAATGTTGATATTGACAAACTGCTGTCCTGGATTTTCTGGGTTTACTGGATAAATTCTAATGTCTCTGTCAAAAGGAGGCTCACCATGATCATTAACAAAAACCATTGCAATTTCATTTGCTGTAGGTGCATTATACCTTCTCTGATCAGTATGACGATCTCGTCGAAATACCAGATTCACTATGGGAATATCTTGTCCTGCTTCATTCGCTTCATCGATCGCTTGAGCTTCAACGTCCCTTAGCATACGGTAAGTGTGACAAAATCGATTTGTCATTCTGAATAGCCTTTCCAACTGGTCCAGAAGACGGGGAATGCATTGTTGATTAGCAGGATTAAGAACTCTGCATTCTGTTGCCTGAGTGCTATCTATGACATACAGTTGGGCATACTGTCGAGATTGATCACTGCGTGGTTCTAGATGGCTGGTCCTGTGACATATTTGACCATGAACTTTAAACACGTAAGGTCCTCTTCCACTGAAATTTAATACTTTGGCTCCCATTGATGCAAAAGATAAAGCACTGTTATAAGAGCGAATGTTATCTCTAAAATTCTTGTAATCAGGGTTCTCATGATTCATCAACAAATCTTGAAGAACTGGTGGAAAAATCAACTGATTTCCTTGAGAATCCGTTGGTTTAATCAAAGAAACTGTCCCTTTCCGGCAACAACTGCTGAATTTTTTGTCTAGAGGTCGTTCAGCGGCAAAATTCTTCGAACCACAGAATTCACAAACATCGATCATTGGTCCACAGTAATGTAATTCATCATTTTCATTGGTAAATACTTCTTGAACTCTACGACTATTTCTTTCATTTCTTTGATCATGGGATTCAACATCAGCTTGCCTTCGCATTTGTGCTGCAAACTCAGATTCTCGTTTCCTCCGTCGCCTTTGAATATCAGCATTATTTTGTCGAATTCTTGCCAATGACTCTGGACTTTGTCTTTGTAACCATCTTCTTTTCCTCTCATTTTCCAAACGACGCCGTTTTTCAATGAGTGTTTCAGACAGATCCATTCGGAAAAAAATTAAAATCTCACATTAAAAAAAAAAAATGTTCAGTTTTGAAAGATTTTTCTAATGATGTAAGGTTTATGTAGATTAATTTAGAAGAAATACACAGCATTTCTTTAAAAAGAAAATCGCTGCCAAAAGTTGAAAAATGATCATTTCATTTTATTTATTTCTCACTTCAATTAATTCATTTGCTAGTAAGACCGTGCGAAAATTTCACGCTCTATTTATCTCTTCGACAACTTTAAAATTTAAAATTATTATTATTATTATTTAATAGATGTCATTTTCTCATATGCATGAGCTAATTTAATATTTTAATATTTTTATTTATTTATTTTATTTTTATTTATTTATTTATTTATTTTGTCCGTAAAAGCATATTCAATTTTATGCTGGAAAAAAAAAAAAAAAATGAAGCTTGATAAAAATAATTAAAGGCTTTAAATATGTTTCTACAAATATTTTAAGAGTTTTAAGGCTTTAATATGTTTCTGAAATATTTTAAGAGTTTTTTTTTTAAATAAAACGGTCAAAGAGTCATTCATTCGGGATTAAAGAGTCATCCACTTGGAATTTGTATTTTCTGAATGGCAACCGTTTTGGTTTGTTTTTATCAGGAATTGTGTTGTTTATAATAGCCAGTGATCCGTTATATGTAATTTATATACCTTTAAACATTCCAATTGAATAGTTTTTCAAGGTATTAAAGGAAATAAGAATAGGTGTGATAAAAAATATATTATATGTATATTTTCGTAAGTTGAGCAAACAGAAAAAAAAAAAAAAAAATAAGTAAATAATAATAATAATAATGGCTTCCAAAAGTTTCAGTTTTGAAGCGGTACTAACCGGATTCGTTCATGACAGATGACAGATGAGGATCATTATATATATTAATGATAGATTCGACTCACTGGCTTAATCAATATAGGTTTCAGCTAACTAAGGTCATGGTAAACGATGAAAATCATGAAGGATTGCCAGTTGACACTTTTTTTCTACAAGGGCTGCCATTGAAACGTTTATACCATTTTTCTTTGCAATTACAAAACTTATTCCTAATATGAAAACTACCATTCTCATTTCTGATGACAACTGATGCATATTATAATGCGTGGTAAGTTGTGTTTCAAGATAACTGTAAATATACACTCATGCCATCAGTGATAAAAATTGGGAAGAGAAGGTGTCATATGATGTCTGCTGTAAATATTTTAGGCGTCAAATTAAAATTTCCAGTTGCAATTTCTGAAATTCATTTTAATATCACTAACCAAGACTGATTCCGAGTAAAACAATATTTTCTAACCTATGCATCAAAATTTTTTAAATACAATTTAATTTATATATATTTATTTTTCTCATACGTTATATCAGTATGTGCACAGAGATATAATGTATCGGTTACATAGGTTATTTATATGTATGCATGATTCATCTGGATTTTGAAATACGAACTATCTTCTATAAATCAAAATATTTTATTAGACATTAGGAGTAAGACATTTTGGTACAACTACAGTATTTCCCCTCAGCTGAATTTGGCGATTTTTCTTTGGCGCCGATTTGAACGATAACGATGTCGTTCTAGATTGTTTGCGATAGATATAACATGGCAGCCATTGCTTATTGCCGATGTTTTGATCGCGTGATATGATGGTGATTCGAGACCCGAATAAGAGTATCGATACTTTTTTCAGTTGTATCGAAACGTAACATTTACTGATTCATGCATCGCTAATTAGTGGTATACAGTGATGTTTTTTTTTGGGTTTAATGCTCGCAAAGCGAGCAAACAGCAGAAAACATAGCGACCGAGGCTCCATGAATTTTCATGCTTTTACTGATTCATGCTCCACGAATTGGGGGAGTCCAGTGATGTTTTTTTTTTTTTTTTTTTTTTTTTTGTTTTAATGCTCGCGAAGCGAGCAAACAGCAGAAAACAGTGACCGCTGCTCCATGAATTTTAATGCTTTTACTGATTCATGCTCCACGAATTAGGTGCGTCCAGTGATGTTTTTTTTTTGTTTTAATGCTCGCGAAGCGAGCAAACAGCAGAAAACAGTGGCCGCTGATCCATGAATTTTAATGCTTTTACTGATTCATGCTCCACGAATTAGGTGCGTCCAGTGATGTTTTTTTCGGTTTTAATGCTCGCGAAGCGAGCAAACAGCAGAAAACATAGTGACCGCTGCTCCATGAATTTTCATGCTTTTACTGATTCATGCTCCACGAATTAGGGGCGTCCAGTGATGTTTTTTTTTTTTTTTTTTTTTGTTTCAATGCTCGCGAAGCGAGCAAACAGCAGAAAACATAGTGAAACATAAAAAAATATTTCATAATAATGAAAAGTATCGTTTCATGACATTTTGATTCGATTCACGACGTTGTGAAACGATTCGCAGTTCCGACTCACAAACCGAATCAAAACACCATCATACCACGTGATCAAAACATCGGCAATGGCAATAAGCAATGGGCACCGTATAGTAAAGCTGTTCCGCCACAATCGCCAAAGAAAAATCGCCAAATCTAGCTGAGGGGAAATACTATAGTTGTTCCGACATTCTTGATAAAGCTTTCCCAAGATACGGTCATTTTGAAGTTGAAATTTAGTTAAGCCCGCCTCATTCAAAAAGTGCATTAGTTCACCAGAGATAGCAAATGTAACCAGTAGAATGTTGCAACTTCTAAACCATACATGAAGGTGCGGTGCTGGTGATTTTCGCCAAACGTGCCAAGTGGCACCTGAAAGCAATTTTTCTGCAGTAATGCCTTGATCTTGTGAAAGCAAGGGTTAAAGAAATACGAAAATATACTTTGTTCACCATTTCACACTTGCAGTACCTTAAAATTTTAAGAAACTATCCCTATATTCAATAAATTTTTTTTACCAAACTGTCAAATAACAGGTGCAAGAGTTTTTAGAGAGAAATCTCCCAGGTCAGTTTTATCCGCCATTGGTTATTTCCTGTGTCCATTTACCATGCGTCACACACCTCCTAGGCATCAAATTAGACGACCAGAAATAATTTTACATTCATCAAATGCAATAATTTAGTTGCATTTGATGACTTACGACAGCTAATTTTGAACACTGCATGCCATGTGGTGAGAAACTGGAACTTAAATGTAAATTCAAAGGTGAAAGAAAGTGCCAGTAAAGAAGCTAGCGAAGAACAGATAGATACAATTTTTTCAGAAATTGTAACTTTTACAAGCAAATATGTAACTTTTTACAAGCAAATGAATGACTTTATTAGCAGCTTTAGTGTTTATTGGAAAAAAATCATTGACTATTTTCAGAACATAATTTACTTAAAACATTAAAACGACCTCAAAAATGGGCTTACCATTGCTATAGAACTGGACTAGACATAAACACAAATATGAAATTGGAGTGCTGGCATCGCCAACTAAAATATGAGGAGAGTGGTGGTACCATTATAAAAAGACTAGTCAAAGCTCTCATCAGTTGGGTGCCAAATGGCAACTAACATTGTTTTCTTAGTTATCATTAAGTTGTATTAAGGTGCCATTTTAAAATTTGTATTTACAGATAAAAACACATGCATAAATATAATTACTTAAGATACTAATCCTTTATCTTGTTAGTTTTTCCCATTTTAAAAAATGTGCTACACTGATATTTTGACAAGAACGCTAGAAATTTCATTCTACTATTTTATTGCTAGTACCTTTATTTTCATTGCAGATTATTGCACACTACTGATTTCAATGAAATATTTATCTCTCTGTAAGTTATCAATTTAAATTACTGATTATTATAAATTTAATAATTACTATCTTAATATGTAACTCTTGTTTTGTTTAATAATGTATTAAAAAAAAGGAACCTGAAATAGTAAGCAACCTTATGCTATCAATAATATATATAATTTAGTATTTTGTTTAAGTGTACTATGCTTATGCTAGGTTAAACAGTTTTATAAGTTTACTATTGCTTCTATGGCAACTCTAAACTTAGTTGATAAACAAATGAAATGCATTTTATGTTGGTATTTATTTTAGTGCATTACTGTTTTGAATGTATGTACATAATTTAATATAGTTTAATTTTAATAATTAATGGGAAATATTAAGTTTCAAATACTGCAATAAAAAGCATTGGGTAAGAAAGAATATTTCTGTGTAAATTTATTTCATTTTAAACCACATGTTTTATTCAGTTATCAGGCTGATCTTTTTACAATAAATTTTCTTATTTCATCAAACAGTATTGTTTATTTTATTATTACTGTTATTTGTTGTTTTTAATTACAGTTTTTTGTTGTTTTTAATTGCAGTTTGTCTAATACTAATTATAAGATTAAGAAACTGCTCAAAAAAGATGCATGAGTCTGGCTAGGCCTAATTTAATATGATATATATGCTGTTTGTTTGTAGTACTGCTATTTATTATTTTCTACAAATATAAACGTAGAATCTTAATTACAAAAGAAAAGAAAAAATGATAAATGCTCTTGCCTAACATCCCCCCCTTCCCTTCATCTGCTATTTTTGCATTATTTTAATGTTTAGGAGCATTTCTAATTGCTTGAACTAAAAAAATGTTAATAAAAAGAAAAAATAATCTGAATAATACAGTCCTCATAGGCAGTTTTTGACAACTTGTTGAAATGGCCTATTTGTAAAGAATGTGTTTGTTGACGTTGATGGTTTTTATTAATTTTAAACGTTTGATTAAGAAACAGTTACTGAGTAATACACAGATACAGAAAATGTTCAGACCTCGGAAATTTCTCCCAAAATATAATCTAAATTTCCTTCAATGACATGAAAATGTGTTTTGTAATACAAAGCCATATATTCTATATAATAAGCATATAAAAGAATAAGAATACACTGTAATATAAAAATATAATTGTTAGTTTATATTACAAGCATTACAAAGTAACAATTTGTTATTTTCGACTTTCAATATTCTTTTAGTAGAAAATGTAAATTTCTCCAGTCACTCGAAATTTCCCCCTCATTTGGGCATTCGGACATATTCTGCATCCCTAAAGTAATATATAAATAAAGGTAGGTCTTAGGGTGCCTAGATAAAGGAGAGTAACTTCAATTCTGTGATAGAAGTTCATTAGTCAAGACAGACTATCAGCTGCCCAAGGCGATTTTAGAAGAAGCTCCATAGGTTTAACATTGAGGTCTTTGAACACTGCCCACTGAATACTAGCTGCCTGTCTTGTTGCCTGAGAAGCTTGTTTTGGCTTAATTCGGACTTTATCCACTAGATGTCACTGCTTTTGTTGACTGGAAAACGTAACTAATCGTATGTTGTTGTGTACAGAATTTCTGCTTTATTATTTGATTTTTGAAAGTATAAAAATATTTTTAATTTAAATTAGTAAATGTTTGTTATCGTTAATTTATTATGGCTTATTGATGTGTGCCATACTGGAAATCTAGATTTGTAAAAGGTTGTAATATTTCATTTTACAAGATTCCGGTTGAAGAAAACATTAGATCCAAGTGATTTAAAAGCTATTTCGAGAAAAGATTAGACTCCTAATACCAATTCGAATTATTCGCGTGTTTGTAGTAAGCATTTTCTAGATGTTAACTTTAAGCAACAATCCAAATATAAATGTTTAAATTTCGATCATGCAACTTCATATGATAATTATAACTGATTATCCATGTAATCATTTCATAAGTTATTCACTTTATAGGTAACATAATTACAATATTTTTAAAATAATTAAACATGTAAAACATTTAAAACCCACTGCTTCTTAAAAAAAAAGAAAAAAAAAAGAAAGAAAGGAAGGAAAAGGGAAAGAAAGGAAAAAACCTTATAAACATTTTCAATCATTTATAAATAAATCTGATATGGATTCCATATCATGATAATTTTGTTTCCCTTTACATTAAAAAATAAATAGATAAATAAATATAAAAGGAAATTACCATATTTTGATTTAAAATGCAGAAAATAGCAAAGTCAAAACAAAATTCTGCGTAAATAAAAAGAATTGCATTACTGCATTACAAGTAAGAGTACTTAGCAATCCATAAATAAATAAATAAAATATTGATTACATCCGAAATCTATGACTTTTATAGCTGTATAATTCTTTAGATTACTCTATTAAAAATAATAATAATCAAATAAAGCGGGTCCTTGCCATTATTTCAGGAGTTTTGGAAAAAACCATAGAAAACTCTGAATGGGTAAGTCAACAAGTGCAACGTGGGATCGAACACAGCTTGCTTAGAGACTGTTAGTATTTAAACTTCAATTATACTATTTAACTTTGTTTAACATATCTGATTTCTTAATTATTTAATTTACAAACAGCATCATTATAATATTTTTAAAATAATTATAATTGTAAAATATTTAAAATCTGCTGTTTCTTAAAAAGAAAAAAAAAAAAAATGATAATTTGAAATTTTGAAATAATGTTTAATGATATACATGATTTCTTTATTTATGATATATATATATTTAAAGTTTTCTACCTCTTGGGTGTAACGCCTTCTGTGATGCGTCTTTTTAAAGTGTTTGTGGAGGGAGGCACCAGCGGCTGAGAGGTTCTGCATTCAAAGCTGGTAGATGGGTAGTGCCGGATTCGATCCCAATCGCATTCCTCGTCTTAGTGGTTTGGAGTTTTTCATGACTTTCTCAGAAACTCTCGTAAATAGGGAGGGGTCCTAGACCGTATTTAAACTTCAATTATGCTTCTTTAATTTATATGATGGTATATCTCATATCTGATTTCTTCATGTAATACAAAAATACACATCATCGTAATTTCTTTTTTTCTTTTTTTTTCTTTCTTTTTTTCTTTCTTTTTTTAATTTTTTTTTTTAATATAGTTAAAAATGTAAAATATTTAAAATCCACTGTTTCTTCTTTACTTTCTTCCTTTTCTTTTCTTTTTTTTCCAAGATAATTTGAAAATTTAAAATAATTAATATTTGATATTATATATGATTTCTTTGATTCTGATATTTTTTAAATTTACTTAATAGATGTAATGCAATCCGCGAAGGGTCTCTTTATAGAGTCCTAACTGTTCGGAGTTTCTCATGGTTTTCCCCAAAACTCGCGTGAATACAAGCTAGGACCGTTCAGAAAGACCCCATAGGGCGCTTTCCACCTATAGGCCTATGACCCCAGTATAGTCAATTGGCCTCGATGCCTACATCAAATCAAAAACTAACCTTTCTAGATGTAGGGTCTTTCGAAGAGGTCCTAGAGCGTATTTATGGGCGTTTCCAAGAAAACAACAAATGGCTAGGTTAACGGGCGTAACTTGGGATCGAACCCAGTACTTCACATCTACCAATTTTGAGATTAACATATGTTTAAATTTCGATCATGCAACTTCATATGATATATCTGATTATCCATGTAATCATTT
Source organism: Salticus scenicus (assembly GCA_963930645.1). Lineage (NCBI taxonomy): Eukaryota > Metazoa > Arthropoda > Arachnida > Araneae > Salticidae > Salticus > Salticus scenicus. The sequence continues at coordinate 260,094,377 of OZ005658.1, read as the reverse complement.
CATAAGTTATTCACTTTATAGATAACATAATTACAATATTTTTAAAATAATTAAACATGTAAAACATTTAAAACCCACTGCTTCCTTTAAAAAAAAAAAAAAAAGAAAGAAAGAAAATAATAATTAGAAAGACAGATAATTTGAAATTTGAAATTAATTAATGTTTAATGATATATCTAATTTCCTTGATTCTGATATTTTTTGGGAGTTTACTTCTTCCTGGATGTAATGCCCTCCGCAAAGGTTTTTCTAAGGGGTCCTAGCACATATTACCGTGAGTTTTGGAGAAAACTGCAGACGATTGTGAATGGCTAGGTGTAAGATCGAACCCGGCAATGTCTACTAATATATAGATTAACAGATATATAAATTTCAATCATGTTACTTCATATGATATACTTGATTCCTTCATGTAATCATTTCATAAATTATTCAGTTTGTAAATAATATCATTTTAACATTTTAAAATTGATTAAAAATGTAAAATATTTAAAGTTCTAAATCTCTACAAACATGTAAATCCGTCGAAAACCAGAAGTCGAAAATTGTTACGAATCCAGTACTATCTTCTTTTGAATATAGAAGAAACTAAAAATGCGTTTTTATAATGGTTATTTTACATATCAAGTTTCGTACAGTTACATGCCATAGACGTTAAGATATAGCCATCGGGTTGTTGATGCATCTAAATTTAATCAGCATAATGTCTCATAATGGCCTATCCCCATATCAAGTTTTGCTTGGTGATATGCCATAGAAGCTGAGATATAGCTTCCCCTTAAATTGTGGAAATCGCTGTGTAGCAGCGCCACAAATTGAGTGGTTCGCACCAAAAGTTGACAGACACTAATTTATATCAAAGTGCATTCACATGTAAATTTGTATGCAATTCTGTGCAGTAGTTCCTAAGATATAGCTTTCCCTTAAATTGCGGAAATCGCTGTGTAGCAGCGCCACCTGTTGTCTGATAAGCATTCAAATTGAATCAGCAGAATGTCTCATAATGGTCTTACATTTTAAGTTTTGCTTGATTATACACAGTAGAAGCTGAGACATAGCCTCCCCTTAAATTGCGGAAATCGCTGTATAGCAGCGTCACCTGTCCTCCGATAAGCATTCAAATTGAATCAGCATAATATCTCATAATGGTCTTACATTTCAAGTTTTGTTTGATTATACGCAATAGAAGTTGAGATATAGCCTCCCCTTAAATTGTGGAAATCATTGCGTAGCAGCGCCACCTGTTGTGTAGTTGGCACCATAAGTTGACAGACACTAATTTATGTCAAAGTGCATTTACATATAAATTTGTATGTAATTCTGTGCAGTAGTTCCTAAGATATAGTTTTCCTTTAAATTGCAGAAATCGATGCATAGCAGCGCCACCTGTTGTCCTATAAGCATTCAAATTGAATCACCATAATGTCTTATAATGGTCTTCTCACATTTCAAGTTTTGTTTAATTATACGCAATAGAACCTGAGATAAAGCTTACCCTGAAACTGCAAAAATCGCGGTATAGCAGCATCACCTGTTGAGCGGTTAACACCGAAAGTTTATAGGCACTAATTTAGGTCAAAGTGCAGCTACATATAAATTTATTTGTAATTCTGAGCTCCTCCGAAGATACAGTTACCACAAAATTATTGTGACACACACACAGACGTGTTCTAGAGCTGTCAAAACGTGTAAATACATCGAAAACCAGATGTCGAATATTTTTACGAATCCAATTCTTTCTTCTATTGAATATAGAATAAAGTAAAAATGATCAAATCGTGTTCTAGACATCTCAAAACGTGGAAATCCATCGAAAACCGGATGTCGAAAATTTTTAAGAATCGAATACTTTCTTATATTTAATATGAAAAAGAAGTTTAACATAATAATACTAATAATTCGATGTTTTAAAATAATTATTGCGATGATATGTCTGATTTCTATTTGTAATCATAGCATAATCTATAAATTTTCACGTAATAAATTATTTAATTGACTAACTAAATATTTTTTTGATTATTTATTTCCCTTTGACATTTTTTAAATAATTAAAAATGTAAAATATTTTAACAATAAAAAAAAAAAAAAAAAAAGGAAAAAGAAAAGAATTTGAACTTAAAAAAAATTCATCTTTTAGTTCTGAAAGATATTTATTTTTAAAAGCGAATAACAACATGATGTTTTTTCTACATCTATAAGAAATAAAAATAGAATCCTTTTCCCGTAGAAAATAATACTTAAAAATATTTAAAAAAACATTTTTTATATACATTTCCGTAGAAATATCCATTGCTTTTCTAAGTTTATCTGTATATGACTGCAGCGCCCTCGAACGACTACTCGCCCAACTATCTACCATACTGAATTCCGCTTATTTCAGAGGATCGGACAGGCAGCTAGTATTCAGTGGGCAGTGCTTTGAATGAGTCAAAAAAACCATCGTTATCTCCAGATATTAAAATAAAATTGAATTTTATTTCTTCATAAATACGTTAAGAATGATTGACTGCAATATCTGAAAGCATATTTGACAGAATAATGTTGACTATTAATTTGTTTTATTTAGTTTATTAATTGACGTGATAGACAGATTCTTTTTTCTAGCATGCTTCATGTCTTTTAAATTGATAAAAATTTTAAAAATACTCCATGATTATTGTTATAACTAATTTGTATTCATCTCATTTATTAAATATTTTCTTTTTTCCAATTTTTGTGCTATTTTTAACACAAAAATTAATGATTTTATTATTAAATGGAAGTAGAAAGTTTTGGCGATATTTAATATGGTATTTGGCGAGATTCTTCACCAATGATTCGATGTGTTGATATTTAGAGAAAGCTAAAAGCTTGATAAATGTGCATATTTGTGTGTATTATGTAATTATATACAAGAGTATGTTTTAACTAATACATAAAGAGTTACTACTTGGTATCTGACTAAATACAAAATAATGTTTAAAACAGGTTTCTATAATCAATAAAATTAAGAATATTTATTTACAATTTTGAAAATAAGAAATAAATATTTAAATCATTGATTTTGTTTTTCGAAAATGTTAAGTTTTGAATATGCAGAAATTTGTGAATAATATTATTCAAATATTTCACGGAAGCTGTTTATCTTTAACTGTTTGTTAAAATTTTTATTTTGAAGTGGAAAATATTAAACTGCAACAAGTACTAGAATAGTGTTGATAAAATGTGAATATGGTTTAATTAAAATATAGTTTAAAATTTAAGCAAATATTTATTTAAAAAAAAGAAAGAAACAGTCAATTATTGTTATTATTACCATTACTTTGATTTAAAAAAAAAAGTAATAATAATAATTTAAATAAAATTAATTCAGTTTACAAAATGTTAAATCTACATAGTTAAATTTTCTAGATAGAATGTATATGGTAGTCATTAAAATGCCTTAATTTTTGTAATTTAGGAATTTTCGTTTAATAAATTCGTGGTTTAAGATTCTTTTTGATCAATTATTTTTCAGTTATTGTTAAAAAAAAAAAAAAAAAACTTCTTTCATAATGGATACTGTAAAAAGAGATATGATAGACAGGGTTCCCACGGGTCAGGGAAAACCTGGAAAAGCCAGGGAATTTGAAATTATGAAAAAAAGTCGGGGAAAATTGTAAATATTGCTCAAAAACGTGGAAAAATAATGATACAAGCATTCAATTTATATCGCAAGTTACGTTACTATGTTGTCTTTTATGTCGCGAGCTATGTTCTGTTTCATACTGCAAGCTATTTTTTATGTCTCGGACGAAATTTTGTGACTGGAATTTTCTAAAAATAGACCTGGAAAAGTCAGGGAATTTTATTTTTGAAATTGAGTGGGAACCCTGGATAGACAAGTTTTTCACAGAACATTATCAGCAGTTTCAGCAATGTACTAAGATTTCTGCAGAGAATAATTTACTTTCACTTTTTTCTATATTCATAAAAAGGAAGTACTGGACTCAGAAACAATTCTGAATTGAGGTTTTTGATGGATTTACACATTTTGAGAAGTTCTTAATACCACATGACCACTTTTAAAAAATACCTTTATTTCTATGTGTGTGTTACCAAAATTTTGTGGGAGCTCTATATCAAGATTTAATGTGCTAATTTTCATGAAAGTTTATATTTAGTCACACCTTAACATAAACTGACATATTTAAATTTTTGGGGCATATTAGTTGACAGCTGGCACTTTAAGTAAGCGTGGTAAGAATATACACATTTTCACGAGTGTATGACTTACAGTTATTTGCAGAGATAAAGTAAATATTTATTTTCTTTTCACTTTGAAAAAAAAATATATATATATATGTATTATTAAAAAAAAAAATCCTCCCAAACAATTCTGCCTCGACCTAATTTTTAAAATTTGTTAGAGAGATGGTTTTCCGAGAAATACACACACAGTAAGAAATAAAGAAATTAGATCCTGATGATTACTAAATACGATTAATAGAATTAAAGTTATTTTTGTCTGAACACTTAAATTTCAAAAGAATTATTTTTTTCATTTCTTATTGTGTGTTTATGCATGGAGAAAAAGAGAGAAAAAAATTTCAAAGTTTATTTAAAATAAAGTAAAGTAATTATTTAAAAATAAAGCACTTATTGTAGAAGTTTTGCTTTCTTGGTAAAAAATACATTCAACCAATTTAAATTTATTGAAATAGAAAAAACCTTATGTAACTGAATTATTGGAAGTTGTTATCTCATCTTTACATTTTATTAACTTCAGCCGTTTAGTCACGGATCTCTGGCTACATCAATCACAGAGATTCCCTTCTCTGGCAGAGTCAAGGCATGAGATTTCACTTCCATTTTAAGCTTAATCCGACCCATTGTGTGGTATAGGAATACTGATGTATGTAAGTTATCAAATTTCTAACAAATAAACAAAATACTGGCTGGTGGGAGCGAAGAGCATATAGCCTTAATCTAAAAGTCCATGAGGTGAACTGAGTGTTGACAGGATAAGGAAAGGTCATCTGTGATCGACTAATGCCACATGTTATCACTGGAGTTCAACACATTTTTATGGCGGAAACGGCAACTGACATGTAAGGTTTTTTTTTTTGCCGCTCAAGTGTAAACATTTTTTTTGGCCGGTACTGTAATCTTGACCTTCAATTAGATGCAATAATTACCCTTGCCAACAGCTAAACACTTTTTTTTTTTTTTTTTTTTTTTTTTAATAGGAAAGTTTCTTTATTAAATTACTCTTAACTTAATGTATTTTTTAAATTGTTACTGTTTTATTTATTGAGCTAAAAACGCACTTAGTTCAATTTTTGGCAGTTATTGGTTTAAAAATAATTATTTTAGAAATAAAATTTTCAGGATACAAGAACTAATTTAATGTTAAGTTTTCTGAATGTGAAATTGGAATTTTAAAAAATACATTAAGTAATGAGTAATTTAAAAAAAAAAATTTCTTTATATAGAAAAAATAGAAATTTAGGTGTGGGTGAGTATAGGTATCGTATCTGTGCTCTTAAAATAAATCGTAGTATACTTACTATATACATGAAATATCCACTCAGTATATGATGATTAAACAAAATAAAGTGGTGACTTAAAAAGATTAAATAACTTTTCACCATCTTTTTTTTTTTTCTCCCCATGACCTTCATAAGTGGGAAACAGGAATATAGCTTGAGGGGGGAGTGTCTATCCCCCCAATATTTAAAAAAAAATAGGGCAGTGTATGAGATTTCTAGACACTATTCTATGCCTTAAAGTTTATTTTAAAGTGGAACAAGATTTTATTAACCTTTTCAGCATCATTTCTGTTTTTTTCCGACACGTATTCAAAATGAAAGGTTGATTTACTAAATTTTAAAATAAATACTGCTTTTTTCTAGAAAATAACATAAAAGAATATCTGTACTATATAGTATCATAGTATTGATTTTATCATGAATTATTAAAGAGACTAGCTAGCTTCGCCTGCTAGCGGGTCACTGTTATTAAATGAGTTACTAAAATTAAAGAATCACATTTCAGATTAGCAGACTTTGCCCGCTTCGCTGATCATTATATTGAAATCAAGTCTCAAAATGCCATATCATTAATAATAATAAAATCAGTCAAAATCTAAGTTAAAGTTCTCGATACCTTCAATAGCGGTTTTGCCACTCGCCACACTTCACAAAATCCCTTTATAGTGCATGTTGCATATACATACCTAACCCACGTATTAAAAAATCGTGATTCTAAGAATATTTGAAGCAGAGAAGGGGAGATGGGGTAAAGTTTCACAAAATCACTTTGTAGCGTGTGTTATATACACATAAACAGTCCACACATCAAAAATTTCTATTCTCAGATAGTTTGGAACAGAGTTACATGTGGAAACATGTTTTTAATCCCCCCAACCCTCAAGGGGGTGATAGCACGAAATTTCAAATAATCCTTTTGTAGTTTGTGTGTAATGAGCACATAACCAATCGACCTATCAAAAAATCGCTTTCCTGAGATAATTTGCAGCAGAGTTGCTCTTTAAAATGTGTTTTTGCCCCTCCAACTCCCCGCCCTTAAAGGGGAGAAAAGAGAAATTTCATAAAATCCCCTTATAGTGCGTGTTGGGAACGCATAACGAGCCCGCACATTAAAAGTCACCTAATGTTATGTAACGTGATGTGAAGATAACAATAAATACTCGTTCTTTCATTCACAAACCAAAACTATATTAAACATACAATACACAGATTTATGCGTTGAAAACATAAGTTGTGATAAAACATTGCGATTGAATAATAAACAATATAATGTTAAGTAACAATGCGAAAGATAACATGCAAGCTACCGTGCGGATGAAAAAGAACACCTAAGATAGTTTGGAGCAGAGTTGTGCATGAAAACATGATTTTGCCCACCCCCACCCCCCAAGGGGGATAAGGTGGAATTTTGCAAAATCTACTGTAGTGTGTGTTTTGAGTACCCATAACCAATCGACATATCAAAAAATCGCTGTTCTGAGATAATTTTGAGTAGAGATACTCTTAAAAGCGTTTTTTACCCCACTCCCCACCTTTGACAGGGGGGGGGGGGAATTTTCGTAAGACCCCTTTATAATGCGTATTTGGAATGCGTAAACAACCCACATGTAAAAATTAATCTTACTGAGATAATTTGAAGCAAAGTTGTGCTTCGAAACATGCTTTTTGCACCACCCCCAAGGGGAGAGGACGGAATTTTACAAAATCTCTTTGCAGTATGTGTCTTGAGTACGCATAACCAATTGACATATCAAAAAATTACTATCCTGAGACAATTTGGACCACAGTTACTCCTATAAGTGTATTTTTACCCCCCACCCCACCTTTAAAAGGGGGGGGGGGGTGGAGGACGAATTTTCATGAAATCCCTTTACTGTATGTGTTGGGAAGGCATAAACAACCAAATATACAAATTAATCTTGCTGAGATAATTTGAAGCAAAGTTATACTTGGAAACAAGTTTATTGCCCCCCACCCCCAAGGTGGAAAGGGGGGACTTTCACAAAATCCCATTACAATGGGTGTTGGAGACACGTAAGTAAGCCACACACTAAAATTTGTGACCTCAACTCATAGATTTTTCCGGATGAATTTAGCACTAAAAGGGGGACACAAATTTGCCCCCTTGTAACTCCCCCCCCAAAATCGAAAATCGCAAAAAAAACAAAAATCAGCTTTTGGAAATATTCTCAAGAAGACTCTTGACGATTTTCTATATCTTTCTGCTATTATTGGTAGAGTTTCACTCGAAAATCCCTATTTTGCTAAATTTGCCTTTGAAAATCGTTTTTACTCCCCCACCCCCCTTAAAAATCCAAAACTCCAAATTCACATAGTTGGTATAACAGTCAACAATCCCGTCCAGTTTATATGAAAGGACTTTTCGAGGTTGATGAATAAAAATCTCCAAATCACTTATATTTTTTTTATAAGTCAGAAAAAATAATAAAAAGTATTTCTGATTGAAGAAAAAAATCTCACTTCAGGTCCTATTACCTTCGGCAGTGCAGGCCCATGCACAGTACGTAAGCTTATTTAAATTCAACCTATTAATGACACTACTTTTTATCTTTTTGAGGATATGGAAAATATGTCTGCTGAAATTTGAAATGCACATGATAATGCCACCTAACCAACCGTCCCCATCGGAGGTTAAATTTAAAATTAAACAAAAGCATTGGCATAAAAGAACCAATTATGAATGCAGATGACTTTCATTTCAGAAAGGTATTATACTAAATGTTCAAAGAAAGTGATTTTTTTCTGTGAACATGATATCTTTCCAGTTCATGGGGAAAGTTGAAATATAGAAGTGCCACCTATTGGTAAATTTGCATCCAATTTAATCAGCATAATGTCTCATAATGGCCTTTTCATGTATGAAGTTTTGTTTGATTATATGCAACTAGCAGGCTTTGCTGGGCAGTATATTAAAAGGATTTCTTTTTAATTGAATAATTGAAACGTTTAAATAAATATATTTCGATTGGCGACTATTTTCTTCACAGTTTTAGTATGAGATCTCCTTGACAATATCAAACATTTTTTGAACTTCTCGAATCTGTGCAACAAAAGTATTATTAAAACGAACATTGTCGAAAACAGTCAAATAGAAATGTTAATTCTTCGAATATTCTGGAAACAGTTGAAACTGTTACTCGTACAGTAAAAGTCACTATTCGATGAATGGTCGAATTAGAGAATGCACATGTCGTTTTCATAGCAATCACTATAACGCACGTATGTACGCTTCACGCATATGAAATAAAAAAATCACTGGAAAGCCCTACATCGCTGTGCATGAATCTCAGAACACAAGGCCGTAGCCAGGATGTTTTTTCGGGAGGGGCCCATCACATTTCTAATACAAGGTCATCGAATATGATATACTAATACGCATACTCAATGAAATTAAACATACGTACACGCAATCAAGGGCCTGATTAACACAGGAGCACATGGTGCCCCGGGCCCTGAGTAGCAAAGAGCCCTAAAACTGGCCCTGAAAATGCCCTTTTGCCTCTAAAAATGACAAAAGTGATATCATAAAATGCAAAATTTTGTTATTTTAGTTTCATATACAGGTATATATATGTATTTTTGCTGATTCCTGCACAGTACGAATGGTGGGGGTGGAGCCCACAAAAGTGTGTTTACCCCGGGCCTCACACGGAGTTAATCACACCCTACACAAAAAGACCCTGATTAACTTCATGCGAGACACGGGGCACACATAGTTTCGTGAGCCCGCCTCCTCCTCGCATTGTGCACCAATAAACACAGGTACATATATACTTGTTCATGGGAGTAATATGTCAGAATTTGCACTATATGATACCATTTTTAGGTCATAAAAGGCTAAATGGCATTTTCAAGGCGAATTATATGGCCCCTGCTATTCAGGTCACATGTCTTACATGCCCCTTCTTTAATCAGGCCTTGCACACAAATCTTTCGTCTATATTTTCCTATACAAATTCACTCAATACCAATCATTTTATTAAAACTTTTATTTATTAAAATTAATTTCTATGATGAATGCAGATGATTTGTTTCTTATAGAAATGTAACACTTAATGTCCAAAGAAAGTCAATTTTATGTTCACTAACAATATCTTTAAAAATGTTTTTTGCCCTTTTTCGTTTTGTTAAAAATGAGGGGGAAAAAAAGAAAACTTAGATTAAAATTATCATACATTAATAGTTCAACTGTTAGTCTTAAAAATACTAACGAGTTCTTTTAAAAGATACTCATATCGAATAACTGTCCCCCTCCGGGGGGGGGACTTCACCCTTCCTATGTGTGCCTACTTGATTATTACTATGATAAATAATTCTTATTGTGTACATCTATAAGAAATTTTGTACTATACCGCCAAGTTAAAAACTGTGAAAAATTCAGACGGCTACGCCACCTGTTGGACAATTTTCACCAAACAGTGTTAGGCACTAATTTATGTCATGGTGCAGCTGCATATAAATTTATATGTAATTCTGTGCATTGCAGTAGTTCCTGAGATACAATTGGAACAAAATATTTGTCCAACACAGACAGACATTTTCTAAAAATGGTAAAATCGTGTTCTGGATCTCTCAAAATATGTAAATCCATTGAAAACCGGAAATCAAAAATTTTTTTTTGAATCCAATACTTTCTATTGAATCTTCTATTGAATACAGAAGAAAGTAAAAAGATTGAATTCATGACGTAGGACAGTCCATTATAGCTTTGACAAGAAGGTGGATGAAATTAAGCGAATAAATATAGCGAAATTAAGGTTGAATGGGTTTTACGGAGCTCTAGAGCTTAAATATAGAAAAGAAAGAACGTAATGGGAAATTTAATTAAATTAATAGGTTTTATTAAATTATTTTTAAATACTTTTTTTTTCAAGACAGCAATGTTTGTCTGATACATACTACACGAAATCAGTCTTTCATCATTTATTTCGGGGGGGGGGGGGGGGCCCCGTCGGGCCCCCCCCTTGCCTACGGCCTTGTCAGAACATACGAAACTCGGTTCTGCAGCAATCACTATCATGCATGTTAAAACCAAAAAACATCACTGGACACCCCTTCCTCAAATCAATGAAAATGAAATTAACCAATCAAGTCTCTCGTAATTCCTCATAACGTAGCTCTAGTTCAATATAAAATACACTCAAATCAATGAAAATCAAATAAACCAATCAGATCTCTCATACTTCCTCAAAACTTAGATCTAGTTCAACGAAAAATACACTCAAATCAATGAAAATCAAATAAACCAATCAAATCTCTCGTAATTCCTCATAAGGTAGCTCTAGTTAAATGTAAAATACACTCAAATCAATGAAAATCAAATAAACCAGTCAAATCTTGTAATTCCTCATAACGTAGCTGTAGTTCAATGTGAAATACACTCAAAACAATGAAAATCAAATAAACCAATCAAATCTCTTGTAATTCCTCATAACGTAGCTGTAGTTCAATGTAAAATACACTCAAATCAATGAAAATCAAATAAACCAATCAAATCTATCCTAAGTTTCTCCATTCTGCGTCATTATAGAAATGGGAAGTTTTATTTTCATATTTTTATTAATTAAAAGAAAACTAATCGAAAATTTGAAAATCTGACTTTGATGTGCACAATGACCCTTCAGAGGACACCTTTGTGTTAAATCATGTGACTGTCCGAGCTACCGTTTTCGAGAACAGTGAAATATGCATATATATATGTACAAATATTGCTCACTTAATAGTATAAGATAGAACATGAGCTATAGCTTAGCCTTAAATTAAGGAAATTGCTATACAGAAGCACCACCTGGTTGAGTGATTGGCACCAAAAGTTGACGTATGCTCATTTGTGTCAAGGTGGGCATTTCCTTATAAATTTATATGCAATTCTATTCAGTAGTTCCTGATATGTAGCCTTCCCTGAAATTGCAGAAATCAATGAATAGCAGCGGCACCCTTTAAGCAATTTCCACCAAAAGCTGATAGATACTAATTTATGTCAAGGTGCATCGACATATAAATTTATATGCAATTCTGGGCAGTAGTTCCTGAGATGCATTTGCCAAATTTTTTCTCTTTCTCTCTCACACACACACCAAGAGACATTTTCTAAAAATGGTCAAGTCAAGTTCTGAGGTTCTGAAAATGTGTAAACCCATTAAAAACCAGAAGTAAAAAATGTTTACTAATCCATTGTTTTCTGCTATTGAATATAGAAGAAAGTAATGAATAAATGAATCACATATTTAAGTTTTCATTTTATTCTCTATTCAATAAAAGAAATCATTGGATTTGTTAAAATTTTCAACAGAACAAGATCTGACCATTTTTAGAAAATGTCTTTATCTGGATGTATATGACAAAATTTTATTCCAACTCTATATCAGGAAGTACTGCATAAAATGATATTTAAATTTATATGAATTTGCATCCTGACATGAATTAATACCTATGCTTATCAACTTTTGGTGCCAATCGCTCAACAGGTGATGCGTATATGCAGCAATTTCTGTAATTTCAGGGATAGATCTCAGGAACTAATGTGCAGAATTGCATATAAATTCACCTTGACATAAATTAGTGCATATTAACTTTAATGCCAATCAATCAAAATGTGCCGCTGCTGTACAAAACAAATTGAAAATTGAATGCTTAAAAGTAATTACATTTGTAAAAGAAAATGTATATATATATATATATATATATATACTATATAGTGTTTTAGCACCTCAATTCTCTCAATATAACAGCTGTTGTGACTAAAAGAAAGAAAAAGTTTAAAAATAAATAATTTTTTTTCGATTGAATAATACAAAGATTGCTATATAATTATATTTAAAAAAGTGACTGCGTCAAATTCCGTCATAAAGCAACAACTCTATACAAAATCAACACGCTTAACAACAAATCAACACACTTCATTAAAGGAGTTGGTTTAAAACAGTGGTTCTCAGCTGGTGTGCTATAAGAGGATTTTAGTTGCACTTTTAAATTTTATTAAGCTGCCAAATTTTGACGAGTAGAGATATTTTATATATTTGTTATGTATTCATGCATTTGTTATGAATATTTTCAACAGTTGTGCTTTGAATGTGGATGATTACACAAAGTTTGATAGTAAAAAATTCAGATAAATTAAAGATCTTTATATTAAAGTGCTACCAAAATTTATTCCTTTTGTAATTCATACATAATAACTGTAAATTTTTTTTTTATCTTTTGCAGAAGCAAACAGCCTACAAAAAAAAAAATTGTTTTGGTTCATGTATTTGGATGTATAATATTTTCAAAACTGCATTTTATAATGATTTTGTGCTTTTAAACATTTTTTTTTTTTTTTTTTGTATAAATTTAGAGCAGTTTTATTTGCTAAAAAACTGGTTCTGTTGTGCAATAAATGAAACGTTGCAACTTCTAGACGATACAAAAAGGATCCATGATGGCGATTTTTGCAAAACACACCAAGTGGCACCTTAAAGCAATTTTTTTCCAGTAATGTCTTCATCTAAGGACAGTGAGGGTTAAATTACATTCTGTCTTGATAAACTTTTATATTAATTTCATTGTTTACATTTCTTCTGAGTGAGGATTTCTGGGAGTCTACTGTATATATATTTTTAAGCATTGTCTCTAATTTAGCTAAATGTATTGAACATAAATTGGCAATATATTGCAGGAAGACATGAAAGAAACATGCCAAACTGTTGATTGGCATTCTTTAAAGAAAAAAGTGCCTTTATTTTTCAATATTTAATTCAGCATTTTTTTATTATTAGTATTTTCTTGACTAGTTTACATTAACATATTTAAATATATATATATTTTTCCAATGTCCTTGAAAAAATAGTTCTGACTCTAGGATAATTGAGCCGTTCAGTGCACACATCGACTAACTCCACTTTTTGAAAAATCTTAAATTTTATGTCAAAGCACTTGGTATAATCATAACTTTTTGTATTTATAATAACTTTCCGGAATAATAAAGATTAGCACCGTTAAATGGCAAATTTTTTTTGGCCATTGAATAATAAGTAATTTATTTCAGAAGCCATTTCGATTAACTCCATACTCTAATGTAAATCGTTTCGGTAACGCTGTATCTGTTCTGGCCGTGCATCGACGCTTATTTGTTTTTAAACAGCGGAAGATGCTCTCTCCCTCTCAATAATATTCGTAACAAAATCGCATCGGTAAACAGATAAAAATAAGCGCAATGCAAACGGTAGTTAGTATAGCAGTGATCTCGCACGCTGAATGTTATTCTGTACTTCTTAGTCTTTTCAACATTACTCCCAGATTGTTTTTAAAGAAATAAATATTATACCGTTATAATCAAGATGAGTGAGACTAATAATGTGAGTGAGGAAAGCAGTGATGATTCTTCAATACGATTTATCAACAGAAAGTCTGGTCCAAGACGTTTATCGTTTTCCTCGGATTCATCGGATTGCAACAGTACAAACCCAACAAACACATTGATTGGGAGGAAAAGAAGTCGTAATCCTGTTAAATGGATACGAAATTTACAAAAGCATAACAGGATAAAAGGTTTGGCATACAGGAATAGGGGAGGAAAATTAATACCTGCAAAAACATTTGTCGATATACCATGCAGATGCCGTCAAAATTGCAATCAAAAAATTATTTCGGATGAGAGAGAGGCTGCCATGAAAGCATTTTATAGTTTACATAGTCAACTTGACCAAAATATTTTCTTAAGAGGTTGTATCAAAGTTAACGAAATAAAAAGAAGGCGCCCTACGAATGAAACTAAAGAACGAAGATTACATTCGTTTACATATTACTTTCGAAAAGAGAGACTTGATATTCCCGTTTGTAAAAAATATTTTAGAGACACTTATCAGGTGAGTGACGGGCGGATATACGATTGTCAACAAATCGAAATGACGAATCCTCGCATACAGCTGATGAAGAAGACATTATTTATAATATTGCTGAATCATCCCAAAGAATAATGCCGCTGACATAAAACTGCTATGAATTAATTACAAAAATTATAATATAACAGAACTGACAACATACATTCTTATGGAAAAGCTGTGATAAAAATGTATAATAACTAACTTTTTCTGTAATAAAAAACTTAAAAATGTAAAGACTTAATTTAACTTTATTACTTTTTTCAGTTGCCAAATCGATTAACTCCACCAGTCACATAAAAACTGTAACATTACTGACGATTGTTTGTTGGCTATTCTTTCTTATTAATTTTATACACCGTTAGATGAAAGCTATATCTGCAATTATGCATTCTACATTATATATTTGAATTCATATTATCAGAGGAATTTTAAAAAACAATATACATTACATCATCGCGTTTCTCAACTTTTTGTTTTATGGAGTTAATCGATGTGTGCACTGAGCGGCTCAATTTAGCAGGGTGCAGTACCAGCAGGCATTTTAAAGCATCTGAACAGCTGGTGGCTCTTCCTGAAATTTTAAGTGTATAGAGGCTTTAAAATATTTTTCTTTACATTGTATCTTTCTGGGAGATAGTTTAGTTGCAGTGCATGAACAAGTGAATATAAATAAAAAATATATAAACAGTTTACTTTTGTCTCAAACATGGAGGATAAAAAAAATATGGAAAAATTCGGCAAGTGTAATAAAAGAAGAAAAAAAAATAAATAAATAAAAGAAGGCAAATATTGCCTTAAAAAAAATTATGCCCTTTTTATTAAGTTTTACTCAATTACTCTTTTATTCTAGAATCAGCACTTAAAGAATCAAACTTTGAAAATAATTATAACAAGCATTAAAGTTGCCCTAAGAGTTCATCCCTCTTTTCTAAATGTTGAACATAGTGTTTAATGCATTTTGTCAAATAAATTAGTTCAACAAGCATTTATCTCATATAGTATACGATAATATAAACATTAGTTTTGAAAGTTAACTTATGTGTTTAATTGTTTTAGTATTTAATAACTAAATTCAGATATGTCGTTTTATTGTTATCTATTTATAGATTAATTGTTTACACAAATATAAAACACTGACTTGTATGTTTAACAAGAAATTCGCTTTAAAGTTTTTATCGTTTAAGAGATTTATTAGATTAACAGCTCTTTCGAAACAGGAAAAAAAAAGATCCAAATACTTGATCTATTGCAAAAGTATTTATATGATATACGTAAATTTGTGACCGCAGCAACCTGATTTACCGTAGCCGAAAGTTGCATTGCACCGTCAACATCATTTCCTTTCCTTCCGTGGGCGTAAAATCGACTGCCGTAAAACAGATTCATTCAAAAGATGATTCGTTCTCTGAATCATCCGGCACAAAACTCCGGCATTCCTTCAGCGCATGCGTAATATGACTGCCGTAAGCCCATTAAAGTTACGGCTGCCGTAGCTTTAACCACAGCCTTTAGGTTTAGCAATGACGGACTTGACATACAAATGGCGGCGAATGATTCAGCCTGTTATATAGTAGTCTTACCCTTAATAAAATAATAGGCCGGCGCATCACCAGGATTAATACGATTCGCCATTTATATATCTTATAAATTTTAGGCTTATTTAATGAACATCAAATATTGAAGTATCAGGTTTGTGAAATTGTTTATTTATTACTTAAAATTAAAATAGCATAATGTATTGTATAATATAATACACACAAAGATAAGTTGGCAAAAAGACAAAAAAGTTGAAATTATACGCAAAGACAAGACGTTAAAATGAAATACTAGAATTTTGATGATAAAATCATTATATCATAATAATAATTATAATTTTTAATCTGTAAAAGAGGATAAATGATTTGCTTTAGTGTTCAAAGAATGTATTGAGTATAGGAAAAAGTTTTATTTGGTGTAACAAATACGCATCAGAAAAAACAGAGAGGGGAAAAAAAGAAAAAAAAACCCTGAAAGTCTAAATCTGCAAAAGGCTGAAAAATCCTCATCTCTGATAATAACGAGATGACTACAATGTTCAGCAAAATTTTACAATCCGGTGCGGTGACATTTGTGTAAAATCCGAATTTTTCTAGTACATAAATAATGAACTGTATGCATCGTATGCAATTGTGGGTATATAAAAGTCTTTAGTCGCTGAGCTCGAAATTGTTGTTTATTGCTGTGTTAGCAACAACAGCCGCTTAAATCGATAAATACCTGCAGATGTAGCCAATCTTGCATTAAGTCCATTGTAGAGAATGTGTCAGATAAATATGCAGAAAAACAACTTATAAAAGTTCTTAACCCTTTAACGTTCACTACTTAATTTATTTTAAAAATTACTAAACTAATTTTAAAAATGGCTTTTAGACACATAGCTGATCATAAATATTTAAAAAATAAAAAATTAGCATTCTTCCTTTTCGAGAAATTTTCGATTTGAAACATCTGTAAGTAAACCTTATTAAATTCAAATATTATTAAATTTAATAAATAAATCACTTTATAAGTAAACATTATCGACAACAAAAACTCGTAAAAGTTGCATAGATCCCAACATTTCAATTTATTCCGGAGTATTTTAACCCTTTGTGGCACAAGGTAATTCGGATCATTTAAATTACACTGCTACCGGAATTTACGAACATAATTAAAATAGAAGAAATTTTAAATTTTCACGTTAAAAAAAGGGTCTTTTCTGCTATGTTATAAATGTAAATTTTTGCTAAAAAATTTCCGGGATGAGTTTTTGCTCTTGAGAATTAAAATTAGGTGTTCCATCAGCGGGAACACTGCGACTGAAAGGGTTAAAGGAGTTTGCTGGATGCTTAATAGATTGTCTGTGTCAATTTATACAGGCTGTTTCAAGCTTAAAGACATAGGACAGAATTTTATATAAAATTATGCCCTATTTTTATACGAATATTGAAGATGGAGTTAAAGTAAAATGTTGGGGAAAAACGTCTCCGGAATGAAATTTCTGGAAAAAAAGAAAAACTGTGGTTATGTAATTCCATAGCAATTAATAATATTTTCAATTGAAACTTATTTCCTATTGAAACGTTATCATTGTTTTTCTACCGGAAGATTTTTAATCTTCTCAAAACTATACTTTAAGTTGTTAAGATGAAAATGGCTGAATTTACAACCAAAGTGGAGAAATAAAATGAATATCTAAATATTTTACATGAAAGTGGAAGTCATTGGATCATTAAAAAAAAATTTAAAACTTCGATCAAATTTGAATAATATATTTTATATGGAAAATGAAGAAATCAGATTTATTTTAAGACGAATGAAAAGTAACCAGGCTTTAAATCAAGCCTGATCGTTTGAAATGGCACCTTACTTCTATACTGAATGAGCTACCTTGTCGACATCTAACTAGAAAGGCTCTGTCTGTTCACTTGAAAGTTGTAGAGTTGCCGGTCAGATATCTACAGGATAACTCAGTTGATAGAATACTGGTGCGTTATGCAAAAATACCCAGGTTTGATTCCTTGCCTGGTTACTTTCTGCCTTTGTTGAAATTTATTCAGCCTCGTTGGATCACTTCCATTTGAAATAGCTATGGTAATATTTAAAGAAAAATTCCATCTTTTACATATTAAGAATCGATAAAAGTATTATCGAAGCAAATATATAATACTTTAGAAGCAATTTTGTGCCCCCAGAAATTTCCTCATTTTTGTCATGGAGATGAGGACTTTGTAAATTTTGTCCTCATTTTAGAATAAAAAACATCCGGTTACCTTACTTGGGGTGAATCCCACACTAGGGGGACCAAATGTCCTTAAAAGAAGACCGTCCATATTTTGAAATCGTTTTCCAAGTTTTGAAAAATTGTAACAAGAAAATTATTTATTATAATTATTATCATTTAAATCCCCATTTACTTAGTATAAAATACATCTCTGTAATTAGGTAATTGTAATATTTTTTAATGCTAGTACATTATAAAGTTACTCTAATGTGGTCACTGTAGCTGAAGTACAGCACCTAGAATACACAGTGTGGAAAGCGACCAGCAAATCAGTGCCTTAAAAATTCAGCCTCTCACTAGAGGTCAGTGAGATCGAGTTTATTGCTTGCAAAACTCCCTATTGGTTAATTAATGTGCTTAGATCCTGTGATTAAACAGACGAAACTGAGAAAAGCCAATCAGTTCTTCGATCTGAGTAAAAAATTCGATCGCAGCGCCATCTGAGAGGCTTATTTACTTTTTTCCCCCACCAGTATTTAAAGCATTCAGTCATACGCGCTTGCCACACTGTATATTCTAGGCGCTGTTTGCTGAAGTGACCAAATGTCCCCATTTTCGAGGGACAGCCTCTATTTTGAAAAGATTTTTCTAAGTTTAGAAAAATTGTAAAAAGTAAATTATTTGTCATTGGTATTTTATTTTAGTCCTTATTTATTAAGAATGAAAAAATACATCCGTAACTGGATAATTATGTGATGTTTAACTAGGCTGACCAGATCAAAGTACCTTTATAATAGAGAAGCGTTAAAAATTGCCACAATTATCCAATTACTGATGCATTTTTTCATTCTTAATAAATAAGGACTAAAAATAAAGTATTACTGATTAATAATTTACTTTGTACAATTTTTAAAACTTAGAAAAATGTCTTCAAAATAAAGGAAGTCTCCAGCTGTCCCCAGAAAATGAGGACATTTAGTCAGCTTATGTTTAATTCTTCTCTGTTACAAAGGTATTTTAATCTGGTCATTGTAACAATTGCATATAGCGACCGTATTAAAGTAGAATTTATAGAACTTTTCATGTTGATTCTAGACATATAAATTATTTTGTGATTAATCAAGACGATTTTAAGTTATGAGCTTTTAAATAAATGCCAAAATGGCCGATTTCTCATCATGTTGAATATTTCACATAAGGATAGAAGCATCAAACTTGAATTAATTTGTTTAGAATAAAATAAGCTTTCATTTATTGAAGATTTTGTATTGTTAAAATAGTACAAATACTTATGACAATGACTTTTTGTCATTTTTTTATTTACAAATTGAATAACTTTAACTGATAATTTCATGCATTGACATTAATTTCATACATTGATTAATCTCAAAATGATAGACATTTCTAGAATCAGCGTGAAAAGTTCTATAGGTATACCAAGTTTGACTAAAATTTGTCATGGTGGGTTTTATTTTATTTTATTTTTTTAAATCCTGTACGATTTGAGGGCATTCCACGTCAAATCGAACAGGATAAATCATTGCTTGGATAAATTTTGTGAATTACTAAAAACAGTAGGGCTGTTTTTGATTATTCGCAAAATCAAAAATAGTCTCACTGTTTTTGATTTTGCGAATAAAGCTTTCCGAAATAATGTGTAATCACCAAATTTTAAAATAGATTAATTCAGAAATATGGCAGGCGAAAGCCGACTGGTTAGTAGAGATCATATGTATTCTTTTCTGCTGTTGTAAAAAAGTACAATGATAAAAATAATCCGTAGTCATATAAGTATGTTTTAAATTACTTTATTTTACAATAATTTACAATGTCAGGAAGCAGATATAATCATTTAGCACACATTTTAGAAATTTCTTACATATGAGTACAATTTCTTTCTATAGAAGCTCAAACATCCAGTTTTTTTTTTTTTTTTTTTTTTTTTAATGCTTATGTAAACATATAAAATAGTAAAGGCCCAGAATGTCAAGGAAGTAAAATGTAAAAGAACGCCACCAATTACGGCTTTTCAAAAAGCTTTCTTTTCTTTAAGAAAACTCACTAAGAAATTGTCAAATCTTGATTTACTTAAATATTGGAAAGTAAGGTTTTTAATGTTTTATTTGGCACTTTTTTTTTCTCTTTAGAATGAACTATGTCAATATAATTTCACGAACTGCATAATAATATGAAATGAAGACTCTGAGAGTATTTACTTAACATGTTGAACAGCTTTAAAATAGTGATAATTAAAGCAGTACGTAAAACGCTGTAGTTTCGAAAGCAATGATAAAATATAACAATTTTTTGCTGTATTTTTCACACATTCTTATGGCTTGAAAACTATATTCAAAACATTCATATAACAATAATAATTAACTAAATAACAATGACAAAATTGGCGTTTCAAAATTTCAAATACTAAAATGCGCATTTTGCGCGTGACTTAAATATATATACAGGGTGATTATTAAAAAAAAAAAAAAAACTATCCCGATATACGAGATCGTAGCTATCATACCCTTCACAGAAACTTAATAAAAGTTTGGTGCAAGGTATTTTGAGGTATGCGTTCAAGAATTATATATATATAAAAAAAACAGTTTAACTCTAACAGTTACGGTTACAGTGACAAAATTTCAAAAATTTCAAATGGCAACACCGACTTTTATCGAAACAGGATCTCCATAGCAAAAAAAAAAAAAAATAATAAATAAATAAATAACGTTGGAACCGTACCTGTAGCACGAAATCGCCTGAGCTAGTAGACTAAGGAAAAAAAAAACTGCTAAGTGCCTACCAGAGCGTGACTTTCATTTTTTAATGACGTCACATTTCACACCGAGTCTTTGGTTCTGATTGAAGTCTACTGATTCTGCTTCGAAACGAGAAGAAGAGACAATGGTATTCTTAATTTCGTGTAGGGCTACAGAATAATGGCTCTGTTTTCGTGGTTAGTCGTAAGACAGCGACATGATTGATGTCATTGCATTAGGGGGGAAATAAGGCATTATGAAGTGCGTGATTAGACTGACTAAGAACATGACTCGACAAGGATTTATTTAATAAAGAAAGCAGTATTAAGTGTACTTTTTTAGACAGGGATTACTGCTGGTACTCGGATACTTTTACTGCCGACTGCACGCATCACGCACTTCAAAATGCCTCATTTTCCCCCTAATGCAATGATATCGGTCCTGTCAGTGTCTTACGACTAACCATGAAAATCGAGCCTTTATTCTGCAGCCTTACACGAAATTAAGAATATCATTGCCTTTTCCTCTCATTTCGAAGCAGAATCAACAGACTTTAGTCAGAGTCAGAACCAAAGACTCAGTGTGAAATATGACGTCATTAAAAAATGAAAGTCGTGCTCTGGTAGGCACATAACAGTTTTCTTTTCTTTTTTCTTAGCCTGCTAGCGTTGGCGATTTTCAGGCAACAGGTACCGTAGCAACACTATTTATGGTTTTTTGCTATGAAGATCCCATTTAAAAAAAAAATGTACGTGTTGCCTTATGAAATTTTGTCACTCTAACTGTAACTGTTGTTTTTATATGATTCTTGAGCGCATACCTCAAAATACCTTCCACTAAATTTTTATTCAGTTTCTGTGAACGGTAGGATAGCTATTGTCTCATATATCGGGATAGTTTTTTTATAATCACCCTATATATATATATATATATACACACACATCTTTCTGCAGCATACATATTTGATGATTTGTCACAATCACAAATGTGAAACACAGAAAATACTTATACCAATAAAACAACATAATAAATAAAAGTAAATATGCACCAAATTGGAAAAGATGGGATATTTCAATCATCAATAATTCCTGGCTGTTCATTAATCTTTGCAACCTACAACTGCATGTAATAAATAAATAAATAAATAATAAAATGGTCCAAATGATTTCATTAACCGTCAAATGATTCACATAATTCTATATGTGTGAAAGAAGAATATCAAAAAAGAATTGTCACATAAAGCTGTCTAGTCGAAATATTTAAGTTTCCGTTAAAAATACAGGTACTTTAAAATAGTAAAAGAACACCGAAGTTAAATACAGTAAAATGGCGAGTCTCCTATTCATATTAGGATGTAGCGTAACACATCATTTATTTGTCCTGTACATATTCGTTAAGAGGACACCAGTAAAAAATGAACTATCTACACAATAACACACCAGCTTTGGTAACATAATTATTCTGACATCTAATTTACTTTTTTCTTTAAAAAATTCATATATTTTTAGAATTATTATTGTTATTTAGTTTTTTTTACAGACAAGAAAACACTAATTTACACAATTTGGAAGTAACGTGTTGATAAGATATCAAGTACTGGATTATTTTTGAAAATGATTTAGGTTCATTAGTTTCTCGTCCAACATTCATAGTATTGGTAAAGTGGTCATATGTCCCACTTTCTGAGGCAGCCTATATTTTAAGGCATTTTTCTTAAATTTACCAAAAAATGTAAAAAGTAAATGATTTATCATTTATATTTTGAGTCCTCATTTATTAAGAATTAAAAAATACATCCGTGAATGGATAATTACAACAATTTTTAATTCTTCTATATTATAAAGGTACTAGATCGTGTCACCATTTTCATAGGTCTAATTAGGTAGGTTGGTTAGTTGGGTATAATGTCGCTCTAGTACTACGCAGTGGATAATTGGCGATGGTCTAGGACGCACTCCTAAGGATGGACCTGAGATATGCCATCACAATTTTGATTCTCCACGATGGAGATAGTTCCCCTGCTTTGTTGACACTCAGAGGTATAATTTACAGGTCTAATTTAAACCAGGACTTAACATTTAATGTTTATCCCGACTCCTACAAACACATCTATGTGTGAACCAAGATCCAAACCAGAACTTTTTGGCTGATGGAGAGAGTGTTAATCATTAATCCATCAGATAATTTCAAGAAAATGGAATTAATCATAAAACTGATACCGTTCCAAAAACCATCGTATAAAACTACATTGATTAAAAAAAGCCAAAAAAAAAAAAAAGCATTGCCATTTTTTTCCCCTTTTAATTGTACCAACTGGTGTCCTTTTAACGGAAAGGTGCCATTTTTCATTTTTACTTTTTTCTTACAATTCCCCTCTCGAACTACTGGAACTTCTTTCTTGGGGTTCTTCATTTTCTGTTGGATCATGTTCACGACTCTCATCTAATATTCCACTTCCACTGCGTTCTTGCCTTTTCCCACTAAGCCTTTCATTTTCAATATTATTATCTCTAATTTCCATTGTTTCCGAATCACAGTTATTTCCAACCAAAGATCCATTATTCATTTCGTTTAGTTTATTTTTGTTGAATGAATTATCACTTTTTACATCGGTTGAATTTTCATTTTCGTCGTTGTCATTGTTAGATTTTACATTTTCTTCTTCTTGGTTGCATTGATTCTTTGACTTCTCTGATATAGATGGAGAAGTACAGTCAACTGCATGTACTTCTGCTTTTGTTTCTATTGTTATGTTTTCATCGTTGGAATCTGAATCGTTATCTATCGTTTTTTGTATTCCACCACTAAGTTTAAATGATGCATTATTTTTATCATCATTCTTATCTTTATTATCATTTTCAGATTCTTCGTTTGATTTTTCATCGCTCGCTTCTTCCTTTTCGTTTTTATGAGATGAATCAGTTGAGTGATTCTGTGTTTCTACTTGATTCAAGCTTGTTTCTTCTGTTAAGTTTTGTAAAAGTTTTTTGCTTTCCGAGTTTTCCACAGTATTTTCATTGTTTTTATCCAAATCTTTCTCGTTTGTTTCTGAGATTGCCTCTAAATTTTGTTCATATTTAACCTTATTTGAATTTTCATCTGCATTATCGTTATTGTCCAAATTTTCATTTATGTTATCTGGAGAAATGACCTTTGCTTCATCGTTGTCTGTTTCTTTTTCACTAAATACGTCACCATCTTTCAACTCTCCATCCTTTTCAGAATTATTTTCATTTTTTTCTTCTTCTTCCTCCTTCTTAGAGCTTGATTCTTCCGTGTCTTTGCCATTTTTATAAACGTCTTCTACTGTCTCTCCTTCTCTTTCTCCTTCTTCATTACCTTCAGAATCAACTACTTTGCTTTGATCTACTTTCTCTAATACTTCACTGCTTTGTTCTGCTTCCTCTTGTGCATCGTTACTTTGTTCTCCTTCCTCTTGTGTTTTATTACTTTTTTCAGCTTCCTCTTGTGCTTCATTACTGTGTTCAGCTTCCTCTTGTGCTTCATTACTGTGTTCAGCTTTCTCTTGTGCTTCATTACTGTGTTCAGCTTTCTCTTGTGCTTCATTACTGTGATCAGCTTCCTCTTGTGCTTCATTAGTTTCTTCTGCTGTATCTCCTACTTCATTACTTTGTTTTGTTTTGTCTTCTGAAGAATTCTCTTCAATTTCTGTATTTTTTGCTTCTAGTACTTCTTCTGCTTCATTTAAATCATCTTGGATTTCCTTATTTTCATCTTCAAAATTTTCTTCTTGATGTTCTGTTTTGTTATGATCTGTTTCTTCGATGTTGTTAGAAGGATTTTCATTTTTGTCTTCACAGGAATTCTCTACATTTTCTGTATTAAAATCATTTTCTTTAGATTCTTCTGATGCAACATCTTTCGTACTGACTTCGTCTACTTCTTCTATTTTACGCTCTCTTTTCATTTCGTCTGCAGAATAAGTACCTTGGCGAATTAAGGATGTTTTCGACTTTTCGGATTGGTTAACTTCGTCATTTTCCTCAGTTTCAGCTTCCAACTCTACTCCAGTTTGTCTTTCAAGTACTGCTCGCTCTCTTTGAGTTTCATCTGCTGCGCTCCCTAACGTAGATGCTTGAGAATGCGTGTTGTCTACCGTTTCATCAGGATTGTCGCCACTAATAAAAGATTCTGGAAGTTTCGATCCTTCATTTAAAGTATCTGTGATTATATCTTCAACATCTTTTCCAGTGCTGTCCTCAGTTATATCTAACAAATTTTCTTCTTTTGCATCTATTTCTTGCACTAAGTTCTTTTCTTCTAATGGAATTTCTTCTTTTTCGTGGTCCAAACCATTTTCTTCTTTTCCACTTTTTTCAGAAACGTTAGCTTCAATATCATTATCATCATTGCTGATGGCTTGTTTCTCTTTATCACTGGATTCATTCGCTTCTTCTTTACTAGTATTTTCATGGTTTTTATCAAGATTTGTGGATATGTCTTTTTCAATTTCAAGTGATTTTTTACTTTTATTTTCTACCATCTCTTGTAAAGCTTCACGTAGCTCACTTATTACATTATCTTCAGTGACGAAAATTATTCTTATTTTCTCACTGAAAGGCGAATTAAATAATTTATTTTCTTCTATATCTTTAGATTCTGATAAAGAATCGGATTTGTTCTCCCTTACTTTGCATACAAAATTTAAATTACCTAATATTAATAGCTGCTCAATAAATTGTTCATTTAAAATAGAAAATGGTAGCTTATGAACGAAAAATCCGTTTGCATAAGAAACAGAGTCTTTCTGTAGAATACCCTTAAGCATTTCAAAAGTTTCATTAGTGTCAAATTGCTCATCATTACTCTCGTCTCTCTGCACAAGTCCTTGAAAATCAATAAAACACATTTCTAAATCATTTGCTATTAAGTTTCTTATTTCGTCGGAATCAACGTATATATTTTCGAAAGAAAACACTAAAGGTACACTTTGTGTTTCAACTCCAAGTGCTGTTTCTTCATTTTCTTCTGAAGGCTGTTTGTTGTCATCTGATGCATCGTCTTTTAGTGAAGAACTGTTTTCTTTTGATTCGGATTCTTTTGCTGTATCGTCTTTATTATTGAGAGAATTATCTTCATTAATGTTTAAATCTAAATTTACGGGCTCATCATTTCCATTATTAT
This sequence comes from Salticus scenicus, assembly GCA_963930645.1. NCBI lineage: Eukaryota > Metazoa > Arthropoda > Arachnida > Araneae > Salticidae > Salticus > Salticus scenicus. The sequence continues at coordinate 260,068,339 of OZ005658.1, read as the reverse complement.
CATTTTTGGCGTCATCTACTGCAACAACTTCGCTTGCATTTGAGATTTTGTTCTCAAGATCTTCCTTTTCTTCACTATTTTCTATTGACTTTTTCGATTCATCCTCTTTTTCTGCCTCTAAGCTTTCTTTTGCATCTGCTTTTTCTGATCCTACTTCCATTTCTTCATTATCTCCTAATTCCATTTCAGCTTCATTGTCGGATATTTGCTCATCATTCTTTAATTCAGATTTATTTAGTTCGTCTTCCGATTTATTCATAGATTTTTCCGCGTTTGATTTTTGTTCTTCATCAACGCCGTTCTCTTTCTCTAGGTTTTCTTTTGAGTTTGAACGCTTTGATTCCTCTTCGATGGATTTCACATCTTCTTCCGTTGCATCTCTTATTTCAACAGTCGACGGTCTTTCCAGTCTGTCAGGGGATGGCATGAGGGCATTGCGTGGGCTGACACATTCTCCATTCTTCTTTCCTTCAATCATTTCTTCATCACATATACTTTTTCTCGATTCTATTATTTTATCGACCGCTAGTATGAGGTCTTCGACTATTTCTTCTGTATCTTGATCTCCCATGACTACTGTAAGTAGTTCTTTTTCATCGTAATACTCCGCAACTGATATAATATCTTGTTTAAAACGTTCCAGCTCAGCATCTACTTCAGACGTTCGAACAATTCCACTAGTTACTTCGTGTTCTAAAAAGTGTCTGAGTGCTTCTTCTTCAAAATCGACTAGAATGACACCGTCCATTCTTACTTTACGACTTCTGTATTCTTCGATGTCTCCTCTATTTCTTGGAAATCCAGCAACTGAAAATAGAAATAATCATAATGAGTTTAAATAAAATAAATATTGTAAAAATTGACCTAACAAAACATTTAACAAAGAGACTTATTAAAGAAGTGGAGTATAAAAATCATTTATGTTTAAAAGACTACATTATTATATTTCTAAGATCAGAGAAATTTCTGCATTGTATATATCGAAACAAAAATTAAATCATTTAAAAATTATCGACTGACAGGGAATATTCATAAAAGCCATAAAAAGAAGTTATATATTTTTAAGATTAGAACAGTCAAGGTGTTTCCTTTTACAATGTACAGTCGTTAACAAAAGTTTCCGAACACTAACAAAAATTCTTATATAAGAAAAGTAGAGTTAATACTGTTTTGTTAAATAAATCCTTGTCGAATCATGTTCTTAGACTGACTAAGAACATGATTCGACAAGGATTTATTTAACAAAACAGTATTAAATGTACTTTTTTTATATAGGAATTTTTGTTAGTGTTCGAACACTTTTGTTACCGACTGTACAGCTGATTAGTTTTGTAGACAAAATGACTGCTCCAGTCGGTTTAGTGTTTAAAAAAAGTCATAAAATCGAATTATAGGAAATCAAATTATGTATGCATGTGGAAGTAGAATATTGATGTATACTTTTCATTTTGACAGAAACTACTGTACAGAGACTTACAGTGAAGCTATAATTGAACACCGGACCACAGAATCTGAAATCCAGAGAGAAATCTCTGGACAAAAAGTCAACCTGATTTCTTCATCGCAGAACAACATCTGACCGTGAGATGGTTACCGCTACAGTAACACGCAATAACATATGGAAAGTATTTTATAATCTAAAAGAACTGCTGAAGTCTCACTTGTAGATGCTTGAGGCGACATGGTCGCTTCCGTAAAAAATCTGACCTCACAAGCTCACACTGGCATGTGCTAACAACCCTATATATCGCAAGAAACACCAGGCTCACTCATTACCTTAGCAATTTTTTATTTTATTTTAATATGACATTAATTTTAATAAATGATTCTACCGTTCATTTTTCACATTTAAATGGTGTCCCATAAGTCTCTAAACATTTTAAAAATTAATATCTATTGAATGAATGAATAGAATTGAACACGGTTTGTGAAAAAATCATTCTCGTGAAGGGGGATTTCTTTTTCTTTCTTTCTTCTTCTTTTTTGTCAAGAAAAAGTAATAATTAAGCTATTTGCCGATAGAGGGTGCTGTGCGTGACCAGGTCACACATTTTTATGAAAAACTGTACTTATTCACATGCAAGTGTTTACAGGCATATAAATCTTATTCTATGTGTCCAAGGTCACCATAAATTACAGTTTGCAAACGAGTTATAACACGGCTAATTGCAGCTTCACTCGGCGGCTCTTACCTGAATGAAAACATCTTCACCCATAACGCTTTATCCACCAAGTCAACATCGCAATTAAAACTTCGTGTATGCAGAAGTAGGAGGCGAAATAAATAATAAACTATTATAATCGCAAAATTGTGCAATTTACAGGATTTTCACTTGCATATTTTTCTTTCACATCCGTGCGAAAAATTTAACTATCTTGCCTGAATATCATCGACAAAGAATGTAACTATATTTATTTTTATTTACAAAAAAAAAAAAAAAAAAAAAAAATCCCCTTCACGAGAATGATTTTTTCGCAATTCTATCGATTCATTCACTAGTTATGAATTTTTAAAATGTCTACAGACTTATGGGACACCCTGTATATTAGTTCTTAACTATGACAATTTTTCACAGATGTTGGAAAACGTAATTAAAACCATGAACGAAAATCATGCGGCTCGCATAGATTATTAACACTTTCCAAATGTGCTTATTCGTCGCTTCACTTAACCATAGCCTCCTTAAGTAGATGGCTGTCGCGTGGCTCTTAAGCTTGGCAACAGTTCAAGCAGTAGACAGCGCGACCTGGTACAGATTACGCGACTTTTTTATTCAACTGTCACCAAAAATTTTTAAAAGTGAGATTTGAAATACAAAAAAGGCAAATAGAATCGAAGAAACGTCGATTATATATATCACATATCACTTCTTAAAATTATTGGTGACAGTTGAATAAAAAAGTCACGCAATCTGTACCAGGTGGCGCTGCCTACCGTTCGACCTGTTGCCAAGTTTAAGAGCCACGCGACAGGCATCTACTTAAGGAGGCTATGGTTTAACTTTGGATATACTTTGTATACTTGATCGCACGACGGACAGACAAAAGGACTGAAATACAGACATATAAACTAACTGAATTCATAATCACTCGTAAACATCTTTGTGAAGTGTTAAAAGTGCTTAGCATAAACAAAAATGCAATTCCAGCAAATTCTAGTTGTATCCCCTAATGTATCCCTGTAAATCTTAACGATAAACGTACCATATTCTGCAGTAAACATATAAACAATTAGCTGCCAATTTTATTATGATTTGTGCAGTGCGAAGTTACTTAACTATGATTTATAAAAATGTCTCTCATAAAAACCAATGCATTGGCATAATTTTAGACCTTTCTCTACACAAATCAGTTGATCTATTTATATCACTTTAAATAGGAAACATACCATAGTAAACTTGAATAACATATATCATTCCCATTCTGGTAATATGTACGGACGCTAGAAACGAACAGATGTTATAGATAGACAGACGGGCAATCAGACGAACAGACAGATGGACGAATTCAAATCATAACCACTTTTAAACATCGTTTGAAAGCATTAAAAATGATTAATGCAAACGAAAATGCAATTTCAGAAACTTCCCTCATTACTATATTCTTTAGTAAGCATTTTCCTCTGCATGTGAATGATAAATGACAATTTCATTATGATTTGCACAAAATAAAATTATTAAAAGGTGATTTATAGAAATAACTCCCATAGAATGTGCACTGTAAATACAAGTGTATGAAATTCAGACACAAATAAGTCTAAAATGGGGTTTCAGTTTTAAGATGCTAAAAAGTGTCTTATTTATTTGAGACACTTGAAGTATCTTAAAAGGCACACCGTTTCACACATACTTGAAGCGTCTGAAATTCCGCCATTTTTGATCCTGTCTACAGTGAATATTTTACATAAATAAATAAATAAAAAGTTGCGCGTTATACTGTTTATCTGTGAAAAATAGATTGTAGTATTTCTAGAGCATAAAAAAAAGCAATAATAATTTTTACAATTTTTTTTTCCATTGCCAGCGCTGGGAATAGAACCGACAACCAACAGATTCAAAGGCGAGCGGCTTCCCAATCAAGCCACCGGGACACACACTGTATGTTGCTTGTATAATGAAATATATTCTAGTATCCGTAAAACAAACTAATGTTTTGTGTTTTTGTAATAAAACCATCCATAATAACTAAAGCTTACTACATATTATTATCTTAAATTTTATGTATAGAGGTTTAGAGTTTTTTGTAAAACGTGCAATAAATATAAAAAAATAGTAGACTATGGATTTTAAACGATTTTTTTAAAGCTGATATTTTTAAGAAAACAAACTATGTACATGAAAACCAAAAAAAAAAAATGTTCTTTTACATTTTGAAGTGTAGGCAAACATTACGAAAGAAAATGATTTTTAAAACTGGGGGGGGGGGGGGGGGAATCATTTATGCACAAATTGCTTAAGATAGTTTAATTACAAATTCTTTTTCTTAGCTACAAGTTACAGTCGGTAACAAAAGTGTCCGAACACTAGCAAAATTTCCTATGTAAAAAAAGTACACTTCATACTGTTTTGTTAAATAAATCCTTGTCGAATCCTGTTCTTAGTCAGTCTAAGAACATGATTCGATAAGGATTTATTTAACAAAACCGTATGAAGTGTACTTTTTTTACCTAGAAATTTTTGCTAGTGTTCGGACACTTCTGTTACCGACTGTACATGCTTCGTTTATTTTAATATTTTTTCTTTATTACATGTGAGAACTTTAAGTAAAAATCAACTTTGTTTTTTAATTTTTAACCGAATAAGTTTCCCGTCTAAGTATCTCTGTCTATATAAATGGCTAAGAGAGTTTTTTTCCTGTAAGTCCGTGGCTGGATGCAAGTTGATTGGCTAAGAGAGATTTTCTTCTGTTTGTCTGTGTGTTGTTGCCACCAACTTTTCACACTTTAGTTAATTTAAAAAATTGTCACCAGCTTTTCATACTTTAGTTAATTAAAAAAAATCTAATTGTCCGATCGATAATTTATTTAAACCGACGGATTCAGAAAAAAATGTCCCTTTCATTTGGTACCGTATTTGTAACGAATTTTTGGTTAGATTTTTTAAAATTAATTAAAATGTGAAAATAATAACCTAGTAAAAGCTTTAAATGTGGACCTTTAAAATTTTAATGTTGCTAAAAAAAAAAAAAAAAAAAAAAAATTTTTTTTTTTTTTTTTTTTTCAAACATAAAATTAAATATGCTTCCACGTGAAAAATAAAAAAATTATAAAATATTTTACTCATGCACATGAAAAAATGAAAATTGAAAATGGAGTAAAAAAACAATTTAGATAAAGTTGCATGAGAGTTCCAAAAATTAATGGAAATATAAATGAACGTTAAATAAATAGAATAGTCATCTGCCCAATCACGTGATATTGAAAAACAAAGAATCGAATTCAGTAAATATGGAAAGGAAAGTAAAACGAAAAGAAAAGAAAGAAACAAAAAAATAATAATAATAACATAAACCAACGGGAAACCAAAGCGGGCTTTAAAGCAATTTCATGATTTCGTTAAATTTTATTTTTGTTTGTAAAGCAATATGGAAAAGTTTCCTTTAAATATAAGTGACCAGCGAAGCAATAAAAGCCATCGTTGAGTCACTACCTTCATTGATTTCATGAATTAACTAGTTGGCATACGTGGACTCTGCTCAGTTCCCCATCATATTTATGTTCTCGTAAATTTCTAGTGCGAGACATATTATAATCATGTTAAAAGAAATTAATTTGACCAAAGCTTGATACAGTGACAGAATGAAATACCCGCCTAATAGGCTATCCACCGTTCACTTATTCTAACCTATTAATTTATTTTATCAGGGTCAATTCCGTTGTTTAGTTTTCATGCTACTATTTCCAATGCAATAATCCTCAAAATTCATATTTATATGAAAAATTTACAATTTCGCTATGTTGATAAAATCGTAAATTACGAATAATTTACGAAATTTTCCTATTAGAATATTTGTATTCAATCATGTTCAAACAAATATCATAAATTTAATTTTGAAGGTGTCTAATGTATTTATGATCCTCAAAATGGAAGTTTATGCTTCATTTTGCCTTATTCTGACATGTTAAGTAAACCGTAAATTCCAAATAACTTACGAATTTTTTAAATTAAAAAAAATCATAGTCTATGATATTCATGCCAGTATCCTAAATAATATTTCGAAAGTGGTTTGACATCTTTACGCTGAAAACATCCCTCAAGATAGACGTTTATGTGAAAATTTGCTCTATTCTGCCATGTTAAGAAACTCGCAAATTTCCAATAACTTACGAAATTTTTATATTGGAAAATTCATAGTCATAAATATTCATGCCAGTGTCCTAAATAATAATTCAAAAGTAGTCTGACATCTTTACGGTGAAAATATCTCTAAAAATTGACGTTTACGTGAAATTTCGCCCTGTACTGCCATGTTAAGAAATTCGTAAATTTCCAGTAACTTGCGAAATTTTCAAAGTAGCATATTTATAGTTACAGATGTTCATTCCGGCATCAAAACTGATATTTTAAACTTGGTCTGACATTTTTACAGTAAAAAGTTTCCATTTCATGCACGTTTAAGTGAATTTTTGTCCTATTCTCCCATGTTAAGAAAATCGTAAATTTCTAATAACTTACGAAGTTTTTTAATTCGAATGTTGCAAATGAATAGGGTTCTTGCCAGTGTCGAAAGTAATATTTTAAAACTGATCTGACCTCTCTGCGACAATTTGTTCGTGAGATATCGTGTACACAGACTAACACACTAACGGACTAACACACTAACCCACTAACACACTGACACACTAACAGACACCCTACAGACAGACACCATACAAATTTTGTCATTTTCGTATCCCTCACACCTGAAAACGTGTAGAAAAGTCAAAAAACCGAGGTCGAAAATTTTCACGATTACCTAAGTTCCCCATACCTATAGTATGATGGGGAACTAAAAAGTGGTTTCGTTAACAAACTTTGATCTATTGGCACGCAGGCAGCATCAGGCCGAGATTAGTACATTTCGATTTTGATTTAAAAAATATTCCGCATTCGGTATTCGGTTCATGCTAGTTTTAAATAAGTTAACTACTCATGTTATATAAAAAAATATATTAAATTTATTTGTTAAAAATTTTTAAAACAGGATAGGCATACTGCTTAAAGTAAATTCCATATGGAAAATTTGTTAAGTAATACAGATGTCTGAATTTCTAAGTGTCTGAAATTTGAAATGTCTGAATTTCTAAGTGCCTAAATTGTAAAATGTCTTAATTTTTATGTGTCTAAACTATAATATTAAATTCTGATAGAATGGAGTAGAAGGCTGATTTTTACCAACTATGTGAAAAATACCAGAGCCGGGAATCGAACCCCGGGCCTTCCGCTAAGCGCGTGGATGCTCAAACCACTGAGCTACCCTGGCTGATTACCAGCTCGGCACTTCTCACATAATTTTAAGTTGGCAAGGTCACCGAGTCTGCATTAAAGCAGCTATATCAAGTGACAATTTGAGCGGAAGGCCCGTTTAGCGGAAAGCCCGGGGTTCGATTCCCGGCTCTGGTATTTCTCACATAGTTGGTAGAAATCAGCCTTCTACTCCATTCTATCAGAAATTAATTTCCAGGTTGATGAATTAAAATTTCTAAATTAAACTGTAATATGTCTTAATTTCAGACATGCCAATCTTATTCAGACATTTATCTCAGCTCATTTATAAAAAGACCTTATGTGTCTTAATTTAAAACAGCACCTACGTCTGAAATTTTGCATGCGTAAGTGTTTCAGATATTTATGTGTCTAAATTGGTGTTTCAGACACATTTCTGTCTGAATTTAAGACGCTTCTATTTACAGTGTAATGCTTTGGAATTCTATAAGATGTCTCTGTATACAAACCAGTGGCGGTATTTACCCCCATTTTCAATACGGAGCATTCAGCAATGAACTTGAATAATAAATATCCATTTCAAAAAATTCCATAAGGGAGTTAGAATGTGAACAGATGGACAGACAGACCGAAATCATAAACACTTTTCAACTTTGTTGGAAAGTGTTAAAAAAGAAAAATAATAATAAAGAAATAAAAAATCGGACTTCGTACACGATCAGACCTTGTAAATCAGATCAATCAATTTTGTCCGATCAGTCTGTATAACAAATTGGGAGGGATCGAGGCCACGCCTTCTTTTTCTATGCGAAAAAGTGTTGGTAAATATCCCTACGGATACAGGTAATTTTATTATTAGTAGAAATTCTATTATTCATAGATCTATATGAAACCAAAATTCAGTGTTATTTCTGATAAAATATTTCGACCAAATTAAAAATTAAGTGCCAGTAGACGTAAATTTTTAGCTAGACAGTTTTTAAACATTTTCAGAGAAGAAATATGTTATCTAAGAAACTATATGTTTGTGTTTGATGTCCCCTTTTTTTGCACTCGGAAAGTGAAAATTTTTATTTTTAACCCTTTTTATGTTTTATTGCGGCTTATGCATAAATATCACTCGTGAACTGAAAGCGAAACTTATGTAATTTACCTCAAATTTTAACACATGGACAAAAATTATGATTTCATTAATAAATTAATAAAATCATTGTTTTTTGTCTGTTTAAATTGGATCAAATTTCATAAGATTCACCTTCAGTTCAAAAACGATATTTATACACATGTCGTAAAACATAGAAAGAGTATACAAATAAAAATTTTCACTTTCCGTGTGCAAAAAGGGGACATAAGAACACATATATATAGTTTCTTAGATAACGTATTTCTTCTCTGAAAATGTTTTAAAAATGTCTAGCTAAAAATTTACGTCTACTGGCACTTAATTTTTAATTTGGTCGAAATATTTTATCAGAAATAACACTGAATTTTGGTTTCATATAGATCTATGAATAATAGTATTTAATTCTTTTAGCTATGTGTAAGATTGATTTACAATTTCTGAGTGCAAAATATTTAAAATGAATACGTATAATGTTAAAATTCTAACTAACGATTAAAAAAAAATCGTACCAAATTACAATGTTTTTATGGAAATCTTCCTGATGAATACAACGTAATTAACATTTATATAAACAAAATAATTATAAAATTGCTTCACAGGTAATCATTTACAACACCATTTGAATTCTAAAAGAAAGTTTTTCCTGTTGTTTCAAGCAAAATTAAACTAATCATTGGTTAGATATTTTTTAATCTTCAAAAATATATCATATTTTTGATAAGGAATTTTTAAATAATGCAAAAACTTTTGTTAGTTTTGTTTATATAAAAATATTTGATAATTCTCTCAAAGTTGATTTATTTTATAAAGTTGTTTTCATTCATATAATGCAGTTCACTTTTAGTTTAAAATGATAAAAATACTTTTTTCTATTACCCTCATTATCTTAAGAGTATTTGTTTTATACTAAATAAATTTTAACATAACGTTCAACGGTAAAAAGTGAAAGACACTTATCAAAAGATCAATTGGTAAATTGGTTAAATTCAAAATCTCAAATTAACAAAAAACGTCTTGTTAAAAGAAATTTTAGAGAACACTTTGTAAGTTTAATTTTGAGTAAAAGCTATGTTAGCAGTAAAAATGTATTGGAAAACTGCTGTTGAATATATAAAAAATAATAAAATAAATAAATAAAAATTTTAATAAAACGTTATGAAATAAATAAATATTTGGATGTGACTTTAAATATATTCGGTTTTTGTAGAATTTTTTCTCTTATGAAACTAAATGCTTAGGATAGAGGAAATGGATTTTTTTTTTACTTTTTTGAATAAAGTTTTAGGATAAATAAAACATTTTTTTTTTTTTTAATTTAATTTCTTGCGAAAAGTAAGTAAATATTTTATTTTATTTTTTAAATAAAATTAGAAAAATATATTATTTGATTTTTAAAAAATATATCTTGAATTTTAAAATTACATTTGTATTTAAGTACTTATGAAAAGTACTATTTTCTGTTCACTTATTTAAATCCTTTGTTAATATTTATCCATGCAAAGAATTGTTTTTATCTCAAAATAAAAATGTTAGTTAATTGTGATCGTGACTGATTAGGAATGTAATAAAACCTTATCTCTCAAACGTACTAATTTATAATTTTTTTTTTTTTTTTTTTTTTTTTTTAAGACATGCATTTAAACAATTAAAACAAAAAATTTACTAAGTGCTATACTTTTAAAATACTACCTCTGTTTACTTGAAATTGTAATTATTAGTTATCTTAGCTGTAAGACTTTTTATTTACTGATAGTGATGGTAACTTGTGTAAAGCATTCATTCAATTGAAAGATAAATTATCCATTCACTTAATGGATTTCCAATCATTAAAATGCAGAGTCATAGGATAAAGAAACAAATTGGGGTATGAGTATTTATAATTCTATTTAACTTATTATTAATTTTAATAGATGAATGGAGATGCGACTCTTTAAACTTATTAGAAATATCATATTGGAAATTTAAACATTTAAAAATAACTTTCGTTATTTCAATGATGAAAGTCATACACTTACGCACGATATCATATATAGATTTTTAAAATGCAAAATTATAAAAATGCTTTGTAAATAATTATTATTTATGCGACATTTTAATGGAAAAATTTACTTTAATAGATTACTACTTGTAAATTTATCTTTTGACAAAAAGGCTTTGTGAAAAATTATATTTTAGTTTATGTTAATATTCTTTAGAAAAATGTCCTGTCTATAAATGGTAGATATATTCCCTTTGCGTTTATAATAATATGTAGTAAATAAATGCGATTGAATGTACTTTTTAAAAAACATATTTGAAAATCTAAGGTAATATACATTTATCGTTCGTTAAAGAGCTAATTATAAGACACATTAAAATATTATGCTTTTGGTCATCATTCGAGCATATACTTTATGAAATATTTTTTTTTCTGAAAAAAAAAATAATAATAATAATATCTTCCATATTTAATAATATAACTAACAATATTAATAATAAAATTGCATAAAGCCATAGTTCAAGTTTTATTTTCATTACAAACTAAGTTATATAAACACAATTTACAATAAATTATTTTTCATATTATTCACAATTTAAAAAATTCATAGCGTTTTTCTGTATAGGTTGGATGTGATTTTATTAGTAATCTAGCGTATTTTTTATAAAAACAGTATTTCGAAATTTCATTTGGTGTTACGCCAAAACTTTCATAAAGTCAACTTTGTTTAAAATATTTAATTTGCCGGAAAAATTAATAATTGATTGTGTTTAATTCATGTTAAGATTATTAGAAAATTATTTTAAAAGAAACTTTTTAAAAATTAAAATGTAATTCAAGTGAAAAGAAAAAAAGATTCGTGGCAAGCGGTTTTTTAAAGTCATTAAAGTTCTTGTGCTCTATATCTATTTTTTCTATTGTAAGTGTGCTATTATGATCTTCCATAAAACATACTAAATGGAATATAACGGATATTAAGAAATGAGTAAAAATTTCGCAACCCGTGCATAAATTTTAAAAATAGTGCGATTTTTCTAATATTCTCAATAAACTCGATGATTTTCCCCAAAAGTGAAATGAAATGTATGCAAGGTACCATATTTTCAATATATAAACTTAGAAAATATTTGAAAGTAGAATGCTCAGATACAGGAAAAAGTAATAAGAAAAATTAAATAAAAAATTGCATTGCGTTTTCTGACAGCTTGCATGAGAAATAAAATAAATTTTACTACAACAAAATATCTGAAAAATTATCAAAAAATGTTGAAAGTTCCAACAAATCTCATATCTGATATAAATTCCTTTATGCTAAAATAATATCACTCAGACATAAAAAATTGTCAAAACAGATAATAACATAGTAAAATATTTTTTATTTGTATATGTGAAAAAAATTATTTTTAGAAAATTTTGTGAATTTTTATTAAGTTTTTTAATGAACATTATGAAAGATGATTTTCATTATAAGATATATTTATTTTAATCAGTAAATATTTATAATTTAGAACTTTTATGTGTAGTATTTCTTTTCTTTTGTAAACCACAGTGATAAACATTATTTATTTAAGTTAAAATCCAAAATGAGATGATGTATGCGTACAAATATAAACAGAATGTGTTGTCTAAGTTAATAAGTTAAAGAATGCATATATAATGTTCAGTTTGTTTAAAAAATGTACTGCCACTTTTTTATTATTGATCGCTTAAAAATTAGGTAAATGTTATTTAGTTAGATTCTTGGTCTAATAAAAAGGTATCAGTTATAACTTATATATTTTTTTAATGAATCATTGTATATAAAACTATCGTAAATATAAAAACTATGTAAATATTTATTTTTAAACTATTTATCGTATAAGAAAGTTAACACAATATATTTCCAGTTTATAAATGGTACTAAAACTTCGTTATTTTTAAAAATGTATAATTATAAAGCTAATAATTTCAAACACTTTTATTATTATTTTAGCTATTAAAAAATAATTGTAAAAACTATGGGACATTTAAATTGTAACTTTATGCAAACATAGGTAAGTGTCATGGCTTAAATTGTTAACATGCTTTTGAATAAAAAGGATAGCATGAACTCGAATTGTCAACAAGGTGATAGGATAATGAAAATATTTCATGTGTATGAATGAAGATTTGTGTTTTGAAGACTTTAGTGATATAGGTGGTCATTGTAAGGTAATTCATTTTTATAAATTTCTATCAGAATTATGAAAAACTGTTATGTACAAGAAAATTTCGCAAATTATTTTCGAATATTGATGTAGTTATGTGTAAATAATACAAGATGTCATACTTTTTTTTCCAAAAAGAGATAAACTATTTTTAAAACTAATTAACTTATTGAAGATTCGGTGTCTGTTTCAGTAGATTTATATATTTAAGAAGTAATATGAAAATAATGGAAAGTTTTGTGAACATGATGAATTTTATTGTGGTGTGATGAAAAAGTATCATAATGGGTATATAGTAATACCAAAACAATTTATTTAATAATAATAGTAATAAGGAAATCCCTTAGTTCAACACATGCCGAGTGGAATTCTGTTTTAGATTGGACTATAATTATAATTTTAGTCACTCAATGTAATTTTTCCCTGAGCAAATTTAGCAGAATGCATAAGTTAAATTTTATTTCCTTAAAATAGAACATTCAACATTTTGTCTTTAAAATATGTTTTAAAATATGACAGTATTAAACAAATTCCTTACTTAATCCAAATTATTAAATGATAATAACTCTTTTGAAAATTTGCAAGTAAGAAAATACAGTTACATTAAAGAAATAAATAAATGACTAAAAAGTTTTTCACAAGATAAAATATAATTTTTTTAAACTGAAAAAGAACATTGCATAAAAAATCTCATTATATTGCTAAATAATGATAATAATAATAATAGTAATACAATTAAGTTTCATTAAATAGTAATAATAGGTAATTTTGTTATATTTTTTCACTAAAAGAAAATAAAAGAATTTATAAAATAAAAAAAGAAAGATAATTTTTTTTATTAAATATTTTTTTTAACTTAAAAATTAGTAATGAGAATAAAAAGAAAGAAAAATAACAAGTTAAAAAAATTCACAAAAAGAAAATATAAAATTCACAATCTCAAACAAAAGAAAAGATATGTTTAAAAAATATTTTATTAAATCTAAAAACAGTTACATTTATAAAATTAAAAATAACAAGTTTAAAAAATTCAGAAAAAGAAAATATAGAATTAACAAACTGAAAAAAGAAGAGAAATATTTTTTTAAAAACATTTCATTAAACCTAAAAACATTTACATTACTAAAAATAAAAAAAAAAAAGTTTAAAAATTATAGAAAAAAGAAAATACAGAATTAACAAAATGGGGAAAAAAAAAAAAAAAAAGAATTTTTAATTTTTTTTTTTTTTAATTATTATTATTATTAAACTTAAAAATAAAAAATGAATAACTGTTAAAAAAAAATTTCGCATGTTTTAAAATTAAATATGATAGTATTTTTACTATTGTAAGTAAAGTGTAAGAAAATAAAATTGTTTTAAATTTTTTAGAAAAGAAATATCTAAAACATAAGTTTTTTGAATTGTTTTTATAAATTTTCCAGAAAAAGAATTCAATTTTTTTCTCAAAAAAAAAATAAATAAATAAATAAATAAAATAAATAAAAATAAAAAAAAA